>LOEQ01000260.1:479121-491702 GCA_001685075.1 Bramus lutescens | reverse complement strand
TACATGGAGGCAGAATGTTGTATACATAATAAATAAATAAATCTAAAAAAAAATTCTACTTGGAGGAAGCAGACCACGAGACACATCTTAGAGCTGGATTTCTTGCCCTGGCGTCTTCCTGTTGTGGCTGCACTCTGTTTCTGTCTGACATCTTGGGAGCTGCTCTGTGTGCTCATGCCTTCCCTTCCAATGTGGCCTGACCCATCTGAAACCATGAGCAAAGCTAGTCTTTGCTCTTCTTCAGTACATTCCATAAGTTATTTAGTCACAGTGACAGAAGTCTGACATATACATACAAACACACATACGTGCTTATACGTGCACACATACACACAAGCACACATGTCTATACTCAAGAGCATATAGACTACCATAGACCCTTCCAAACCAAAAGCAAACTGTCTTTTGGTGATGTAATCATGAACATAAAAAGCCTACACGTCAGTGCAAATCTCTGCTTGAGTCTCAACTTATAGATTGTGTATGAGTAATTGTCACACTGTTAATAAAAATCATATCGACGGTGCACTAGTATGTGGCTCCTTTTGTGTCTACCAGATCCACCCTCTATCATGATATCCTTAAGGCCTTATCAGGATTTTCCTACTGCAGGGTGTGAATTTTGTGAGAGCCCTGCAGGAAACTGGGCCCTAAGCAGAGAAGGTGACAAGCAAGGCAAGAACATGCCCCACTCCCCAACCAGTGTGGATCAGAAGTTGCCTGACTATCGCCATATTGCACGAAGCCCTGCTCACCTACCCGGAGAAGGCGTGGCCCTGTCACATAGCCTATACCACGTGTGTCCTGCTCTCCTGCCTCGGTCATGCGGCACAGATAGATCACACATTAACTGAGCCTGCTTCCTCAGAGTGGCAAGCATTTCCTTCCCTTGGGACCCTTTAAAAGAAGGCACCCACTTGACCTAGCATGGCCACCCATTCTTATGTCAGACCTCTAAGATACTGCTTGTTGTGTTGCTGACAAACCCTTTGCTTGAAGGATGGTTCAGCTCAGCATCTCTCTCTGAGTTCCTCTCCTCTCCTTCCTTAATACCTAATAAATGTCAGTTCTCTCTCTTAGTCACGAATGTACTCCTTTCTTTCCAAACCTAACCCCACAAGCATCTTTTTGTTAGTGAGCACCAACCACTTTCATTGATGTGTTCCAGCTATCCGTTCTCTCTGTTCCTTGCCCTCTCCTCTCTCTCCCTCTCTAATCCAGTCTCAAGTAGCCCAGCTTGGCTTTGAACTTCTGACCCTCCTCCCTCCATTCCCCAAGTGCTGGTATCACAGGGGTGTGTCACCATTCCTAGGTCCAAGTTCTAGTCGTTTGTTTTCTGGCACAACCCCTCATGTTCCAGGCATATCTTCTAAGTTGTGGAAATAATGAAGAATGAGGCAAAAAGATTCAAAGGCAGTAAAATAAGGCCTGTGGAGGTTGGAGTCCAGTGAGAGGACTGGAATCTTTCCACAATTAATAAGGAAGTAAGACACCTCACCGCTAGTACCTGGTGCTTCGTGGAGATCAGAAAATAGCCACGCCATGGTGCCACCTGAGTTGAATCAAGAGCAAGGAAAGGGGCTCGTTACGCAAGATCAAAGAAGAACTTCTGTGACCGAGAAATGGGCTAGAGCTATCCATCCAGGACCGAAAGAGACCACATCAAGCCCATGGCTGTACAGCAGCTAGAACGTGCCGACTCGTGAGACCGTGAAGCCGGTAGAGCTCCCCTGTTGCTGATACACAGCAGATCTACAGCTCAGTCCTAGTCCCTCTCCATTTCTTCTCCCCCAAGAGCTCCCAGACCGTGCATAGCATTAGCTGCAGGAGCTAGGGTGGAAGGCTAGAGACAAGAATGTCAGGAAAAGGATGGAAAAGTCCAAGTCAAGGCCCATTAGGAATGAACCATGAGGAGTGTCTACAGGTAGGGAGGACCCAGCGTGGAAGATATGGCGGGAAGTGAAAGCAGGGAGAACAGGAGCAGAGCCCATCCCCCACTGCCACAGCACCCTTGAAGGGGGATCTGGCGATGGTCTTTTAAGCACCTGAGTAGACTGAACAATGCCCACAGGGCGCTGGTTACCAGATCTCACCATACTCCACACACACCTATCCAGCCACCTACTGGAAATCTCTGTTCTTGGTCTTCCATGACCCTGTCTGCCCCAGGAGTCCGTCCCCACCTCGGTGAACAGCTGCATCTCCACCGAGTGGCTCAGGCCTAGACACCACCCTGGGCCCTCCTCTCTGTTCATCCCTGGCAGTGCTTACCTGCTGCTGCCTGAGGATGTTATTGGAACCTCCTGACCTGAGAGGCTCCAGGGGTCAGACACATACCATGTCCTCCTCTGCTAAACCATCTCTTAATGAGCTGCAGACAAAGCCCTGCCTGGCTGCGGGCCCAGCTGAGCCTCAGGCTACCATTCCCCATGGTTCTTGGCAAGGTTCAGATCCCTGTGGGTTATTGGACTGAAGCACCGACTCCTTGCTGGCTACTGGCCAAACCCCACTCCTTGTCACAAGGGCCTCTCCATATGGCAGCCGCCCTGATGAAAATGAGCAAGGTGACAGCAAACAGAAAGGCAGCTGGCGAGACAGAGTATGAGCTTATGTAATATAAACATGGCTGTGCCATTGCCGTTGCATTATGGGGTTCTTAGCAGCAAGTCGCAGGCCTGCCATATTCAGAAGGGACTTCACAAGGGCATAAGTAGTGATAGGGGAATGCACGGGGGCCACCCAAACCCTGCCGACCACACCCCACCATTGAGTTCACTCCTAAATTTTATGAGTCCTGCCTCCATATTACCCCTTGCATCTGCCCACATCTCCCCGTGGCCACTGCCGTGAACCGGCATCCCTGGACTGGTCTCCTTGGCTCCTTCCTTCACAGCATCATTTCCACATAGTCAGAAGACCAGCTCTCTTCCATGCCTTAAAGGCCTTCTGAGAAGCACCCACTGATTCAAGTAAAACCTCCAGTGAGATCCGGCTTGGCGTCTTCTCACAGCCGGCTCCTGTGGGCAGGCTCGGACTTGCAGGCCTTTTACTGCCCTCAGACTCCTCGAGTTGATTCTCCTGATCTTCAATTTGTACTTCTTGTCTTCTCTGCCACCTGTCCTCCTCGCTCCAGCTCTATAGTGTGTCCTTGGAGAGCTGTCCCTGCCCTGAGGAGAAGCACCAGGTGTGACCCCCACATCCGCCAACCGGCCATTTTTATCAGGCCTTTCTAACCCCGACCGTTTTCTACGCCCGTCCTGTTTATCAACTGACTTTCTTTCACTAGAGCTTAAGTCCTGCCAAAGAAAAACCCTTCTTAACTGTTGTTTTTCTCTCTATATCTAGAGCAGGCGTGACACATGGCAGGCCCACACTGCTGAATCTATGTGCCTGGTTTGGCTGCATGTATGTGTATGTGCCACGTGTATGCCTGCTGACCATGAAGGTCAGAAGAGCACATCAAATCCCCTGGAACTGGAGTTATGGATGGTTGTGAATTGTCTTGCGGGTGCTGGGAATCAAACCCAGGTCCTCTGTGAGAACAGCAACTGCTCCTAACTGCTGAGCCATCTCTCCGGATTCTTAACTACTGTTTCAATTAACTATGTCGTGATACTCATGAGGTGTTGTGGAATATTATTTTAGCTGGGCAAAGATGTGTGATGCCTCTTTATGCTGCAGAATATTGCTTTAACTGTGTAAAGGTGTGTTACATTTGTTTATGCTGCATTTGTTTAATTATGTAAAGATGTGTTGCTGTTTCACCTTGCCTGACTAAGGCACCTGATTGGTCTAAAAAATACTGAATGACCAATAGCTAACCAGAGGGAGGTGGGGCTGGCAGGCATAGAGAATAAATATGAAGAGAAAGTTAGGCTCCAGAGCAGAGCAAGAGGAAGAAGAAGAGAGGGGAGAAGGAGGGAAAGAGAGAGAGAGATGCTCAGGGCCAGCCAGGCAGCCACCAACCAACAGATGCAGTAGGACATACAGAAAGAAAGGCAAAAAGCCCTGAGACGAAAGGTGGAAAGGTGGATAAGAGAAACGGGTTAATGTAAGTTAAAAGAGCTAGCCAAAAACCTAGCCTAAGCTAGGCCAAGCACTCAAAACCAAGTAATGCGTCTCTGTGTCATGATTTGGGAACTGATTGGTGGCCTAAAAGAATAAGCCTGAAACAATAAGGTATGGTTTTCTTTCCTTTTTCTTTAAAAATAAATGCATATTTGTAGGCCTATTCTCTGAAGTGGGGAAAGGGCTAACGCCAAGGGGCAGTGTGGGGGTTTGAATGAGAACAGCCACCATAGGCTACTATATTTGAATGCTTGGCCACTAGAGAGTGGAACTGTTTAAAAGGATTAGAAGGATCAGGAGGCATGGCTTTCTTGGAGGAATCATGTTACTGGGGAGTGACTTTGAGGTTTCAAAAGCCCATGCCAGGCCTTGTCTCTGTCTGTCTGTCTCTCTCTCTCTCTTTCCCCCTCTCTCTCTCCCTGCAGATGAAGATGTAACATCTCAGCTGCTGCTCCAGAATCCCTCTGTGTATTGCTATATGTCCTTCCTTGTTGATAATGGACTAAAGTTGTAAGCTCTGAAATGGTAAGCAGGTCCCCAATTAAATGCTTCCTTCAATAAGTTCCCTTGGCTTTGCTGTCTCTTCTCAGCAATAGAACGGTGACCATGACAAGCAGTGAGCTTGTGCCGTGTGCAGGGCCCAGATTGTGACCTGTAAATATGGTTTTGTTTCCAAAGGCTCGTTGGAAACCTGGTGTGGTGACAGAGACCTCCAATCCCAGCGTTTAGTTTTTGGTAGAGACAGAAAGACCTTGGCTTCAAGACCAGCCTGGGCATGGAGAGGACACTGTCTTAAAATTGACCCCAAAACAAACCAACAAAAATTTCTTTCTAGAGAAATGATTGCTTCAGGTTTGTTCAGGAAATAGACAGGATGAGATGTAACATTGCAAATAAGAGAAGTCTCTTGGAGAGAGTGGGGCTAGGGAGCTAGGTGGTTCAGTAGGTGACATGCCTGACACAAGCCTAAGGACCTAAGTATGGATCCCAGTACCCACATAAAACCTTGGGCATGACAGCCTGAGTCTGCAGTGAAATGGAGACAGGATGACCCTGGGACACGCTGGCCAGTCAGTCTATTGAATTAGTGAGCTCCAGGTTCAGCGAGAGACGTTGTCTCAAGAAAAATAAAGTGGAGAGTTACTGAGAAAGATATTCAAAGTCAACCTCTGGCATATACACATACATGCACACTTCACACACACACACACACACACACACACACACACACACATGCATGCACAGCATGAGAGAAGCAGGGAGTGAAACTGGGGAAAATAGAGAGACAGACAGACAGACGGACAGACAGACGTAGGGTCTATTTGTGGAGGAATTTGCAAAGCTTGTGGATGTGCCAAGGATGGTTTGGGTGTGGGCTGTGTGACTTGCCCTAAGGAGACAGGAGCTACTACCTATTTTCCCCAGATTTAGCACCAGCTACAGACAAAAGAAGAAATCTCGTTCCAAGTCTAGCTTGGGGAGTTAGTGAGTTTATTGGGGTTACAGTTAGAAGTGTAGATGACTCAGCAGCTGTATGATTGAAAGGCCCACGCCAGCACCAGTGATCACTAAAGGCTTGCATCCCTGGGGCTCCCTGCATGGTTGCCAGGCGGCTTTACCAGACCCTCCCCTCTGTAGCAACTATTTACTGTTGTCATAACTCTGGGGAGGGGCCTTGTGAATCCTGTGACTCTCAAGTGCTTTCCAGGCCTTATAAATCATAAGCCTCCCTCTTCCTGCCATGAGGAACTATTTCAGTTTCAACACAACAGCTACATAACAGTGTGAAATATCTCCTTGGGCTTATGTGTTTGAATGGAGTCCCCAACTGATGATGAAGACGCTATTTGGGGGAAGTTGTAGAACCTCTAGTGGGTGGAATCTAGCTGGAGGAAGGGAGTCACAAAGATGGGGGGCCTTCAGGAGTTCCAACTGTTCCCTAGTTCTGACCTGAGCTCTCTGCTTCCTGTTTTACAAAGATGTGAGGAGTCCCTGCCACCCACTCCCACAGTCACAACAAAGACCGAATCGCCCGTAGGTGGAGACATGATGCCCTTGTCTCTTCCTGAAGACTTCATTCAGCTGGGTAAATCAAGGAACTGGGTGGGGGTCCACTCTTAGAAAGGGGGGTTCATTATGATAGTGTGCTGTCCCTTCCCAGAGTGTTTGTGCCTAGTGTGCTCCCTAGGAGGGGCAGCAAAGTTCGGCTCGGTCTGCCCCTTCCAAGACCTGATTCAGAAAGGTGTAACTTTTCCATTTCTCTTCTCCTCTGTCTCTTTCTTTTAGATGCTGGCCAGAAAGGCTAAGCATGCTGTCTCTGGTACTGCGGACTTGCTTACTCTCCTCCTAAAGCTGCCCTCGACGCTGTCTGTTCTAACCTCCACGCTGGTGTAAACAGCATGGCTTTTCCGTTCTCCTGCCCATTCTCCTCTTCCAGGCAGCTGCCGGGATTTACAGCTTGCCTGCCCTGGGGATTTCTCTCTTAAACTCCAGGAAACTGCCCTTGAGCTCCTGTTTGAGTTTGTTCTTATTTTTTCATTAATGAGACCAAGAGCCCCAAGAAGGGAACCCTGATTCCCGGGATCAGACTCAAAATCCCTTAGACTCACAATCTTCAGTGACCCTTCCTTCCTGAGTTTTAATGCTTTAAGCTATGGAGAAAGCAAAACATTCCTGCAGCTCTAGATGGCATCATCACCATCGTGAACTCCGCCGTGCCTTTCTTGCCAGACTGCCCTGTGAAGCTGTAAGCCCAAAGAGTCTTCCTCCTTGCATTCCCTCTGTTGGGCATTTTGGGATGGCAGTGAAAACAGCTAACACCTTCTGCTCATGGAGGACCAGGGGGAGGAGGAAAGGATGACCCAGGCCCTGGAAGGAGGGACAACCTGCACACAGATGAAGAATTCAGGAGAGAGATTGATCTGGGGATGGAGAGTTCGTAGCATAAGTATGGTCTGTTGGTTGGAAACCCAAGTGATACCTAAGATGACATCAAGTCGAAGTCAGCCGTGGGTCTGCAGTGAGGAGGTGTTGGTGAGTGGACACTGTCCTGCAATGCAGGCTGGGCGTTTAAGTCCCGATAAAATTAGGGAGGGGGCACTGGGGCCAGAAGCCACCTGATCCATGAGGCTGTTATGTGAAGGGTCTTCCATTGTTGCTATCTCCGGCCATCTGCATGGCCCAGGTAGAGGGTTCTCCTACACTTTGGAGCAAGTCTTCACAGGATGATGCACGTCCCTCTGCCAGCTGGAAACAGTCCTGTCCTTTCCAGATGGGGAGGGGGTAGGGCGGGATCGAGGAGGAGTTTAGGAAGCCTTTGTGAAATCTCCAGGGTCCAGACGGATTTCTCTTATCAAGGCAGTTATTGTAAAAGCAGAAAATGATTTGTGGTACCACCCAGCAAACCTCAGAAGTTTCTGGAAATCATTAATCATGCCGAGTGGGGGTGTGCTGCACCAGCTGCAGAACTGCTAGTGCTTTCTGCAGTAAGCCCAGGTATGACCAGACACCCCCGCCCCTGATACTCCCAGATGGACAGAGCTTATTCTCATTTCTGGAGGTGAAGCTGCAGAGTCTCGTGGGATGTCATGAAGACAAGGGAGCTGAGTGAACATCTGTTTCCCATCTTTAGGCTCTGTGGGCCTCTCTGAGTGCAGCGGGGACACTGTGAAATCTCACCCTGGAAAACAAAATTCCCACTCAGAGGGGTCCACACACAGTTTGAAGGAGTTTGAAGAATCCCAGACACTGGGGAATCTTCAGGGGCCAATGGATTCTTGACCTGGCACTTTGGACCAGGAGAAGGAATACACAGCTAAGTAAATACTGGGCAATGAATTTTAAATTTGCAAGCCCTAGATAGATACATTGCCACTCCCATGGCCTGAGTACCAACTGTGGGGCACAAATGCCAGGCATGCATACTCCAGGCTGGCATTTGTCCCAAGGGCATCTGAAGTGTGTGATCAAGTACATCCCCGTCTCGCTCTCTGAGGGTCTTTGGACTCTCTTCAGGTGCCTCTTCTAATTCCGGCACGTGCAGATTCAGTGATCCTGACCTCATTCAGTCCTCTACAGCCACGGGAGGAGTTTCCTCCTCAGGGCTGGACACGTGGCTCAGTGGGTAGAGCACTGGCCTACAATGAGCAAAGCCCTGGGTTCCATCCCCAGCACTGCACAAACGGGGCAGCGAACATGTGTAAATCCCAGCACTCCGAAGCTTTCAGAAGCAGCAGAAGCAGGAATTCAGGATCACCCTCAGTTACCCAGAGTTAGAGGTTAGCCTCGACTACAAGACCCTGTCTCAAAAGAGTAAGGGGTGTGGCTAAAGAGGTGGTTCAATAGTTAAGATTACTCCTCTTTCAAAGGAACCAAGCTCTGTTTCCAGAGCCTACATGCTGGAGCTCACACCTGCCTATAACTCCAGCTTCAGGGGCTCCAGCACCCCCTTCTGGCCTCCACTGGTGCCTTCAGACAAATACATGTGACTAGAAACAGGAGTCTCCTCAGCAGCAGCCTCTCCTTGGCTTACCTTTTCATTGTCTGGTTAGCTTCAGGCTTCCTAGTCCAATGGCCTGCTGCCTACAAATGCCTGGCAAGCATGTGTAGAAGGCCACTTCTCCTGAGAGAAGGATGATCTGACCTGACCACGGTCCCTCTCTTCCGCATCTGGCCTCTTATGCTCACTCATTGCTGCTCCGTGTTTCATCCTTGATCCTACTGTCAAGTGACTCATCTCTCCTGCCTTGATAGCACTTGCCACTTCCCCTAGTCTGAGTTTTACAAGCCATTTCGTCAGCTTTCTTTGTAAGTTCCTAGGTAGGAGAATTCTTGATATGTTCTCATTGGTGCTTTTCATATACCATGGGCCTAAACGTGTTTTTAAGACATGCCAGTCATAATCACAGAGCAATAAGTGGTGTCTTGATCACTTTTCTTGTTGTATTAGGTACTGTTCTTGTTGCTGTCACAAATTACCCCCCAAAGAAGAAAGGGTTTATTTGGGCTTGCAGCTTGAGGGAACAGTCCATCCTGACTTGGAAGACACAATGGAAAGAGCAGAGACAGCTGGCCACATTGCCACCACAGTCAGGAAGCTGAGAGAGATGTGTGCTAGTGCTCATCCTGTGAAATGGAGCCACCCGTGTGCAGAGTAGACCATCCCTCTTATTTAAACCTCTCTTGAAATGCCCCTGTAGACAAGGCCAGAGGTGTCTCCTAGGTGATTCTAAATCACATCAGATGACATTCAAGATTAGACAGTCACAGATAGTGGGACACACGGGTCTAAATGAGTGTGCCCTCCACAGATGTCATCACATATGCAAATATATGCAAAGATGCATATGGGTGCAGAGATGCATATATATTCAGAGCGTTGAACAAAAGAGAAGCATAGTGTTTCCCCTCTGTCTTTATTACATGCAATGCTTCTCTTTTGTTGGTTCCCATTTTCTCTTCTGTAATAACACTGTTACGAGAAGCCAAGCCAACACTGACACGGTGATCTTTAACCTCCATAATATTGAACTATATAATAACAATAAGTTACACAGCCTCTGGCATTTTATTACAGCAACAAAAAAGAGGCTGAGATAGAATCATAAAATATTCCTGAGAAGGGAACACAAAAGCTTTGAGGGGCAGGGACATCTTACACAGGTTGAGTTCCCAGAGGAAGTAACAGCCACCTGAGGTCTGAAGGCTGAGTAAACTTTCCCTGGAGAGGAGAGGAAGGGAACTACATTCTTGGAAGATGAAACAGATCATGAGTGTTGAGGAGCAGGAAAGACAATGCATTTGGGGAGTCAGAAGACAGCACTTGCAGAAACTTAGAGAGGAAAACCTAAAAGCGAATGGGAACCAGGTCACACAGGGACTTGAGACACAGTAAGTTCACATCAAGCCCAGGGAGGTTAGCAAAGAGTATTATGTGTGTGCCAGCAAGCCAGTAGTGCACCCAGCCCAATGGGATCTCCAGACACGAGCACCAAAGACAGGAAGGAAGAACGGAAGAGGGAAAGGATGAGAGAAAGAGAGCCACCTTCACATGCGGGCATCCAGGTGCCCGACCTCCGCCTGAGCCACACGTGGGCATCCAGGTGCCCGACCTCCGCCTGAGCCACATGCGGGCATCCAGGTGCCCGACCTCCACTGGAGCAACATGTGGGCATCCAGGTGCCCGACCTCCGCCTGAACCACACGTGGGCATCCAGGTGCCCGACCTCTGCCGGAACCACATGCGGGCATCCAGGTACCCGACCTCCACTGGAGCAACATGCGGGCATCCAGGTGCTAGGCTTCTGCCAGAGCCACATGTGGGCATCCTGAGGCCTCTGTATGAAGAAGTGAGGTTTGTGTATGAAGCTATCTGGCAGAAAAATTCATTGACCAACACACACCACCACAACAGACCCAAGCTTCAGCCTTCGACTCTGCACTCTTAACAGAGGAAGACGGGTAACAGGGCAGTAAACATTTGAAGACAGTCGTTTCCACAAAGGATAAGATAAAGAATAAATACCCTAGCGTGGGGATATAGTTCAGTTGATAAAGAACTTGCCTTGTAAGCATGAGGACCCGAGTTCAATCCCTAGAACCCACTTTACGGGGACTTGGGGGGCAGACTGTGATACAGGCTATGATCCCAGTGCTGGGGAGATGAAGATGGGAGGTTCCCTGGAGCTCATCAAGACAAAGCTGAAGGCCAGTGACGGACCCCGTCCCAAACACAAGGTGGCTCCAACAAGACGACCCAGCACACGAAGATGCAGGCTGCTAAGCCCAATGACTTGAGTTCAGTTTCCTTTGCTTCCCAGGACCCACATGGTGGAAGGAGAGAACCGATTCCCACGAGCTGTCATTTGACCTGCACATGAGTGCCATGCATGTGTACACACACATAAAAATAAATGAGTGAATAAGTAAAATATTTTTTAAAAACAACAGAGTAGATGGTACCTGAAGAACAACAGTCAAGGTTGTCCTCTCATTTTCACACGCACATACATGCATGTGAACCCCTGCGCAATGACATGCATGCACACACCATCTAAATTTCAGCATAGCCATTTCTCTTAAGCATAAGTGAGTCTGCAGTGCTGTGAACCACGGTGGCCATTGCTTCATCCCCAGGAGACGATTTAGAGTGGATCAAATAAAACCCCGTGTTTAGAGGGTGATGAGCAAACAGCTTTGCCCAGTGCAGGGTGCTTCCCTATGGACTCTCCCTTACTGAGCTGTGGCTGGGATAAGCTGCCGGATCATGCAAGCTCAGAGCCAGATGCTGGAAAGTGGGGGAACAGGATGCTCCATGGGGTTGTAAGTTGTCATCTGGAATGGGATATCTAGGAACATCGTGCCCAGGCTTCCCAACGACTTCCCTCTACATTTGGGGTGGTTGAGGATACCCCCTTCCCCATTCACCTGCCCAGGAGCCCACCTCCTTCCTGCCGGGTCCAGCTGTTCTCTGCAGCAGCTGTCACCATGGGATACACCTGGCTGTAGTGACTCAACAGTGTTCCTGGAAGAAGGTCTTAACTCTCTCCCACTCCCACAGTGACCTTGCCAGGAAGCAGAAAAATGCACAAGACAGTTACCGGGGAAAGGCGGAAAGGCCGTCGCTCAGGTCAGGCGCTGATTCACTTGCTTGGGAAACCCTGCGTATTTGGCCCTGGAGTCTCCTGGAATGCATGCAAAGTTTGAGAGAGCCCCAGACTGACTGCTGACACAGGCACCGGTTTCCACGGGTTTCGCCTTCCTGACCTGGACGGGATGTTTTCTAAAGCTGGGCCACCTGCCCTCCCACATCTCCTCAGAAACCATCTCTAGTCTCGGTCTGTAAGAATCTGAGGCACACAACAGCCAAGCCATGTTCCTGTGGTCATGCACACCCTAGACACACGGCAAGAGCTGTGACAAAGGTCAGGCTACCTCTGCCTCAACTTTTCATAAACATTTCCAGAAACTTCCATCTGTCTTGTTTATATTTCCTGAATTTCTAATATACCCAAGGTGGTGGCCTTTGCCACCAAATTCATCTTTGAACACTCCAATCTTAGAATTAATTTCTGTGATGACAGTAAATTTTTTACGTGTTGTGGTTCATGTTTGTTTATGCATGTATGTGTAGCTCGAGGAAGCCAGCAAAGTACGCTGGGTATCCTGCTCTATCATCCGCTGCTTTATTCCCTTGCGACAGAGTTTCCCACTGAATACTGAACTAGGTTGGTGCCCTTCTTCCTGTCACCAGTCACTCCCCGCTCCCACCCCACCCTGCCCTGGCTCCCATGTACACACTCTGCTGGGGTTCTGCACCATCCTGGTGGCTCATGCTTCCCTGTCTCAGCTTTTTACAGGAATGCTGCATCTGAACTCAGGCCCTTAGGGCTTGTTCAGCAGACACTCGTTTTGTTTTGGTTTTCGAGACAGGGTTTTACTGCAGCTTTGGAGCCTGTCCGAGAACTAGCTCTTGTAGACGAGGCTGGCCTTGAACTCACAGAGATCCACCTGCC
>LOEQ01000260.1:458758-469786 GCA_001685075.1 Bramus lutescens | reverse complement strand
TCTGGGGAGCCATGGAGGAGGGTTGTGCCTCGGGGTGGGCTTCCCAGGTGCTTGAATGTGGAACCCAGAGCCTCCCAGGCTGTCTCCAGTATAATCTTCCGAGAATATCACTCTAAGCAACCAAATCCGAGTCTTCCACCGAGTGCAGGAGCGCCAGGGCAAGCTTGGAGTGGAAATCAGGTCGATGTTTTCATCCCATTGTGCAAAGCAGGACCAAAGTTTCCTGTCCTTTAGAAATGAGGCAAGAAGTCTAGAATCCAAGAAGCTGAGACCAGGAGTCGTGAGCTCACAGCCAGCCTGGGCTGCGCAGTAAGGCACTGTCTCTAAAACAACACAAAACAAAACAAGACTGGAATTTAGAGCAGCTTGTGAGGTCATGGCCCAGCATCCTTCAGAAACTGTTTTCAGAACCTGTGGTGTCAGAACTGCAGGCTTAGGAGAAACTCCATTCAAGCCCAGGGTCGTCTTGGCTACAAACTTGGTTCATTTGTTCCACCAGAACCTTTCCACTGCCTACCTGTGCAAGCCACCCTGGGAGTAAGACACAGTCCCGAAGGTGTTTCTAACCGGGCAACTCAGTATCATGGCGAACACAGGTGAGGAGAAAGAAAGGAGGTAGGAACCCCATGAGTGGAGGGAGAGGCCAACCTTGGCCAGCGAACAGACGGCAGTACGTAATGACACGTTATTTGAAATTTAAGGGACTCCGTGGAAGGAGTCCAGAAGAACATCCTAGCATTCACTAGATCATGGGTATGTCACACCATCCGTGTGAATTCTAGCTGTCCATTTTTTTTTTCCTCAGGAAGGGTCTCTCAATGGCCTGAACCTCACCAAGTCAGCTAGTCTGGCTGGCCAGTGAGCCCCAGAAATCCATCTGTTCCCACCTCCTCAGAACTGGGAATCCATGCTGTATTCCCATACTTGGCTTTTCACATTGGTTCTGGAAATCAAACTTGGGTCTGCATGTCATCTCCCCAACACTTGAAAGCAATTTTTTAAAATCCATTTAGGAAAAGTCAGTGTAACTGGCTGGAAGATTTCTCAGTGGCTGAGAGAGCTGATGACCTTGCAAAGGATCCAGGCTTGGATACCAGCACCCATGTGACCATTTGTAAATCATCTATAACTACAGCTCCAGTTAATTTGGTGCCCTCTTCTGGCCTCCATGGGATCCAGGCACACACACAGGGCACATACATACATGCTGCCGAACAATAGTCTTGTATTAATAAAACACTGATTGGCCAGTAGCCAGGCAGGAAGTTGAGGTGGGGCGATGAGAACAGGAGAATCCTGGGAAGAGGAAAGGCTCAGTCTATAGTTGTCATCCAGACACAGAGGAAGCAAGATGAGAATGCCTGGCTGATAAAAGGTACCAAGCCATGTGCCTAACATAGACAAGAATTATGGGCTAATTTAAGATGTAAGAATTAGTTAATAAGAAGCCTGAGCTAATAGGCCAGCCATTATAATTACTGTAGATTTCTGTGCATTTTGGGGGGGCTGAATGGCTGCAGGACCGGGCAGGACAGAAACCTCAGTCAACACATACAGAAAAATAACTGATACCCAGAAATTAAAAATAAAACACATGGAAAGGAAGGTCAATGTGAGAACAGGTCTCAAAATTCAAAACTGAGAACTGTTTTCCACCATGAATCCTCGCCCAGCCTCGTGTCTTCGAGAGGGGCTCTGGCCCATATGCTGGAGGCTTGGGTTTGAAGGCATTTCTCTCTTTCTCCTGTTTCTGGGGCTTGCATCCTGACTGTTAACAGGCTGGCATGACCAATACCTCCTACGGCTTTCTGCATTCCCTCCGACTGAAGACTCTGCTGTGTTCTCTGCCGATGGAGAAGGCTCTCTCAGTTCCGAGCCTTCCATTGGCGCCTTGTGGGAAGTGTTTTGCACCAGAGCTTTTTATGGACAGAGCACTGTGGCCCTCATTTCTATAGCTTGTCCTCAGACTACCTCTGAGCTCTTCCGATGCAGCAGCCTGCTTTAAGAGTGAAAGTGTAGCCACAGGCAGACACCAAACACTGATGTGGGACCCAAAGAACAAAGGGCTATGTGTGCTCTTCCAGAGCTTTGAGTCTAATTAAGGACACCAAATGTTTACAAATTGAAACAACAACAACAACAAAAACTACTTTGATTTACAGGAATAAAAAGAAAAGAAAGCTAGCTTTCAGTGCTCGGGGCCTTGGTCCCAGTGTATCCACATGAGAAGTTCGCTGCTGACTGGAATCTTATTTCTCCCTCTTTGTACCTCCAGTGTCCACAGTAAACCAGGAACAATGTAAGTAGGAGAGACCCTGCCTGGAACAAAAAAAGTTAACATCTCCTGAAAAACAATGCCAACGGTGGTCCTTTATCGTGTGTGTGTGTGTGCACATGCACACTCATGAATGCAAACATTGGGTTTTGATGTGTGTATGCTCATGCATTGGTATGCTTGTACTTTTCAAGGGCACAGGTTAACCTCTGGAAATGCTCTCTAGGCACTAGTTACTTTGGTTAGCTTTGTGTGTATATATGTGTGTAGCATATACACATGTGTGTAGCATATACAACCATGTGTGAGTGGGAGCACACATTTATGTGTATATGCGTAAAGGCCAGAAAAAGAGATTGGGTGACTTGCTGTATTACTCTCTTCCTTATTTCCTAGAGACAGGTCTCTCACTGAGTCTAGAGCATGACCGGTGACCAGCAAGTTCCAGTAACCCACCTGTCTCTGTCCCCTACAGCACTGGGGTTCATGGTCATGCCTGGCTTTTTGCAAGAGTGCTGGGGATTTGAACTCATGTCCTCATGTTTGTACAGCAAATGCTCTTTTACACTGAGCCTTCTACCCAGCATCCCCCTTGTTTTCGGAGACAGGATCTCTCACTTGCCAGAAACTCACCAAGTAGGCTAGGCCAACTGGCTGTCAAAACCCAGAGATCTACCTGCCTTCCCCTCTCCAATGCTTGAATTTTAAGCTTAAGCCATAATGGATGGCTTTTTATGTGGCTTCTGGGACTCAAACTCAGGTCCTTGTTCTTTAAAGGTAATGCTTTATTGACTGAGCTACCTTCCAGCCCCATTGCTAAACCATTTGAGAGGTCAGTAGCTGAGTCAGCTTCTTCCCATGGATAGCCGTGGGACAAAAGTTATTTTCTTCTATTACCCAAGCATTCATAAATCTATTGCACATTTTATGGGGAACAGAACCTGTGCAAACAATGTCAGTGTCAGCCACCCCTTCTCAACCTCCAGGAAGGACCACTTGAACATTGTCCAGGTCCACAGTGCTCAGCACAGTTCAACTCAGCAACTATTGAGCTGTGGAATGTTTACTTCTCTCCTTTTAATGACAAAATACCTGACACATACAACCTTAGAAAGGAAGGGTTTGTTTTGGCTGGCAGTCTGAGAATGCGGGTCATCATGGATCTGAAAGCTTGGCGGCCGGAGCATGAGGCAACGGGGCAGATTGTACCCATAGTCATGAAGGAGGGAGAGGTAAATACTGGGGCTTAGCTCACTTTTTGTTCAGTCCACCACCCCAGTTCATGATGCCACCCACATTTAGAGGGGATCTTTTTACCTCAATTAACTTAATCAAGAAAACTTCCTCGCAGACAGGTCCAGAGATTTGTTTCCATGGTGATTCTAAGTTCCATCAAATTGACAAGTAAAATTCACCTCCACAGGTGATATGTGTGCATATAAATTCACAGAGTTGCTGTGTAGCAATTTCCTTCCAAATGAACCATTCAGTCCTGGAATTAAGATTCAGGAAACAAGCAACTCACAAGTCTCAGGAAGTCCCTGAAATTTATCAGGGTCACAAAACCCCTCCATCCCCAAGGTTATATCAGCAATGAGGATTGCTTAGGAAAGAAGGCTCTAAGTCCTGTCAAGCTACCTATAGAGTGTGCAGAGAGCTCCAGGGTTCTAACTTTTGTGAGTTGTCACCCACGCTGGCATAGGCTTTGATGATTCAGCTGTGCCTTTGAGTGACCCATGCTCTTGTAAGTGATTCTTTACCTAAATTCCTATAATTAACCCAATAAGCTCATAGGTTCATCAAGTTGGCCTTCTATTGTCCGTCATCTACCAGTGACATTTGGTGGCATCCCCTAGGAAGAATGACACAAAACTGGATTTACTTTGCTCATCAGCCATGCATGGCTGGCTCACTGAAAGCTTTGCCTCAGGGCTGCTTGTGATCATGGAAAAGTAAGAAGAGGCACAGGTGATGGCATCCAGCAATGACCTTTAGGGAAATATCAAGGCACGGCAAAGCCGGTTATTGGAGAGCATGACCACACAAAGCTCCAACTGGCTCCCCACTTGTCTCCTAAGTAGAGAAAGAGCAACTGTCCCCAGTAGCCTTGTTCCTTCCAGTCCCCACACCATATCCATTACCCCTGTGACTCTTCCATCTGTACCCTGTTCCACCCCAGCAGCTGGGACCAGAGTGCTTGCCTCCCTACAGCATCAACGTGGTGCTATTTCCTTGACGGTGTAGCTCTCTCAGCCCCACACTTCCATCTCTGCTGCCCAGATGTTCAGACGACACATCGCTCCTTTCTCCTTCTCTTTTTCCACCCTGAATTAGGACCAAAGAGATGGAATGGAACCAACTTGACACTCTGTCAGTTGAGGAGTGAAATCTCATATTTTCTTAAAAATGGTGTTGGAAAAAGCCAAACTATTCAAAGGAGAACTATTTTCTAGATGGTTCTGATTTATCTGGAGCCAGAAAATTGAAGACATCTATAAAAGGCAGATTTTTGTAAGAGCAATTTTTTTTTATCATGCCCTTACCTTAAAGCTGGATTGTGTTTAGAACGTGCAAATTGGAAGCAGATTGAGTATTGGCTGCTGCTTGGGGTTCTGGCTTTTTGAAGTCATGAAAAAGCTCAGATATGAACCAATCAATTTGCCTCTACTGAGCAGGCTTATCAGTCCTGAGCTATTTTCTGATAGTGGAACCCTGCCCACTGAGCAAAGAAATGGTGCTCTCCAAACTCCTTAGAGAGGTTAAAAAAAATAAAAAGATTAACTTTATTTTAATGTATGTGTGGGAGTGCCTGTAGATGCCAGAAGAAGGTGTCAGATCTTCTAGTGTTGGGGTTACTAGTAGTTGTGAGCTGCTTAACATGGGAATCAAACGCAGGTCCTCTGCAAGAGCAGCAAGTGCTCTTAATGGCTGAGCCATCTCTCCAACCCCTGTCTTTCTCTTCTTTTCTCTTTAGTCTACAGCGCCCACTTAGAGATTGGGGTTGCTCATTTAAACCTCACACACAAGTCCAAGAGTGTCTCTTGGGCAATTTTTAAATCCAGTCAGATGGACAACAAAGCTCACTTCCCTCAGAATTGTCTCTTCTCTCAGATGAACACAGGAAATAAACACCATTGATATTCTCAACGTTTTTTTAAGACCAATGATCCAAGGGTGGAATCTGTCCTGTGTAGCCTGCCCACCTTTCCGTGTTGGGACGCGGAGACACGTAGCTTAATGTTTGCCTTCTTCTCTGTCACTTTCGGGCACAGGCCAGAGCCCAAATGATTTTGGGTACTTTAGACCTGTTCACCCTTTTTCTGAAGTTTTCTCTCTTTTCCGACCTCTGTTCCATCCCTTCTGTTGCTGAGGCTGAGACCATAGCTTTCCTGCCCTATTGTTTCTCTCTTAATCCGTATTTTAAAAGAAAGAAAGGAAAGAAAGACAGCAGAGATTCAACACTTAACTCTCTCCAAACTTCCCTGGCAGTAGCCTTTCCCTCTGAAGATGACTTTGAGAGAGCCGGCCTGTGAGCCATGCGGGGAAACTGCAGAAAATAGAATAGCGGGCCAGCTATTTGTATCAGGATGAATCTGCTGGCGTTGTATGTTCTCCAGCCCTCCAGTCCTGAGAGAGGGTTAAAAGTCATCACATTAACAAAATGAATCCCCACTCAAGGGAGAAAACTGGAGAACGAAGCCGCCATGGAAAAGGAATAACACGCATGAAAACGGCCCATGTGGAGTGGTCCTGTGGATGGAGTGAGACACAGCCACTGTCAACTGAGAAGTGATTTCTCTCTGCAGAAGAATTCAGCCTGCAGAGACACCATGAGGGAGTGGACTCACTGGAATCATCAGCGTGCCTTTCACAGTGATTAACAACAGAGGCGTAGACGAGCCTGATGGAAGAGACCAGGGAGAGCTCTGTGATCCAACACAACCTTCAGCAAGGTGAAGTGAAGAGGTTCAGGTTCTCAGATCATAACAGTGTCTCAGAAAGCCGTGAGTGTATGTGGGTACACTGGCAAACACATATGTGTGCCTGTACACGCATGTGTCCATACACACTTGCAGGCACACACATGCTCTAGAGGAGACAACACTGGCATCCCAGGCAGCTTGTCTTCACAGGACTTGCACCCATGCCGGTAGTACCCTTTATTAGAAGCTGATGGCTCAGGTTGGACCAGTCAGGAAAGGGCTTTGCCTCGTACGCACAGGGCCCAGTTTTGAGCCCCCAGAATCCACTTCAAAAGCTGAGAACAGCACTGCAGACTGGATCCCAGAGCTGGGGGAAGAGAGGTGTTGATCGCTGGGGCTTCCTGGTCAGAAAGCCCAGCTGAAGTGGCAGGTGCCAGGTCAATGAGAGACCCTCTCCCAAGAAAACAAAATGGATAGTACCCGTGGAAGGTCTATTAGCTCTAGCTTCTTATTGGCTAGCTCTTACATCTTAAATGAACCCATTTCTATTAATCTGTGTATGGCCATTTGGCTGTGGCTTACCCGCAAGGTTCTGAAGCCTCTGTCTCCTGCAGGTGGCTATATGGCATCTCCACCTACTCTCTCCCTAGATCTCTGTTTGAATTTCCTGCCTGACTTTACTCTATTAAGCCATTGGCAGCTTTATTTATTAACTAGTAAAAGCAACACATATACAGAAGGACTTCCCATACCACTCAGTTCTCTCTCCTGCATCTTTCTTTCCACATCCATGTGCTCAAGAACCTCATCTCTGCTTTACAAAACCTGTTTCCTCAAGGACAGAAGGAAGGGAGGGAGATTTCCTGAGAGGAAGCGTTCACAAACCCTCCTTGACAACCTCAGTCATCACTGAGCGCCAACCCCCTCAGTACAATCTTGGATCTGTTCTGTGTGTTCTAACCTGGGTGTGGCAAATCTGGACTCTGGTCACAGTGCCTGAGCACATTTTGGAGCAGCTCAGGTGTTCTCGGCTGGAGTCAGCGTCTGACCCCACTCAGAGTGACCACAGGCAGATGACGGCACAGACATATTTGGAGGTGTGAACTAACAAGGTCAGCATGAAGGGCTTTACCTGTCAGCTCCCTGAGGTGACTCATTGGCGACACATCTGTCTGGAGAGAGAGGAAGGTTTGGGCTCTTTGTTCTTGGAGTCTTTCCGGACTCTTAGATCAGCCACTCCTATTCTTGAGCTCGAGATTTTCAGTAACCTTGCATGCAATGTGTGTTTCTCTGTCCTGCCTCCTCTCACTTCCTTCAGGTCTCCAGAGCCCGTAGGCTGTCCCCTAGTCCACGCTGGGTCCCATTCACATAAGGACCTGGAGGTTTTGGTGAGCCCCATTCCCCCAGCACAGGGTGAAGACTGCCAGCCCAGTACCTCTGTGTGTACTTTCTGGGAGGTGTTTGTGAGCAGAGCAGCTTTCAAATGGACATCTCGGTGGTTCATCAGGGCCATAAATAAGCAGAACACAGAAAAGAACCGAGATGGCCATAAAAGGCAGCATTGTCTGTCGGGTGAAGCTGTCAGGGAAAGCGGTATCAGAACCGGGCTCCGTCAAAGCTGGTGACTCACAAGCTAGACAACTCTCACAGAAACTGATGTGGACTGAGGGAAGACACATTCCCAAGATGGTCTTTCCCAGACCATCTGATCTCTGAGAATGCTCAGAACACAAGGCAAATGCAGCGAGCTGGGTGCTTTGCTGATCCCAAAAGCAAGGCAAGCATGTGCCGTCCTGCCGGAAACGAGCAACGGATCCCATCCACACAATCATTCCGGGTGGCTCCCAAGCCGGACCTAAGAATAAAAAACCATCGGAAAGTGTAGCCTACCAGCCCAGAGTTACAATCCCAGCACCCAGAGGCTGAGGAAGGAAGATTGCTGTGAGAATCAAGGTCAGAGGTCAGCCTGGGCTAAAGAGGGAGACCTTGTCTCAAGAAAAGTCAGGAAAGGAGGAAGGGTGGATAAAAGCAATGAGAGATACAGAGGAACAGAAAGGAGTGGACAGGGGGACAGCAGGGAAGTCAGAGATGGAGGAAGAGATAATAAACTCAGCAACTGGGTTGTAATTCAGTTGGTAGAGGGCTTGCTTGGCATAGAGGAAAACCTACATTCCGTCCCCAGACCCCATAAAATAAGCATAGTTGAACATGCCTGTAATCCCAGCACTTGAAAGGTAGAAGCAGGGGTGCCGAGATGTCAAGGTCATCCTCAGCTGCAGAGTGAGGCCAGCTTGGGCTGCTTGAGGCCTAGTCTAGGAAAGAAAGGAGGAACAGGAGGAGGGAGAAGAGGGTGAGTGGGAGGGAAAGACTAGGCGGAGAGAGAATGGAGGGCGAGCAGAAGAGGGCAGAGGAGAGGAGGGGGGAGGAGGCAGAGGAGAGGAGGGAGGAGGAGGCAGAGGAGAAGAGGGGGGAGGAGGTAGAGGAGAGGAGGGAGGAGGAGGCAGAGGAGAGGAGGGGGAGGAGGCAGAGGAGAGGAGGGAGGAGGAGGCAGAGGAGAGGAGGGGGGAGGAGGCAGAAGAAAGGGAGAGAAAGAATCCGTTTGAGAATAAATGGCCCAGGAATGCGGAGAAGTCTTGCCAGCTGTTCTGAGACTGTTCATTCTGTTCCAGTCAGGAAAGGTATACTTATCAATTACCAGCACATTTCCACATGAAAGGTTTGATAAGAAAAACCCGTTTCCTTCTTGCCGTGCTCACACTGTAGAAGGTGTCATTAAGAGTGTCAAGCTCCCGAATCACACATGCAGCTGGGAATTCAGTGCGGTTCACACACCCATGTACAGCCATAGGCAGGCAGCTCACGCGTGTGAGCTGGAAACAGCTCCTGGATGGGGCCACAGAGCCCAGCTCTGTCCTGTGATTTCGTTCTTCCAGGCTGGCCTTTAACTAGCAGAGATCCACCTGCCTCAGCCTCCCAAGGGCTGTGACCAAAGGTGTGGGTCACCCCGCCCAGTCCTCCACTGTATATCTTGAAATAGGGTCTCTCAGTGAACCCATGACTTGCCAGAATGGCTAAACTGCCTGGCCCAGGAGCTGCAGGCATCCTCCTGCCTCTGCCTGCACAGCCCTGCCATTGAGGTGCTTGCTGAACCAGGTGGTTTCATTACATTTGAGTTCAGTTTTGAGGGCTTGAACTCAGGTCCTCTTGCTCAGGTAGCAAGCACTTTGCCGGCTGGGCCATCTCTCCAGCCACTGTTTTTTACTTATATTCTTAAAAACTCAAGGCCAAAGCCAGAGCCAAGGCCTCACACAGACGTTGCGCACACGTGACTGGCAGAAGTAATCAGATCTGTGCATTGGCTGCTCTTGCAGGTTTCTCAAGTAGCTCCCCTGTCTGCCTGGCCTCACCTCTACTGGAAAGAAGGAAGGGGTTAAGAGTCAGGAGAACCTTCCAGACATTCTTGCTACACACAGCTCTGTCTTCACCTCCCAGAAACTCCAAGTCTATGCCATGCTGGGGATTGAAGCCAGGGTTTCTCACATGCTAGGCAAGCACCCTACTAGGTGAGCCACAACCCCAGCTCTGATCCTTAAGTGTTATAATGCTTTTTGGGTAAGATTTTTCGGAGAAAACAGCTTCCTTTAAAATGCATAAACAAATTGCTGGCAGAGGAGAGAATAGAGGGCCTTGACTGGCTTCCCAGCTCCCTCCAGAGCCCAGCAGTGCCAGGCACATTAGCCTCTATCTGGGTGGCACCTTTCTCCATAGGCTCTTCAGAGAGTTCCATAAACAGTGATTTATTCAGTGTAGAGGTTGGACTGTGCTGTTTACTCTGGCTCACAATTAATTAGTTAATTGCTCAGCTAGGAAGTGAAGGTTTGTATATCGAGTTATCAGGACCCTGACATGCACGCGCGCACGCACACACACACACACTCACACAAAGTGAGTCATTCACAAAGCTGCTCTTCAACAAAACACAAGATATACACATGCTGAGGCAAGACAAGCAGGGCAGCTGCAGGAGAAGCTTCCAGGCCCTCAAAGACAGGTGAGGGCTGTTGTTTCAGCCTTCCTACTTTCCAACGGGAGGGGTGAATCATCAAAGGCCCGACCCTGGCTTTCCAGGGTGTGGCTGCCTTCTCATTGTGCAGGACAGATCTGTTTGTCCTGTGCCTCCCACAGGGCCCAGAGGAAAGGGCTTCTTCCTAGCACAACCTGAACTCCTGGAGCTGGGTTCAGGGAGTGGTGTGGGGTGGAGGGCCGTGAGGAGCTGCCCACTGTGCCTGTGTCCCGGGTGAGCAGTGGCTCTGGCTAGGTTCTTCTCTGCCTTTCTTCAAAATCGAATCCTTCAGTAGACGAATCGAGTTGGGTGTGTTCATGGTGGACCCTGTGATATTCTGATGTCGTGACATGATTTCTAGAAGCAGGCTGACTGAGGGAACCCTGCTCTCACGGTTCTCCTTGCCTGTTGTTTGGGAAGAGAACTCTTACAATGCACTCTCAATGAAGCTAAGGGTGTAGCTCAGCTTCCGGGAAAGCAAGCAAGCACCCTACCAGCTGAGCTACACCCTCAGCTTCAGCTTCAGCTTTCTCCATCCACAGTCACCAGAAACTGAGGTTGCTTCCCTGTGGTGCATAATGCCACCGTGCGTATCTCTGTGAAACGGGTTATTTTCCTTCAGATTTACAACTGGAAGTGGGATTAATTGATTAAACAGTGGACAAAGGACCTGAATAAATGTATCTCTAAAGAAAAACGACTCTGGGTTTTTAAAAGCTTTATTTTTAATTATGTGTGTGTATATATATATATATATATATACATAT
>LOEQ01000260.1:444813-456879 GCA_001685075.1 Bramus lutescens | reverse complement strand
TCTCTCTCTCTCTCTCTCTCTCTCTCTCTCTCTCTCTCTCTCCTTTCTGGCTGTGGATGTCATGTGACCAGCTGCCTCTCAGTTCTGCCCATGTGACTTCCTTACTGTGATGTCAAAATAAGTCCTTCCTTCCTTAAGTCACTTTTGCTAGGGATTTTGTTGCAGAAAGAGGCAGTAATACAGAGAGCTTCCTATAGTCCTTCCACGCCTAGTGGGTTATTTTACAGCTAACCCATTCTGGGTGTGGGGGCATGGTGACCAGGAAGCTATACCATCCAACAGACATTTCTGTTTGGAGAGGTTGTGGAACTTTTAGGAGGTGGAGCCTTGCTGGAGGAAGTGAGGCACTGGGGCCAGGCTTTGAAAGTGTGAAGCTTCCATCCTCTGCCAGCTCACTCTCTCTGCTCCGTGTTTGTGGTTAAGGACTTGATCTCCCGGCTTCTTCATCAGGCCTCCTGCTGCTAGGTCCCTTCCTCCCACCCACTATCACAGGCTCTCCCTCTGTAACTGTAAGCCAACATGAACTCTTCCTTGCCATGGTCATGGTGGTTTACCACAGCAACCCAAAGTAACAAATATCATGTGTTTACACGCCTGCAGGAGGGGACCAGAAGATGTGGATGAAAAGAACAGAAGAATGTAGTGGGGGTGGGAGTGAAAGGGAGTGCTCCCTCGGCGCAGCCTGCAGCACAGCTCCAGGATTGGATGTGTGTGGTATGCAGGTAATTTTTAAGTGGTGCCAGACTTCATGGAGGTCATCCTGTCACTCAAATGGCAGTAATTAAAAAACAAAACAATAACTCCTGGGAGGACAACACTTTAGAGTGTGGTGTTCACGCACTGCTCTTGGATGTATCCGCGGAGGAGCAGTCATTGACGCTCATTTCTGAAATAAGGCTGCCCCTGGGGCAGCACTGAAGAGAGAAAAGGGGACATGTATTCAACTGTAAGGATGCATGGCGTGCGTGACCCAAGAGCCATCCTTAGGAATGTGTTTACATTTGCAGGGAGAGACTTTCAGGCAGGGGCCAACGCAGTTTTGTGTTGGGTTTTCCTCTATTCTCTGTGTGAAGGAGAAGATGGACATGGTGGGAATGCATGTCTTTTAAGAAGAGGCACCTCTGAGCTGTACAATTTTTTCTGACCCTTCAGTTGCTCCCCTAGACACGGCACACCTCACTTTGGCATTTTGATAGATTCTTACATGTGTGATTAACTTCTTTTCCAAACTAATTATTTCTCTACTTCAAAGAACAACTCAGGAACTTGAGACATTTCTACAAAGACTTCAGCAACATACAAATAGATTTTTCTTTCCGTAGCGTTTTATCGTGCAGCTCGGAACAGAGGGTCTCAACACACGACCTGTGTGTGGGCTTCCTTCCCCAGGAGTGGATCTTGTTTGAGCTGTGACTCTGGTGGGAATTCTGTTGATTTGGTCCTCTGTGGGGCATCTGATGGTTTCCTTTCCGAAGAAAAGACGTGCAATCTGAACTACTCTGCTTAATGTCTATAGTTTACATATTTATTAAAGCTTAATTATCTGCTTTTCTCCGATGCTTAGGTTTAGCTGTCAAACTGACACAATGTAGAACAGCAGTTCTCAAAATCCCTAACGTTGTGACCCTTTAACACAGTTCCTCATGCTGTGGTGACCCCAACCATGACATTATTTTCATTGCCAATTCATAACTGTAATTTTGCCACAGCTATGAAGCATAATATAATTATCTGTATTTTCCAATGGTCTTAGGCTGCCTCTGAAAGGGGTCAAGAGTTGTAGGTTTAGAACAACCCGTCTAGAATCCTCTGGAGAGGAAGTTTCAGTGGGGGATGGTTTAGAGTAGGTTGGCCTGTAGGCATGTTTGTGGGGGATTGTCCTGATTGTATTAACCGAGGTGGGAATACCTACCACTTCCTGGGCAGGGATCTTGGCTTGTAGGAGAGCTGGGAAATGAGCAAAGCCGTAGAATACGTACATTGAGTCTTTGCTTTAAACTCTGGACTGCGGATGTGATTTGACCAACTGTTTCAAGTTCTTCCCGTTTTGACTTCTTCACAATGATGGACCATGACTCGGAATAATGAGTCAAATATGCTCCTCCCCACCACATTGCTTCCATCAGAAAATGAAACTAAGACGCTCAGCTGCCCGAATGTAAGCTGTAGGAGAGCAGGCATGAGGTCCCTGTCCCCAGCACCTAGAATCGTGTCTAGCCATGTAGAGAACATGGTGGGTGTTGTTCAAAGAATGAAGGAAATTCAGTGTTGACGATTTTCCACTCAACATGCTAAGTTCCCACCTAGACAGCCCTGCTTCGTAATTTTCCAATCTGATCCTGTTTCTTAATCTTGCTTACTTAAGTCAGTGACAATCAGAATTTGAAATCAGCCTTGTGTAGGTCTTGGCTAAGAGGTAGGCACACCCAGTGGACTCACCCCACCTTGATCCACTGAGGGTAGATGGGAGAAAATATGCTCAAGCAGAGGTCCTAGGGGATCCACAAAGCCCAGTTTCAGGAGCATCGGCTCAGAGCCGTGCTAGGTTTCATGGGGATCAAGCGGCTTATGACAAAAGAACCAAAAGAACACTTTCTGCTGCCGTTGTTCTGGCTCATGCAGACAGAAACTGAAGCTCTGAGGTATTAAGGTGTCCTAAATTAGAAACTCAGAACTAAAAAAAGAAAAGAAAATCAGAATTCCAACAAGCATTTCCAAAGGATGGCTTGTCCCCACAGGCTCATGGGTTTGAACACTTGGTCCCCGGCTGGTGGTGCTACTTTGGGAGGTTGTGCCCTTTGGGAGATGGAGCCTCACTGGAGAGAGTGGACCACCGGGGTTTTGGTGGCTTGGTTTCACAGCCTGGCTCTACATCACCCAGGCTCTCTGTCTCTGCTGGTGTACCCAGCATGACGCGTCAGCTTACAATCCTGCTGCCGTAACTTCACCACCGTCATGAGCTGTCACCACTTGAACTGTGACCTCCAAATCAATGCTCCCTCCCATAAGCTGCTCTTGGCTAGGCATTTGGTCTCGGCTGCGAGAGAAGTGACCAATGGGAGGAACGAAGGGGATGATGCTGAGAAACAAGACAAGGAACAAAACAAGATACATTTCACCTTTAAGAAGGAAAAAAAATGCTGAGAATGTTATGCCTGCAATTGTCATCAGTAACTCCAGCCTGGGACCAGATCCAGTCACAGTCTGGCAAGCCTTCTGGCTCACTCAGAGAACCGATACCTTGGCTGGGCTCTTGAGAAACCATATAGATGTAATTCAAAAACTATGAGCAATTGAAAAATAATCTCTAGATACAAAATATAAAAATAGTTTGAGCCAACTTTCATTTCCTCTCCCTCCGCTGAAGGTCACTCCTCCTTGCTCGGGGATGAGCTCCAAATTGTATTATCTCTTTAATTCCATGCTCTCAGCAGTGACTCACAGAGCCTCACCTCCCGCTGAGGCTGAGGTGGAGGGCAGGAGTGGGCAACCGCTTTATAGATCCTCTTCCTGTTCACTTTCTCGCTCTTTCATCCCTTCCCCCTCCCTTCGGCCTTTATTTGTAAATTGCCAAAACATCTGGGCAATTTACTTAATATCCAGATGTGGGGGCCTACTTTGCATTGCCTTTATTTTTTTCCGTTTGGTTGGTAAATATAGCCTAAGTGAAAGTGAGTGAAGGTTGCCAGCTGCTGAAAATGGAACTAACTAGCAGCAATCAGCAGCCAACATCTGCTCCGTATTTCTCCATGGCTTCCCAGCTCAATCAAAAAGAATACATGTAATCTTTGAAGAAATTCCTGGAGAAGTTAAAAAAAAAATCACTGGAGAATCTTCACCTTACTGGTATCAGAATCAGAGAGAAAAGAAAAAGAAAGGAAAAAAAAACTTGTAGAAATGGTCGGAGTACACTCACACTTTTGCCGTGGGAATCAAATTAGGATGAGAGCCGAGATCCAAACCGACCCAAACTGTTTGTTGGCCTGTCTCCATCGTTTACGCTCCCTCTCCAGCTGCACCCTAGGATGCCAGGATGCCCCCTGATAAGCATGGTTAATTACCTTGGTCCAGTGCCATCCTGCAGGAGCCATAGACTAATGATTCACAGTCCACTTGGGATGTAAATCAAAGCTCCAGTCCAGCCGTGGGGCCCCATTACAATGAAGCCTGTGTCCCATGGTGATCTGAGTCCTGGACCACATAGCCCTGAGCCAGTGGGGCAACATGGGAAAGGTCCAGACTACGTCACACGTTCCCCTCTTTCTTATGGTTTGGATGTGATAACCAGATTGAAATACATTTTACTCAAGTGGTCCCTAGTCAAAACCCTCTTCCTATAGTTGACAAATTTTTGTAATACCAATCTTGGTTTTATTTTGAATGACTCATTTATTGGTTGTTCACTCTTTCAGCTACTACTGACATGAAGATGACTACACTCTACAGGAACCACCTACTTAGTTAATTTTTGTTTTTCAAATGGGGTCTTAGGTAGCCCAGGCTGGCCTCAAACATACTATGTAACCGAGGCCAGCCTTGAACTCCAGAGCCTCCTCCTCCACCTCCCAAGTGCTGGGATACAGGTGTGCGTCCCAATACCCACCATGGTGTCAGTCTTAGGAACACGTTTAGTGGCACAATGACACCAAAAAGGCCACCAAAGTCAGAAAGAGACAGCGGAAACACCATTGGACAGCTGCTTGTTATTATCATAAAATGAAGAACCTCGTCCCACCTCTTTAAACGTCACCTACACAGGACCATTTCTAAACGGTAGAAAGAACAACCTGCTGTCTGTTACGGTGGTACCGCCCTGCAGGCCGTTTCACTTGCTTCTTAGAAACTTGCTTGCAAGAAAATCATAGCAGGAAAGGAATTTCCAAATCATGCATCAAGAACCATGGTTACCATACTCAAACACAGCTGTTACCAGCAGAAAGCAGGCCATAGCCAGCCTTTGGCAGACCACACTGCGAAGCACACAGCTCTCTGTCCTACCCTTAGCTCATTTCTCCCACTAATGTCTGATGACTTCTCTCCTTTACATCCAGTTTTGCGATGGTCTAGCCCCCTCTATAAACCGTCAGAGTGTCTCCTGTCTTCCTGGATCGTGCCCCAAGGCCATCGTCCTACCATTCAGCTCGAAACATTTTCAACTTTCCAGACCTGGTTCCTGCCAGTACTCCCTATAGATATTGCTGCTTGATTTTCGAACATACAGAGACCTACCTGTTTGATATTTCCTGGTGCTCCAAGGGCACAGTCTGTGGGACAGTCCTGTAATCTGTCGAGATCACCTTGTGTCTCCACCAAACTGAAAGTGAAAGTTAAAAATAAAATCATATGTAAAGAAAGTTAAAAATAAAGTTAATTTTGTGCAATGTGTTATGTAAAATTCCCAGTCTTGGGGACAGTGTTCTACATATGTCATGGGTTCAATTTTTAATCACCATCTTTGAAATTTTTTAATTAAATACATTTATATGTGTGTGTACATGCATGCCTGTGTGTCTGTATGTATGGGTCTGTATGGTATGTATCTTTGTGTGGTGTCTTTCTGTGTGTGTTTGCAGTGTCTCTGTGTGTCTCATATGTGTATGTGTGTGTCTATGTGCGTACATGTCTGTGTATGTGCATGTCTGTGTGTGAGTGTGTATGTGTGTGGTGTCAACGTATGTGTGTCTATACATTTGTGTCTGTGTGTTGGTATGTGTGTGTGTGTGTGGATGTGTGTATGTGTGTCTGTATGTCTGTGGACACACATGTGATGGCCAGAGGACAACTTCACTGGGGTGGCCAGTGTTGGTTCTTTCTTTCTACGGAGGGGGTCCTAGGGATTGAACTCAGGTCACAGCTTGTCAGCTTTTACCTTCTGTGCCATCTTGCTGGCCTCTCATCACCTCTTAAAAATCAATTATCAGTATATATTAACTGTGCAGAACAATGGTTGTCTCTTGACAGTTTTACACATTCATACAATGTGTTTTGATCTTGTCCGCTCCCCATTCTCTCTCACACACCTCCCACTGGGTCTTTTCCTCTTGACAAATAATTCCACGCCTACTTCCATGTCTTAAACATCTCTAGTCTAGGTTTTTTCACGTCTGTAGTGTTAAAGTATTTCTTGATCCTTACAGGTCATTGTGTGTTTTATCAGTTACTGTGTGAGACGTATGGAAATATTTTAGGATCACTGTGACGTCATGACTTTCTATTTTTGCTCTGTGGCATTTGCTTTCTGTATTTGGAAGTTTATTATTAGACAGATGACTGTAAAACTTTAGAAAATACTTTATTTTATATGTATGGGTGTTTGCCTGCATACCACATGCATGCCTGGAGCTCATGGAGGCCATAAAAGGGCATCAGGTCCCCTGAGAGTAGAGTCACAGACACTTTGAGTGCCATGTAGGTGCTGGGAATTGAACCCAGGTCCTCTGGAAAAGCAGCCAGGGCTCTTAACCACTGAGCCATCTTCCTACCCCACTGTAACATGTCTCCCCCCCCCACATTGTGATGGATGGTATTAATTATCAACTGGGCAAAACCTGGAATCACTGGGGAGATGAGCATTTGGGCATGCCTGTAGGAGATTATTTTGATGGTGTTCATTTAGGTGGGAAGTCCTACCCACCGTGGGTGGTGCCGTTCCCTGGCTGGAATCCTGGATGAAACCAAAGGGAGCATCAGCTGCAATCATTGTTCTCTGCTTCCCATTTGTGGAGACGATGCGACCAGCAGTCAAGTATCTGCTGCCTCGACCTACCTACCGTGACAGACGACTGAGTCACATTGTCTCTTGTCAACCTAACACAAGCTAGAGTCATCTGGGAAGAGGAAACTCCAATGAGAAAATGCCTCCGTCAGACTGGCCTGTAAGCAAGTCTGTGGGTGTGTTTTCTTAATTAATGATTGCTGTGGGGGGACCCAACCCATTGTTGGTGGCGCTACCCACAGACAGGCCATCTTGAGTTCCCGGAAGAAAGCAGGCTGAGCAAGCCAGAGGGAGGAAGGCGGTAAACAGTGCTCCTCCATGATTCAGTTCCTGCTCCAGGACCCAGCTCGAGTTCCTGTCCCCCCCTCTCCAGTGATGGACTGTGACCTGGAAGTGTACGCCCATTCCTCCTCTAGTTGCTTTTGGTCAGCATTTTTTTTTTCACACGAGCAGGAACTAAACTGGAACACTACCTTGGAGCTGAGATCCAGAACAGCCCCTTACTCCAGTAAGTTGCTTATGTCAGAGCAGACAATCACAGCTACCAGAATGACTTCCATTTCCTCTTCCTCCTTAGTGGTTCTTCCTGCCTTTGAGCTATGCCCAGTGATAAACGGCCTTCCGTTTGCAATCTAAACTGTTTATATTTCTCCCTCCACTTCCAGCCTCTCAGATCTGTACGCTCACCATGCCGCTCTTGTGAGCAAAATATGATTTATCTAGTCTGAGTATTTGTTTTTTACAAGAAATGTTTAGTCTGTTTGATTTTAATGCTATTGCTTCCTGTTTCTGTCTTGCTGACTTCTTAATCTTATTCTCTGCTTTCTTATAACTTGTTGCTCTGCAGTGGACAAGGGTTTGATTGCTGTATGCCTGTCACTTGGATAAATAAAAAGGATGAAGATGTATGGTTATATCTGTAACTATGTGTGACCCCCAAGAGGTCACTTCCCAAAGAAAACGTCTGTAACTTTTGTGACTATATTAAGCTAATGGACCACTAGCTCCCACCAAACAAAATCTAAGAATGTTATCAGGCAGCACCTGAAACATACAAAGGAAATGTCCTGGCTTTTCTGTAATCCGCTCACCCAAAGTTTCCACCAAGGTGTTTGAAAAGTGCCTTGATTCATGGCTTTCTTTTGTTGTTAGCATATTTAAAAAAAAAACCAACAACAACTGATAAAGCCTGGTGTGGTGTTTGCACATCTTTAATCCCAGCACTTGGGAGGCAGAGGCAGGAGGATCTCTTCGAGTTTGAAGCCAGTCTGTTTTACATAGTGAGTTCCAGAACAGCCAAGGCTATGCAGAGAGATGATGTCTCAAAAAGACAAAACAAAACACCCTGAGGAGACTGTTGTTACCTTGTTAGAATGGAAGACTGTGTTGGATATGAGCAAGGTCAGTCTGTGTCCCTGGGCCATTTTCACTCCAGATTTGGCTCCAAAAATTACTCCTTCTCATCCCCTTTGAGGTGAGAGCTGTGTGACTTACACACACATACACGCACACATGTACACACGCACACACATGTACTCAGGCACACGCATGCATGCTCATGCACAAACATGCACACATATACACATATACACATGCACACACATACACACACATGCATACACGCACACACTCACCAGACAAACACATTCATCCAACATTAATTGATTTGTCAATACCTATTTTAATTAGAATCTTTTATGCTGGGTTCTCCAATATAAAATGTATAAACATCTTCAATATCAGGAAGCTTCTAACTGAACCCTAAGAAGGGCTTATCTTTTTTAAAAGTGATTTTTGGCAGGCAGATCTCTGTGAGTTCGCGGCCAGCCTGGTCAACAAAGAGAGTTCTAGGACAGCCAAGGCTACTAACAGAAACCCAGTTTTGAAAAGCCAGAAAAAGGTGAGCATTATGCCACTTTTGGCTGGGTGTGGCGTGGTAGTAGACAGTTTTAAACTCAGCACTTGGGAGGAAGAGTCAGGGGGATCTCTGTGAGTTCTGTGTGGTTGACATAGTCATTTCTAAGCCAGGCAGGGCTATGCAGTGAGACTTTGCCTCAAAGAAAACTAACAATGAAAAACAATTCCTATCGTATGCTGTAACTGTAACTTTAGTGCTTACTAAGAGCCTACCACACATTCGTAACAGTTGCTTAGGTCTCTGGCTGTCCATATATCTAGAAATAAACCCTAGCTGGACTATAGGAGGATTTCTGGTGGTTAGATAAAAGCCAGCATTCCTTAGCGACTTGTGAACTTGGTCTCCATCTGCTAAAGGAGTCGTTTCCCTTAGAGACAGAAGGGACTTATGGCCCTCCATTGACACATACCTGTGGTACCTATCAGCACATCAAACAAAGCCCATGCTGGCTTCATGGCTCCCTCAGGATCACAAATATCTGTTATACACTTCAAATTCCATGCGTGTTCCTGGTCCTTCCCTCCTGGGAGTTACTCATTCTCCCTATAATCCGCATGGTTTGTCCATCCCATACACGCCACCTCTTGTTATCCTCTCTCTCCTTTCTCTCTCTCTCTTCTCTTGTTTTGTCTCCTCACTAGGCTCCGTTCTCTCTCCCTTGCTAGCTCACCGTCTCTGCAATTGTCTCCCATGTCCCTACCCCTGGCCACGTCTACCTCTGAACTCTTCCCGATGCCTCTGGCTGTTTCCTCTGTTCTATTCCCTCTCTAATTCACCTCCCCTAACAATGGAGCAGGTTCTTTGCTGTGCCTCCTGGTACACAGGTTAAAGAGAAAGCCATGGCAGATGCTCATAAGGACCAAACAGACGTTCTATACCCTCGATCAGAACAGCTGCTTCATTATAGAAGGAAGGAATGCTTTGGGATTATGTAACAGATTTTGTATTTGCAAAACAACTGATAAATTTCATGGGAGTGGGGAAAATGATTCAAGGAAGTGACAACTTCTGAAACAAATCAAACCAACAACAGTGAACCCCTAGTTTTGCTAGTGCTCTGACTCAGACAGTAGATTGGTACAGATCTTTGAATAAAGATGAGATGCCATGGGGGGAAGCTGGAATGTTCTGCTCACAGTCTCTTCAATGACAAAAGATTCTTTGTTTGTAGAGACAGGGTTTCCCTGTGTAATACTCCTAGCTGTCCTGGAACTAGCTCTTGCAGACCAGACTGGCCTTGAACTCACAGGAATCCACCTGCCTCTGCCTCCTGAGTGCTGGGATTAAAGGCGTGCGCCACCACCGCCCAGCCATGAGAGAAGATTCTAATTCACATTGGCTCAACACACTTCTGAGCTAGAGAAGAATGGTATGTCCAGGATGGGGAACCATGAACGATGCTTACTAAACGCATTCCTGATGGTAGACAAAGGATAAATCATAGAGGGGCTGAAGGCAGAGTGCTCCTAAGGAGGATGGAACAAGGCGGGCTTCCGAGAGAGTCATCCTGGTAGACCAGAGGGAAAGGGCTCCAGAAGAGAGGGACAAAACACCCCATCCCATCCTCTGGTGTGCATTTGTGGACGCCCCCCCCCAGCTCACTGAGCTGTTATCCCTGGGGTTCCATAATCCCAGCTTGCCTCTGGATCCCGCACAGCGTTATAGCTGGAGACATACCCAGTTCCCCCATTTGCACCAGGAGATGGGTTAGACACCCTGACTTGTTTTAAAAGATTCTTCATAATTCTCCAGCTTGGAGACGGGGAGGACTATTTAGCTTCCTGCTTTCCTGTCCTGCTCTGTGACCTGAACACTCTTTCCTCAGACCCCGAATTCTAAAAAGCATTTTTGAGTTACTTAGACTTTTATAATGTAATTATCAGACTGTAAAAGACAGACTACAGAAGGCCTATACAGCTCCAGGCATGGAACTGTGCTTTCTTTGTAAGCAAAAATTCACAAGAGGAAGACAAACGATCTTTCCAATTGCTCAAGGTTGTTCTGTCTACCCTGTATTTAGGTTTAAAGAAGGCCTCTGGATATGGAGGATAAAGATCCCTAAATTCCACCTTGTTTTCTTTAATAGCCTGGATCCATCTGCCACTGCTCCCGAGGTTTTATGGCTCTCTCCAGGACCATAAATGACATGGCAGCAATAGATGCTTCCCGAAGAGAAGAGACCACAAAACAAGATAATTGACATCTCCCAGGTCTTACAGCTCCTGGGCTCAGGTATTCTTGTCTTTAATGGACCTGACCCCAGATCGCCATGCCCCAACATAAATCAAGTCCTGTTCACATTTCCATTGCACCCCTGGGTCTCAGCTGGGAGAGAGGGTTAGCTCTCGGACGGTGGGGTGGGGTGGGGGTGGCCCGCTATGCCACGCCTAGTGGACTTTCAGTTCTGCTCCAGCCAGGGAGCTTGCTCTGGATCCCTCGATCCTCCAGCCGAATGTGTCACCTGCCTCTTGTTCAGTATGTGCATTATGAGTCTGGTCATCTCAGCACGCAGAACCTTTGATGTAGCCCTTGCCCTTGTACTGATACAATGACCTAAAGGTAGGCAAAGGACTGTTCTTTCCGAGGGACTTTAGCCAGCTGTGTTGTGTTGAAGTGTCTTTGATAATTGTCCCGCACATGGCTTGCTGGGTTACACACAAGCTCCGTCAAAGCTCAAAGCGCAGGCTTCTCCCTGATGACCTTATCCTCAAGCAGGTTTCTCTTGCATTACTGCTAGGAAGGCGAGCTGCTGTGGCTCCTCGGGAAAGGCAGAGAGACGGCTCAGCTAGGAAAGAGCTCGCCAGTCAAATGTGAGGACCTGATTTGGGGTCTCTAGAAGCCACATTAAAGACCCAGGCACTGTGTGCATGCCTATGGTACCAAGGATGGTGGGGATGGGAGGTCACTGGCTGTCCGGTCTAGCTGAATCAGTGAGCTCCAGGTTCAGGGAGAGACCCTGTCTCGGAATAGAAGACGGAGACCAACTGAGGAAGAAATCAGACATTGACCCCCAGCTTACACACACTGCACACACACCCATGTGCACGCACACACGTGTACACTCACACATACACACACCACACACATACTAAAAGTATTTATTATTGTGAGGATGTGAGTGAAAGTTTAGGCCTCCAAATGCCTCTGCCTCCTGAGCGCTAAGATTAAAGACCTATACTGCCATGTCTGCCGTTCTTTAAGTTCAGCATCACCTTTCACAATTAGGTTTTGGGGCGATCTCTGTGTGTGTGTGTGTGTGTGTGTGTGTGTGTGTACATACCTGTATGTGCATATATGTGCATATATTTGAATGATCATCTAATGCCTTTGGAGGCCAGAGGACAACTCTATGATGTAGGAGGGTCATCTGTCTATGTGTTACTTTCATTGGTTAATAAAGAAACTCCCTTGGCCTTTTGATAGGCCAGCCCTT
>LOEQ01000260.1:379823-399842 GCA_001685075.1 Bramus lutescens | reverse complement strand
TTTTTTTAATGAGATAGCCTCATGTAGCACATGAGCTCAGCGTGCTGTGATCTTCACTTCTGGTCTTCCTGCCCCTGTCTCCTGAATGCCAGGGTTACAGTGTGCTCCACAACACCTGGTTTTATGCAGCGCTGGGGTTCAGACCAGGGCCTCACACGTTCCCTGCAAGCCCCGTACAGACCGAGCTCCATCCCCAGTCTGGCAGTAGGCTTCTTGTGCTGTCTGCTAAGACTGTATCTAGCTTTGGGCTACAGTTACCATTTCCTCTGAAGACAGAAACATGTATGTTCCTGAGTTGTTCTGGGTAGTGTAGTGGATCGGAAGTGGGTGGGCCCCTAGCTGAAATGACGCTTGAGAAGTTTTCATAGGATGGAATGGCCTTTTGGTCCACAGGTTGAGTTTATCCCTCCACCCTACCCCACTTCCCACACACACTTTGGAATGAACCTTGACTGGCAGAGGAATTTGCTGTGCTGACCACGCTTGCCTCCCTAGGGCTGGGATCACGAAGCGCAGCACCAGGCCCAGTTCGTTAGCTGTCTTTTCTTGCCCCTTTCTGCTCATGTGTGTTACAGCCACTGTGCTGAGTNTCTAGGAGTTAAGCTGGGAGGCCTTGGGAAGTCTCCCAAGGACTGGAGCAGAGCTGCTCAGGGCTGCCGCTGCTGAGGAATGAACCTTTCATTTGACTGGGGCGTGGCTGTGGCTCAGCAGCTGCGTAGGGCAAGTGTTCTGTTCACGCTGTTGTAGTTTGGAAGTTTGTTCATATGTGCAGGCTCATGGGCTTGTACGTGTAAGTTCCTGTGTGTGGAGGCCAGAGGCCAATCTTGGGAGTGGCTCCTCAGGTATTCACCTTTTCTTGAGATGAACTCTCCTTTGGTCCCAGAGCTCTGATTAGGCTAAACTGACCACTGAGTCACAGGAATCTGCCCGTCTCTGTTTCCCCTGCTCTCAAATCACAAGCACAAACCACTGTGCTGGACTTTTTAATGTACGTTCTGGGAATCTGAACTCAGATCCTTGTGTTTGTGAAGCGAACTTTTCCATCTGAGCCTTCTCTCAGCTCCAGTTTTTTTCCCCCCTAAGTCTTTTTGTTTGTAGAGAACAAAAGAACAGCCAGGAATCTAATGGTGGATGGGCTGAGGGCACTGTCATGGTCTTAACTGAAATATACTACTTGTGTGTGTAAGCAAGAAAACTGACCCTGGGGCTCTAGGTATCTGAAAAAACCCATCCACGCTGGCCCGTGTCGTTATAACTTGCCATTCGATTATCTGGCCGCCTTTACCCTTTTCTGTTGATGCTGTTAGAGGCAGCGTCCAGAGAGCCCTCCGGGAACACTGAGATGGCATGGCTTGTTGGCCAGTGGTTGAAGGGGATTTTTGGCAGTAGAGAAAAGGTTAAAGGTTTCTCAGAGCTCCTGTCTTCGTGAAGGAATGGGGAGGAGGTGCCAGAGAAATTACTGATCCTGGCAACCCTTGGAGAAGTGGGTTTTCCATAGTCCCCTCCCACTAAGGGCTCTTTCTGTTATTGTTGGCCTCGGAAGGAAGGCCTGCTGGGCCACGCCTCTGGTGCTGTGGACTTTCCTACACTTCTGTGTTCAGATACTTCTCCGCCCCAGGCTCAGGTGCTGGGTGAGTCCAGCAGATTTAAAAAGGACTTGGTACCTGAAGGAACATAGTTTGTACTCTATAAATTGGGATGAACTAATTTGACCAAGTTAAAATGCTTTCTGGCAGTTTGTCCTCTTTGTTCTCAAATAGTAACTTATTTTGAGATAGGGTCTCATGTAGCCCAGGCTGACCTCAAACTCACTGCCAAGAGAGGATGGATGACCTTGACTCCTGATGCCCGGCCTCTACCACCCATGTGCTAGCTAGCATGTGCCATCTCACCCAGGGTGGGGGTAGAGCTTTGTGCTTGGTTAAGCCCTCTCACTGGCCCTTTGTGCATAGAGAATTGTCCTGTGCACCCAGGATGCAGCTTAGATCTGTGTCAGCAGGAGCGGCTCCTTCTGACTCCTCTGGAAACTCAAGGCCGGGAGGCCTGCTGCCCACAGGCACACTCCGTCCACTCTGGCCTATATTCTAGCCCTGCCACGGTTTCTCATGACAGGACTTACAGAGAGGAGCCAGATGTAGACCAGGTGCTTCCTCTCTGCTGCAAAGGCTGCATGCAGCTGCCCCAGGTTGCTGTGCGGCCAGGTACTTGGGGTTGTCTGCATGGCTGACATCTAGGTGGACTGTGTGCACTTTCCTACTTCTTCAGACGTCATGAAAGGATCTGGGAACCAGACAGGTGCCTCACAGTTTATCAAGTCCTGGGAAGTTCTGCTGTACTTACCTTTAAAAACTGGGAAATTCAGTGAGAGGGTCTTCCTCTTCACATCTCGTGGAGTCTTTGCTCCCTTGTTAGACTCTGGGTGCCGGATATGAACAGCCTAGCACTGGCCCCGCACCTGCCTTTCTCCAGATCAGTGCATCCGCATCACACAGCACACTGCCCCACCCCCAACCTCACCCTCAGCAGATTGATATACTCTGTTTTCTTCCGGTCCCTCACAGATCAATGCTTTTGAGAATCGCTTACTAAAAACACACAGACAGGGCTGGGGAGATGGCTCAGTAGGTAAGAGCACTTGCTGCACAAGCCTCACGACCTGGGTTCGATCCTTAGAACTCACATAAAATTGGGAGGAGAGAACCAACTCCACAGTTGTCCTCTGACCCCACACATGTGCCACGACACACATCACATACATGCTAATCCTAAGTAAAAATTAAAATAACAGTGATACAAAATGACTGGCTTTACCAGGTGCCATTTCAATGTATGGAGTCACAGTAACCCTAAGGAAAAAAATATTGACAGCTTACACTTAACGCAGGATGATTCTTGTAACCTTGCAGCTTTGCGGTTATAACCAAACAAACGAGTGCAGAGATCCATCCCCCAGTTAAATGCTAATCACACATTTCGAACAAGAGCCATGTGGGTATGTAAAGATCGTGCTGTGATAAGCCTGCTTGCATCTTGCTTGGTGATTAATTGGGGTTGGATCTGCACACCGTTGGCAGGAGATGGCATGTATCTAAATAGTTCCCACAGACTCTGTCCTAAAGGCATGCTGATGGAAATGGATCAGGGATTAATTCATTGGTGTTTTCTGAGACAGGGGCTTGCTGTATAGACCAGGCTGGCCTTGAACTTGTGACTCTGCTGCCTCTGCCCCTAAGTGCAGCTAGCCTTCCACAAGAGCACTGTTGTACTGGGTTGGAAAGGAGATTTTGAGGCAGCTTCAGAAAGTTCAGTGAAGTCATTTTGAACTTTTACCCTCAAAGTAAAACACGAATATTGGGTCCAAGGGTTTCTCTTTGACCCCTTCTGGGCTAAGATTATTACTCTGCTCGGTAGGTCCACAGTCAACTTGTCCTTTGAACACCCTGACTTCCAAACCCTTCACGCTTTTGTGTTCAGTTGCCAACTGTAAAATCCCACAGTCACCCTGTCTTTATGATCTCAGTCAGCTACTCGCCCTACCAGTTCTGCAGGATGGAGCCAGATCTGGAGTGGTTTGAGGGAGTGGTTATCCCAGACTCCTTCTCAGGGGAGCTGGGACTGGAGAAGGTGTGACTTTGTTTAAAGAGAAGGGTGCAGGCTGGGGTAGATACCACATAGACTTGATGGAGGCTGTCTCCAAGTAGCTAGTGGACTGGGGACCTCTCAGAAGATTTATTTGGGGGCTGTGGATTTAGGGTGGGGTAATGGGACCTCAGTCCCCCTGCCCAAGTCAGTGTGGCCTCCACGGGTCATCAGAAGTATGTGCACCCCAATAAATAAATGTAAAAAATACACATCCCTCTCATAGTTGCCCAGTTCTTCCTCTCTTTAAACCCTGAGCTGAAGTTGCTGACCCAGAGGTGAGCTGAGACACTTGTTCTCCCCCTCTGCCTTGTTCATCGTTGTCCTTTGCCCTGGGGCTGGAAAGAATGCTCAGTGGTTAGAGCATTTGCTGCCTGCCAGGTAGAGTGGCACATATCCCAGCCCTAGGGAGGCAGAGGTAGGCAGATTTCTGAGTTAGGGGCCTGTGTGGTCTACATACAGAGTTCCAAGGCAGCCAGGGCTACAGAGAGAGACCCTGCATCTAAAAAGCACTTGGTAAGTGCTCTTGCAGAGGATCTAATTTCAGTTCCCAGCGCCCAACTTGGGTGGCTCACAGTCACCACAGACCCAGTTCCAGGGGATCTGATGGCCTCTGAGGGCACCTGCATGCATGTACACATATCTCCCCACAGACACACACACACAGACACACACGTTTGTGTAATTACAAATAAAAATAATCTTTTCACATTTACTCTTCCATTTGATTTCTGGGCAAGTGGCTGGACCTAATTTATTGGGAAGTCTCAGATTTGGGATGCTGGCCTAGAACTCTTGTTACAGGTGGGCACATCACCAGATAACCCCTGTGTGTGCTGAAGAATTTTAAATAGACAGCCGTGCTCCAGCACTTGGTGAAGGATTGAGAGAGGAGNGATGCCCCTCCTCCAGACTCCATAGCTTCTAGAGTGGACTTTCTGAGCACTGAGCACAGCTTAGTAACTGCGTGGGGAGTTTGCCCCATGAAATCGCCACAGCTGGTTTATGAATAGGAGCACTGAATAGAAGGTGGGTTATGAGGTGAAAAGTGTTGGCAGTAAGACAGATTATGATCCTCCATGCCATCAAGTAGTTTAAGTCAATTTAATGTCTTGTTGCATAAGGCTGTTAAATGACAAGGGACATTAAGTATTAAAGTTTTCTTGCTGACCAGCATATGTGATCTCAGTTTCTCAGGAAAGTACACATACTGGTAGCACAAGACTATATTAAACATTTACTGCAGCTATTAGCAGCAGACTGTGTAATTATCTTTTCTTTTGCTTTCTATATCTTTTTTTGAAGGGAATGTACTAATTTTATAAGAGAAAAACCCAAGCTATTAATATATTAGAATGAGTTCTGTGTGGCTGTTAACAACCAGTCTTTCTAATCTGGGTTGGTGTCTTTCCCCTATGTAATCTTCCTTTTTCTTCTTTTGAGTGTATTTAAAATGTTTCAAAGACAACTAATTAGCAACTTTACTAGTCACCTACAGTGTCTAATAAATGTTTTTGATATCTATAAAAAGCACTTGTGATTTGGTTGTCTACATTTAAACTGTAGACAGATTCCTTTTAGTATTTGTTTGTTGATGTTTAGGCATTGGATTTTTAGAAACTTTTGAGTGTCTTCTCTCCTTTCAACTTGTCACTTAGAATTCCATTTACACACACAGTCAGAAGCACCAGTGTTAATCAGGAGTCCCCTGCTCTGCCTTTATGTACATCCTTTAACCCCATAGATGCCTTCCCTGTGAATTTATCTTCGGGACACCAAGGTGATAGGGCACATCTCTCCAAGTTGCTACTAAGCCTAGATTTTTGGCATTGACTCGAAAATAACACAGTAGCCCTCTCTTATCTCTGAGAGCACAGACATCTTTACTCAGATAATTCCATGTGTCTTCTTAGCTTTATAATCGCCAGCCCTTTGCTACCATGCTCTTTGACATTTACATTAAAAATAAAAATTAGCTAATTTGTAAGTTATAAGGTCTTAAAAAATGGTTCATTCCTCTTTCATGCCTATGAATGGTTCTATTAAAATTCTGAAATGGCTTATTAAATTAAATGCAGTGTCAAAGGCTAATTGTCTCTTGGTGAATTAGCCTACGTGATGTAGAAAGGCCTGATTTAAGCGTTCCCTTTGAGTAGCAGCTCTGAGGTCCATTTGTCAAATCTATCCATTCACAGTGTTTGGAGATGAAATATCTGCAGACTGTGGAGTCCCTTCTGTGCGTGTCCTCAAGGAGGCCTCTGCAATTAAGGCAGAGACTAAATTGGGCAAAGCCTGGAGAATAAGTAACTGGAGTATTTGGCTCCTAAGCAGGATATTATGTATCGTTTTCCACATTCCCCTGAGGCCCAAGTGACGTTGCTAAAGAGGGGGCTGCTGTGAAACGCTGTCTTCTAGATGTGACCTGCTCCGTGGTCCACCACTGCACTCTGAACTCACTGCAGCTGTCCCTGACTCTGGACAGAGGCAGTAGGTACCCGAGAAGTCTGTAGCCACATGTTATCAATGGAGAAGCCATAGTACTGTGTTCCCACCCTGCCATTTTTCTCCTAACGTGAGAAACCGTATCTCACAAATCAGTGTAACCTCGGTAGCATGAGTGGAGTGTGTGGGTGACATCACTCCCCATCATTGTCGGGACACTGTAGTGACCCCATAGTTTGAGTCGGAGTGCCGGACTCCCAGATTCCCACTTACACAGGGATGGCGTGTCTGAGGGGAGAACTTGAGAGCTTCTGGTGACAGTGCCGAGCGCGGTGCTTTAGTGCCCGGCACAGCGCTGGCTCTAGGTCACTCAGCTAAGTCTCCTGCACCTGCAGGATCATCCACCAGTTCTGAGAGCATGCCTGTCCAGGCTGGATGCTGTGCGGAGAATGCTGGGAGTTTATGGCAGCTGGGAAAGAGAGCCAAGTTAGTCTTTTCAAGTCTGTCCATATTGTGTTCAAGGGTGACAGTCCCTGTGATTGGTGCCAGTGAATGTCAGGACACAGGCTTGGAGAAGCTCGTTTGACCCTTCTGGGAATGGCCCTTTGGCTTGGCTACCTGGAAAGCCCCTTTACCTTTCTTTACAGAGTCTGCAGAAGGGCTTGGTTTCCCCTGAATGAATTTGGTCCCTGTGTGATACTGGGTGGAATTATCATAAGAGCACCATTCTCTAACTCTAACCCTTAACCCTAACCATAGCCATAACCCCTGACCTTCATCTTAACCATAACCCCAATCCTAACCTCTAACCCTTGCCCCAACCTTAGTGCCAATCTTATCCTACCCCTAACCCAGAAGCACCCCTGGCTCTCTGTACCCGTTAGGGCTCGGGTCCCCCTGCAGCAGCCCTCTGGCAGTCAGCGGTCCTGCTCTTTCTTCCCTGGTCCTCTTGTACCCTGTCCTTTTATTTTTCCTTCTGAACTATGAAAATGGCGTTCTAGACTGGCCATCACTAGGACAAGTGGCCACTTTCAGTTAATGCGATGATGTCGGCAGTGCAAACTGCATTAAAAAATGCAGTCCCCCCCATCTCGAATGCCGCAGCTCACGTGCTCAGTGGTCACACACAGCTGGTTGCTTTCATGACTGCACAAGGCTCCCTTGTTTGCTAGTCACCCTCTGTAGCCTCTCCCGGCTTTGGGCTTCTGGATAAATTCTATCCTTTATTCGTCACACATTCAGGGATGGCACTCTCATGCTTAAAACTCCAAAGCAGATGTGTGCTCCCTGCAGGGCCAGTAGGTTCCCAGCGCTCCCTGCAGCCACACTCCTGCCCCTCTAGTTGAGGTCTCCTCAGATGTACCCGTGCCTTGTTATCCCAGTGGTGACATGTCCTCGCTGCCAAGCAGGGCACCCTTCTCAGCTGGGCTCCCTGATGGTTTCCTGGGGTCCTTAAATGTTCCTGCATCTACTCCCTCAAAAATAATTGTCATAAGATTCTAGCACTCTGCACATTTTTGAAGTGACACCCAACACTTTCATCACACACTCCAGTAACTTATTTTTGTCCCCGGGACATGGGAGCCATCAGAGCTAATATGGGAACGAAGTGAGCATTGACTTAGTAGGGACCTTTCCTCACAGTATGATTTGGGAGAATTGATTTGAACTGCCTGGTTGTTGAGAATATCAGTAAATGCCACGAGCTGTCACCTGTGCCATGTCTGATGTGGTTTGAAACTTTTGGTATTATGGGGAAATTCCAGGTCTATTAAAAAACTCTTCATCATTAGCCACTTGCCTCTGGCCCCTCTTGAGTCCAAGCATCCCCACACAGACCATGTTTTCCAGGTAGACATCTGCCTCAGACAGGGATGGTGCCGTTGGGCTTCAGGCCAGGCTGATCATTAAAGGCTTGTAGTGGTCAAGGTTTTAAGTATCTTCATTGAAAGCCCTGGAAATTTGTAACCCTGTGTAGTGCATTGTGGGGAGATTTTGGTGGGAAGAAAAGGATGCCCATCTGTTCTTCAGAAGTCTTTGCACATGGAGGGTCAGAATCCTTGGTTCCTCAGACTCATTGCTCAGTTGGGAGACCAGNCTTTAATTCCCAACTGGTGTGGGATTGTTTATGACTTACGCCTTCAATGGAGGGTCAGAATCCTTGGTTCCTCAGACTCATTGCTCAGTTGGGAGACCAGCTGTAAGCAGGTTTTTTCCTGTTCTTCCTCTCCTTTGGAGGTACCATGGGCCCGCTGTAGAAGCCTGTAGAAGCTCTCTAACTTAGGATATTATCTCTTATAAAATTGTACAACCTGATAGTCATAGGCAATTAAATAAAATATAATTAAAAAATAATACAAAATGTCAGTTTCTGGCAGCTGTTTGATTATGTCACCCCAGTATCACAGGCCCTGAATCCCTCACACTGAAAGTTCCTTCTTCTGTTTGTGTGTGTGCATGTGCGTGTGGTAAGGTACAAGTAGAGTGAGTATTGGTGAGTGTTATCCTCTAAGCATAGCATCCCTAATCTTCACTCCTGTGCTTCCAAGATGCCCAGGAGACTGGGCCTGTTGCCCTTCCCTCATGGGAGGGGGAGGGGGTCGTTAGATGCCCAGGAGGCTGGGCCTGTTGCCCCTCCCTAATGGGAGGGGGGAGGGGGTCGTTAGATCCTCACATGAGATTTCGGCTGCACCTCCTGGTCAGTTGTGTGTGAGTCCACTCTAATTCCACGTGCCTTGAGATCTTGGGAGAGCCAGAGTGTTTAGAGTATGGACAGAAAACAGAGGGAGAGGACGGACTAGGTCCATACAGCTCTGGGGAAGTTGTCGTCTCTGCTGGAGTGAGGCTTTTCAGTGGTGTGACGGCTTTAAGGTGGGTCACCCCACTCTGTATGAGCCCCCTAGGGTGGACCTTGGTAGGCCTGTACTTCGGGTTGACATTGGACTCCTATTAAAAGGGTGCAAATAGACTTGTTTTAAAATAAGGCTTGATGCTAGACTTGGTGGTGCATACCTTTAATCCCCAAACTGGGTATAAAGGCATGTATATCTGTGAGTTTGAGGCTAGTCTAGTCTGCATAGAGGCTTATAGCTGGCCAGGGATACATTTTGAGATCCTGTCTCAAAAACGAAACAAAAAAATCAGGTATGTTATTTTTACTCTATTTGGGAAGGTAACTAGGAAAATTGCTTGTATAATTGTTTTTAAATTGGGCTTAATATAGCACAGAATGCCAAAGAAGTGGTTTTTACTTATTACTTTGAGGTAGCTGTTACTGCTGTCAGTATGGCTGTCACTGTCGCTCCTCTCCTTTCCAAGGGCTGCTTGGGGAAAGTTATGTGTCCTTGGCACAGATCTGTGCCCAGAGTCTGGCAGAATACTGCATCTGTACAAGCAAGGCCCAAGGGTTTTCTTTCTGCTCCCGAGAGCATTGACTGCACAGCTTATATCTGATAAGTCTGAAGCAGACTCCAAGGGAAGTCTTTCGTATCTGGCATAAGAGGAGCCCTGGAAGACAAACAGTTGGTGAGTGGCTTGCTGAATGTTTTGGGGCATGCACTTTGTGGAACAGGGCAAGATTGCCCAGCAGTAGGCTTCTAGCCTGTGGCACGAGACAGAAATCCTGGGTCACCCTCTGGGCCCGGATGCTAGGAGCTGCTGGCAGAGTGTACTTGCTGCAGTTCTGGCAGTGCTGTGGTGGGACCAGGAGCAAGGATGATCTTCAGGGCCAGGAAGCCCTGCCCTGTGTGCTGTCGATGAAACCAACCAGCTGCTTCCTCTGGTGACCACATGGGAGTTGTCCACCACAGACTGGATTTCCCCAGATCTGGTCACACATGTTGGGGATAGTGTGCAGAACATAGTGCAACTTCCTGCATGGATAAAAATGTCCCTGGCCACAGTTCTTACAGACGGAGCTTGTCTGATCAGCTGTCAACACTGCACTCTCAGCTCGCCTGCCAAGGGGCATAGTCAATAAGGGCACAGGGTTGTCGATGCCGGGAGTAGGCTGGTGGATCGTGCTCCACGGTCAGACTGAGCCACTGATGTCGCAGGCCGGTGTGGGTGCTTGCAGAATCTGCTGTGTGACCACAGCTGTCCCAGTCCCAGTGGAAGAGTCGGCTCGCTAAAGAGCTGTCGGCTCTAATGTGTGACCCTTGAAACCTCATTCCGCTGTACCCCAGGGCTTAAAGCACATTCCTATGTCCTGTTTTTGAGCATGCTCTGGTTTTTTTTTTTGTTTTGTTTTGTTTTGTTTTGTTTTTGGAAAGGGAAGCAATGCAATCAGAAGGCAACTACAGAATTAAATTTAAATGGGCAGGCTTAAAGTCACAGGGTTTGGACATCTTCTCTTGGGGTGGTTATTCTCTGGCGAGGCAATAGGCTGGTTTTGTAGAAGGCCTTAATGGAGTCCTCAGTCCAGCTCAGGGTCAGACAGTCTTGGGCTGGAGCTGCCCTGTGGAGCTGTCCTATGGCTCTGTCCTGGGCCCCCTCAGTTCAGTTTAGTAGTCTCTCCATGCTGTGGGCTGAATCTATCTTTGATCTCTTTCACAGGTTAAATTCCTAGCTCCCAAGGATGACATTAGGAGGTGGCTTCTCAGAGAAGGGGTGGGGGTTGGGGTCACCAGGCGTGAGTCCTCAGGCATGGGCTTAGTGCCCTAGGAAGTAGATCTCTTCCATCTTGTACCCCAACCCCAGCACCAAGCCTGTCTGTGGTTTGGGCCTTAGACAGAAGTAAACACCTGTTTCTAGACCCCGACTAGACCATGGTGTTGTTACAGCAACTGGAATAGACTGAGGTTGCTTAGCACACCTGTATGTTTAATGTGCCATATGTGTGCCTCAAAGGACTACAGATGTCTCCGAGTTGGCTGCAAGCTGTGCTTTAAAGGAACAGTGCCACACAGAACAGTCTTGGCCTTGTGAGCCAGTGTGGACAGCCTGAGGCCAAGGCCTCACTGGAAGGCATGGAGCCTGGGCTACCCTTTCTGAGGTGTCCTAGCGCGTGCATATGGCGAGCTCAGGCTCCACATGGACTTCCCACTCTGCCTGACTTTGCTCAAGCCTCTACTCTCCCTGCACAGCCCACAATAGCCTTTCCTCCTGGACCTGCTTGTTATGACTGCCACCTCTTCAGGCTGAAGTCAGGTCTCAGGTGCCACCACCAAGGCTGTTGGTCCCTGACCTTTGACCCTCCAGTCTCTCTACCTTACTCCTTTTCTTCCTGTCTCCAGATTGCTTCTCCTGTGGCCTCTCTCCTGGCCCCATTTCTGCTTGGCTATCTTTTTGCCATCCTTCAAGGGGTTGTAGATAGGGCCTGTATCCACATCTCTGCATGCACCAGTCACACCTTAGTATTGGCACTCATTGAGTCAGGGAACAAGCTAGTGTTCCACCCTGACATACATCAGGGCTCTGCTTGCCAGCTCAGTTCCTATGTGTCTCATGTGATCAGCACATCATATGGAATCTCTGAGTGGCCATTCTGGAAGGAGTTCAGTAGCCAGCTTTCCCATGAGGAGATCCTGGTATAAGCTTAGGTACACCAGTTGTGTGTGTGTGTGTGTGTGTGTTAGAGGGGTTCCTTTCACATTGTAACTGTAGTTGCCTCGTATGTTTGTTTATTAGCTTGAGTGTTCATCTGGGAAATGAAATTGATAATTGCCATCACAGCTGTTGGGGTGTCTAGGGTACTTGGTAAGTCTCATTCTCTTTTCCTGCCCTAGCTTTGACTAGAGCTGTAGAGGATCTGTCGAGGCCCCATGCTCGTTGTCTCTTCTTGACTGTTGACAGAGGAAGCTGGAGGGCACAGCTTGGCTCTACTGACAGTCTCAGAACGAGGCCCTATACTCATAGTTCCAGGCCTGAGGCTGCACTTGAGGAGGTGAGTTAGGCCATCTCCTAGTAGCATGGTGACAGAATCCGCATTAGCTGCCCGGAGCCTCTCCCAGGTGGGTAGAACGTCTCACTGATGGCGCTTTGGTTGAAACAGCCTCTTCCTAAATAGCATCTCAATATGGATGATGGACGCTGTGGCCTCAATAGAGAACAGGTGTGCTGAACTCACCCAGCCCATCCTGTGTGTGTCTTGTGACTTCTAGGGAGATAGAAAGAGATGCCTATCTACCAGAGATAGGGAAGAGGGGCCAAAGAAAAGATCTCCAAGTTAAGCTCGGGAACCGAGTAGCCACTCAGAGGCCTCCTCACCCTTAGGAGTCCCACTCCAGTGGATTGTTTATAGTTTGGTGGTGATTGGAACTACTGGTTGAAGATCTTGTGATCCCCGTGAGCCTTCCCACTCCCTCCAGGAGAGAATGCTTAGGCTAGCTGGATCGCTGGAGCATTAGCACAACTATGCTGCTCTGAGATAACTGTGGTCACTCCCAGCCCAGAAGCAACACTAAGGTCCACAAAATGGTTCCGCTCTTATCTTCTGGAGTGTTTCTAAGAGTCTCCAAGCCGGAATGGCTGCGGGATGACTAGAACTTCCTTGCATGTGACCTGGGCTGTCCTGCTGACTTCATTTGGGGTCCTTCCCTGTCGGTGACCTGAGCCTTCCTGCTGGCCTCAGTCAGTGTCTTCACTTGGAGTCACCTGGGCTGTTCTGCAGGGTCTGAGCTCTGCCTTGGAGCCACTCTCAGCTGACATTAGCCAGGTTGTATTCTTCTGAATTGTCTTCCACAGAGGACTCGTGTGTTGGAAGATCCTCCTAGCTGTAGTCTTGATATTTCCTGCTGTTGATTGAGGGAAAAGGAGGATTCCAGGGCGGGAGTAAGGAGAAGGGTCAGAATATACAGTATTGTCAGGGCCTGCATGGACCTACCTCCTCACCCACTGCAGCCTCACCCGAGTCCTGCTTGGCCCTAGGATTAAGCTTCCCTGACTTCCTACCCCTTCTGTGTCCAGCCACCACCACGTTCAGTTTAAAGCCTGTGGCTGACCAACCTTCTAGGGAGCGGGAACAGTTTAGGGAGCCTCCAGTGACGTGAGGGAGTGGGCTAGGAAAGCTTCAGTCATCAGGGATACAGCCTTATGATTTATTTATTTGGTTTTATGTTGGGCTTGAATATTCTAGTTCTGGAGACACTATGCGGTTATGGCTGGCGACCTTGAATTGTCACTAGGAGGACGGAGACGAATGATTGTGCTTGGAGTTTTGGTCTAGGCAGTTCTGCTGAACTCCACATATCCCAATCTAGCCTCAATGAAAACTAGTTTTTTTTTCTTTTGAGGAACAAAAGCTCAAATTCCAAATGTTTGTAGGAGCCCATCCTTCTTTAAGGAGCAGGGGAAGATAGTTGTTCGCCTTGCAGATGGATTGCAGGTATTCCCTAGTTGGAGGGTTCCCCTGCCAGAGGTCAGTCCTGGCAGTCGGCTCAGGGGCAGCCTGTGTCGTAGGATGGGGTGCTCAGGGCTTGAGGAAGGTGACAGCTGAAAAGAATCAGGAGCTTCTGGCAGCAGAGACAGTGGGGCAGCCGAGGGTGATGGCTTCTGCCCTTCACCTGCCCTTGCTCTCTCTATTGGTGGGTGCCTGAGAGAAGCTGTGTTCCGGCGATATCTTCAGACTTGCTCTCTCTCATGGTGGGTGCCTGAGAGAGGCTGTGTTCTGGCAATATCTTCAGATGTAGTCAGAGGCACTAAGCTGAGCTATTTAAATTTTTCAGCCAGTGTGTGTGAGTAAGACTAGCTCAGGCCCAAGACTTGGCATTTTCTGTGCTAGATGTCAGACAAGATAGGGTTAAATGTCAGTGTGGAAAGATCTATTGTCTGGGAAACTGGATCTGGGGCCTTGCTTGCTGCCCACCTAGCAGGGTTCATCATGCAAAAGGTGGAGGGCCCTTGGGAGAATGGGAGTGAGGTAGAGCCTGGGAAGTGGAGTCTGCCCCAGGCTTACCTAGGCCCAGCTACTGGTGCCCTTCTAGGGGAGCCCTTGTATACTCTGAAATCTTCTCAAGCCAGGCTGCCCATTAGAATCAGCAGGCGCATGAGAGGTTGATCTGTCACACTGCCCTGTGGCTGTTGTGGCCCACGGTCATCCTGCCATCTGTGAAGAGCACCTCCAGGTGCTAGGGGATGCCATCACCTAGGCTGCTGGGAAGTGCATGTGCCCTTAGGTGAGGACTCAGGACACCTCCTCTCTGGGGCCTGCTCCCTGTGTTCTGCTTCACCACTCCCTGCAGTATTGACACTTTATATGGTCTCAGGGACTGGAAGTTAAAAACAGTTCCATGATGTTAGATTATTTCAGGAGAGGTTTCCACTAGCTCCAAGATGGCGTGTGTTAAATTTAGGAGTCTTGGGCTATTTGGGGCTGGGAAAGCTTTTATGGAAAATTAGTGCTGAGATTTTTTTTTCCCCTTAAAACCTCAAAACGGGGCAGCGTGAGACTTGCGACAGGGTGAAAGAGCCCTGGGTTGGGGGGGGGGCTCTGGCCAGTGCTGCCCAAGGCCTTCGGCCAGCTTCTTCCCACAGTCTCCCTCTACTGCTGGAGGCTCTCTGATGAGATGGTTTGCTCCCATGCAGTCCCTCTCCTGCCCATGGATTGCCTTTCCCTCTTGTCCAGGTCTTATGTTATCAGCTGTAACGATCTGTCAGTCACCTGCTAAGTCCTCTTTTGTTGGCAGAAGGCAGGAATGAGGTCACAGGAAGGTTGGAGAGGAGCTGGAGTGTGGGCTTGGCCAGGGTCAGACGGTTCTTTTCCTCTGCCAGTTAAAGAATTAGAAGACATGGAGAAAACTTTAAGCAGCGCACACAGCCTCATCAGCTGAAGAAAGGTGCTTATTGAGGCTGAGCAAACATGAAAAAGACCCGCTGCTTTGCAGAGGCCAGCACTCAGAAAACAAAACAAAAATTAAGTCAGTTTTGAGGGCAAAGCCTGAATATTTTTTTAGTCTCTGAAGAGTTTTTGTCCCCTAATTTAGGGTTAGTCAGTTTGAAGAAAGACAGGGTGATTGATTGGTCCACACTGTTGTCTATCATATCCTGTCCAGCATTGAACTTGTTGAGCCTGTCCATCAGCAGGGGGCCTGCTGGTGGACACCAAGGCTACAAGACCTTGTCTTAAGCTTCCAGGCTTTTGTCTCAAGTCAGGAGGGTGAGGTAGAAGCCCACCCACCTTCTTGGAAATTCACCACCTATATTGTGTAGCGTGGCCCCCTCCATGTTTGCCTTTCAGGAATCTGCCAATCAGTGCCTGGCACACGTGGTCTCTGGAGGTCCTGTGTCCTGAGTGCCTGAGTTGGCGGAGTTGTTGGCATAGCTTTGTGCTGTGGAGAAGGCCCGTGGGCCTGAGTGCGGTGCCTGTCCTCTGTGTGCCTGCCTTGCACAGGGCAGGTGCTATAGTGTTTGCTGAAACCCGACTTTTCCAAAGATCCACACAACTCTGTGAATCCGGCTTCTTTGACAGGGTCTTCTACATGGGACATCTTTATTCTGTCCTGTGCACTGCTGAGATTTTTTTGGTCTCTTTTCATTTGACAACTTGCTAGGCAGTTCTTGCCATTCTGCTGACTTTGGAGATGCCTAGCAACATTTTACGGTTTGGACAATTTCTAATCACTTTAATGAAACCATAATAAATCATTTTATGAAGAGCACCCTGGGGACGGGAACTCTGAGCTGGGTTTCGTATTCCTCGCACTGGCAGAGCTCTGCTTTTTAATGAAATGCAGTCCTCGAGGCAGTCTAAGCACGAGCTGCCTAAGGAAAGTCCTGGCATCCAGCACCCAGCACCACTGTAACTGTAGGTCAGAGCACCCCCTCTGTGTGTCTCAGGCCTGGACTCAGAAGCGTGGGACCCACAGCCTCATTTTACCTTACTAAGACAGCTCAGAGGGAGTGGGATCTCTGGCGCAGGGCTGCCAGAGGAAATAGAGCCCCAACTTCCTTTCTGTTGCTTTGGAGTTTGTCTGGCTCACAGAAGATGCGGTAACTCCCACCACCAGGGTCCTGCATGGACTTGTTGGGCAAGGCGGGCTGCTGCCCACTTCCTGAGCAGTGAGTTGGGTGTAGCCAGTCCAGGCAACAGTCTGCAATTACCTGGGCATGTGCAGTGGGCCAGCTACTGTTGGCACAGGATTTCCCGAGGTTAGAAGCTAAATCCCAAGGAACCGGTTTCCCTCATTCCCACTGGTCCTAATTTGTTTCCATTTTCTGGTTACATGACAGAGAGACATGTTTAAAAACTTAACTTCCCTCCCCCTCCTTTCCTTCCTGTAAACTAAATCTTGAAATAATAGTGTTTAGTTTTATTTTATATTGATTAATCTTTTTGGTTTCCTAAAGTCCTCTAAGGAAAGTTTGGAAAGGATCTGGATTGCTTTTATGAAAACAAAGTATCTTTTATTAATTCTTTGACAATTTCATTTATGTAAACCGTGTATCTTGATCACACCTATCCTGAACGCCCCGCCCACTCCTCAGGCACTCCCAGTGTGCCTCCCCCATGTCTTTTCCCTTAAATGTTTCAATTCATTAGTTTCAGATGTATCTTATTTCTGATTATTTGTCTGTGCCGCGTGTGGGTACGCACACATGAGTGCAGATACCTGCAGAGGCCAGAGAGGTCCAATCCCTGATCCTCCCGGAGCTGTAATTACAGATGGGTGTGAGCTGCCCAGTGGTGGATTCTGGGAACCAGATTTGGTCTTCTGTAAGAGTAGTGCATGCTCTAACCGCTGCGATGGAGGCATCCCCGCATGCACTTTCCCATGTCTTTTAACAATAGCCTACTAAGTAGAGTTAGTGCTGCCTGCTGGGACGTTCACCGATCCTTTGACCTGGTCTTGTCAGGTAAGCACAGCTACAGTAAGTCCTAGGTGCAGCGACTGTGCCTTGTCCAGAAGATAGTATTCCACAGCCTGCGCCACATCCTCTGGGACTTAGATTTTGTCCACTCCTATCTTCTGTGTTGTTCCTGACTTGGGTGGGATGTATGTTGAGATACATGTCCTATTTCGGGCTCACCCAATAGGCACTTATTCTCAGCACTTTGATCAGTTACAAGTCTTGGCACTGAGTGCTGCCCACTCAGAGAGGAACAATGCTGGTCAAGGTTGAGGAGAGAATAATCTATGGATATAAACATAAGTATTTAAAAAGCAGTCTGATAATTTGTCATTTGCCAAAGTAACTATAATAGGTTGCCCTCTAAGGCAAGTGACCTCTTGAGCTGTGCTTCTGACCAGAATTAAGTTCCTTCCTGTGGCTGTGGAGCAGGGATCAAATCCAACCCAAGGGCAGTCGGTTGTCACCTTTGTGCCACTGTTGTGCCAGTGGGCACATTTGCTGGGTGGGTTAGTACTGCAGGGTGCAGGGCCCAGTGCTGGGTAAGACCATTGATGCACCCCTCTACCTNCCGCCACGGCCTGAGTAGCACTTCCCAGCACACTGGGAAAGTTAGTGTAGTAGGAAGAGATTTTCAAGTCAGGTCGAGTGTGAGTTTTCTCTGTCCCGCAGTAGGCTCTCACTGTCTAGTTCTAGTGAACTAGGGCAGCCAAGAGCAATAGCAATAAATGGTATGTATTGTCTTGGGAACCTTTGCTACTTCTCTGACCAGTGACTTATAGGGCAACATCCCATGCCTGGAACTGGGATTTTCACTTAATAACTCATGTCTTCTGGGGGTGATGGTGGAATCTTTCCTTTTTTTGTGTGTTGTTTGTTTTCAGTTATAGAAGACTCCCCAGTTAACTTTTAAATTAACAGTGAGCCTTCCTTTTGTATGGGTGTGCAGGATGTCCCTGTGTGGTGTCTTAGGTAAGAGTCCAAATGGAGGCCAAAGGTCAGTCTTAGGTGTCCTTTTATGGCTCTCCAGCATTTAGCCTTATCTTTTGAGATAGGCAAGCTCTCTGGTTTATCTGGAGCTCACTCTTTCAGCTAGACAGGGTGGCCGGGGAATGTGTAGGATCTGCCTGCCTCCGCCCTCAGTCCCAGTGGGGCTCACAGGCACAGGCTACCACACCTGGCTTTCCTATGGGTGTGGGGATTGAAACTCAGGTCCTCGCGGCTGCTCAGTGGGCACTGTACCCACAGAGCTATCTCCCTGGTCCAACATTCCATTGTTGTTGTTTTTTTTTTAAACTTTTATGAGTTTATTTCTTAGCCTCTGCTGTCTGAAGGCCAGGATCCATTGGATGACTTAGGAGTCAGCTTTAATTTTCACAAATAAACCAGAACTATTTTCATTTGTAGCTGGCAGACTCGATATATAATAAAACGCATTAAAAAAAAAAAGAGGTGAATGTTTCAGGTAAGTCTTCTGCAGGGGCCCTGCTCTACCACACCAGTCTAGAAAGAAAGGTTCACCTCTTTGAGACNAGTCACTGCTCCAGCAGGAGTGCAGAGCAAACGTGTCCTGGCTGCTCATTCCTCAGTGACTTCTGTCTGCCTGGCTTCCCATTTTAATTCTGGCAGTAAGCGTCTGCGAATGTCTACTAAATATTCCTCTTGCTATCAGACAGCCTCTAGTCAGCCCGCATGCACGCGTGAGAGGGGGGAATTTATGTTCCCTCCCTCCCTTCTCCCTGGGCTTTCCTTCAGTAGCCAGTTTCTGGGAACAGTCTTGGGCAGCAGTGGAGGGAAAGGGGCACAGGAGGAGCCCCTGTGGGAGTGGCCTGTGACAGGTGGCCCTAAGAGCCTGGCTTTCTTGCCGTTTCAGCTGTGCTTGCACTTGGTGTGAGAGTCTGAACACCTTTTAGGAAATTAAAAGCGAGAATGTGAATTTTACAGTTCAATCTGTAAAGTGCTTGCTCTGGAAGTGTGAGGGCCTGAGTGTGATCGTCAGGACCCAGATAAAAGCCATTGTAGTGGGAGGTGGAGACACGCAGATTCTAAGCCTAACCCTGAGTGATAGACTGTTTCAAAAAAGCTAGATGAATAGGGAACATTACCCTAGGTTGATCTCCGGTCTTCATGTGTGCACACACATACACACACACTGGGAACATGAAAAGCATCCTTGTTCTTCCTGGCCCAACAGGTGGGACTAGTGTGACATCCCCTCTTTGGTAGCCCAGGGATCCAGGAGCTTCCTGGCTTTCTTAGGCTTTGTCCTGCTGTCCCCCCACCCCCAGCCCAGCTAAAAGAAAGCCCAGTCTGTTGGCAGCTGGCCAACGAAAGGACTTAGAGACAAAAGCATCATAGCACAACACAGGCTCCCACCAGGCCAGGGTCAGGGGTCAAGCGCAGCAGCTTTGCCTGTGGAGGATCCCTGTGAACTCAACCACATCCCTAGTCTGTGGGGGCTGTTGGCCCTGCCTGGTAGGCAGTCTGTTCAGATCTGACCACCTCATGTCCACTGTGCAGTTGCAGCAGCCTGGGGCTGGTCAGTGCAGCTCCCGCAGGGGTGAGTGGCTCCGGCTCTCTCCCGCCTGCCGGAGTGGAAGACTTCACCACCATCATTGGGCAGCTTTTAAAAACCCTGCTCTGCTGATTATTCTCCAGCTTGGTCTGGGAAGTGGTAAAGTCTGAAATCCTTGAGCTCCAGGCCATTGCTAACTTCACGCCACCAAATCTTCCCATTCAGATGTTCCTGGCTATCCTTCCTGTCTCCTTCCAGGCCAGTGTCTATGGACTACATGAGGGGGTGGAGTGGGTTCTCAGTCCACCCTGTTGCTTGTAGTTCAGAACCTGCTCTGGCTGTGCATAGCTCCAGGCCAAGTTCTGCTTCAGGAGGTGAGATGCAGGAGTTGAACTCACATGATATCGAATCCACTGTCTTTTCTCTGAGCCCTGTCTTCCAGAAGACAGAATATGGACACAGGTTTTCTTTCCTCCTCTCAGCTGGCTGTTGTGTTGCTCTCACTGAGTTAAATGTCTTTTTCTTTTGCCTGTATTGAACTTTGGTGTAATTTGTTTACTTTCTGCACACTCAGGTTGTGTGCTAATATAAATTTCCCCTTGCCTTTCCCTTAGTGTCTGTTGTTGATACCTAGCGCT
>LOEQ01000260.1:354955-373679 GCA_001685075.1 Bramus lutescens | reverse complement strand
GTATATACCCAAAAGTGGTATTGCTGGGTCTTGAGGTAGGTTGTTTCCTAATTTTCTAGGAAATCGCCACACTGACATCCAAAGGGTTGTACCAGCTTGCTCTTCCACCAGCAATGGAGGAGAGCTCCCTTTACCGGGCCTGCTCCGGCAGAGGTCCTAGTACCTTTTGTTCACAGAGCTCATGGCGCATTCTCGTTTGTGTTTTGAATGAATGGTAAGTCAAGCATGTCTCAAGAAATTCATATGGCAGTGAGCTCTGCCCCTTTGAGTGTATAGAAATAGAGATAGCACAATTGGGAAAACTTCAGCTAGAGCCGTGCGCCTGTTGTGAACACCTACAGGCGTTTGTTTGAGTCTGTCTTTTCTTAGTTTACTATGGTTATTCTTAATCTGCATCCTTAGAATAGAGAATACTCTTGGATTTCACAGATATGCTTCTTCCTCTTCATTCTCCGTTGACTTAGTGAGCACCACTTCAGGTTTACTTTCTAGAGCGCCCAGGCTGAACACATTCAGGGCATTGTGGAGTTGGAGCTCTGATCAGCTGCTGCCCAGAGCACAGCACAGCAAGGCTCTCCCTGTGCTGCACTTGACCATGGGTGGTCCAGGGTTGGAGCAGAGCTCAGCTCTTAAGATAATGAGTATGAATGGTATCTTTTTGTTTCTTATGTTTTGCTTGTCTATAAGCAAGTGCTAAAGCAAGCTTGCAGATGATTCTAGAACAGCTGTGCAGGCCCGGTCAGGGGCCTTTGTTGTGTCTGGGTGGGGATGCCTGTACACTGTACTTCCTGACATAGAACATCCTATGCATGAGCCTGCATCCCTTTACTGAAGTGTTTTACAGGCCAGGTGCAGGAGAGGATGCTTCTGCAGATGCTGCAATGGCCTCTCCCTACTCTGCCCGGTGCCAGAGCAAGTGTGAGGAGCAACTGTCTGGGCCTGAGAACGAGAGTGGCCGAACAGGGAGCTGGGCAAACAGAGGGTAGGAAGGCTGCCTGGCCTACACATTTGGCTTTTGTGGTTATTATGGGATAGAGCTTTTAGGGTTATTGTAGCAGGAATCTATTGGTTCTGAGGTTTTCCTTATTCATTTTGTCTATGCTAAATGCCGATAGGCAGAGAATTTCCTGTATCACATACGGTAGTGATAGTAATTTATTTTTATTATTAACTCCCGAAATTCACAAAGAAGAATTAATTTAATAAATTTAGGGGGAGAGGATGAAAATACTGAATTCACTGCAGTGGCATCAGCCAATGATTTTTGAGTGTAAGAAGCTCCCTGGTTATGTTTATTCATTTTTACCAACTATTTGTCGATTGCCTATTACACCTTAGGCTCCTGCCTATCAAGAACTCACTGTTGAATGCAACAGACATAAAATAAATTATGTAACAGACTGAAAATTGAAGCAGAAAGTACAATGTCCTTGGGGTACAGTGGGGAACAAGGGCACCTGGAAGCTCTATAGTGGTGTTCTCTCCTGGAGATGTCAGAGAAGTGGATAGTGGGGACCTTTGAAGCCATGGGAGATGCTGCATAGAACCGAGAGGGCCCTGTGAGATGTAGGGCTAAGAGAATGCCTTATGAGCCTCCTGTGTACTCATCTTGGACTGAGAAAATGCCCTGTGAGGTGAGAGACGGGGCTGAGATGAGTGTCATGTGAGGCGAGGAGCTTGCTCTAGAGCTGAAAGGATGCTCGTTATGAGGTACGAGAGATGATCCAAATCTCAGATGTTTCCCTATTAGTTCTAGCCACGTTGAGACAGAAGTGGCAGGTCTGACTGTCTGCCCCGTGAATACCTTCCCCACAGTGTCTGGATGAAGGCGTGCGGGCCTCTCTGCTGCCCTCTGCTCCACAGCCTCTCCTTTGCCCTGTGACGTCTTCCAGTCAAATATGGCTTTCTCCTTTCCAGGGAGGAGTATCCCACGAGAAATTTCTTTTGGTGCCATCAGAGGTCACTTGGATTCTTTCCGTGGGAAGCCTGGCTTCCTGCACTAGGCAGAGAAATTCTGGTGCCAAGAATTACATCTTGGTGTGGAGAGCACATAGGTCTGCATGTGGGTGCTAGATGTGCTACATAAATATTTGTTGACTATTGACTACTTCAGAGGGTCTCTGTGTTCAGTGTCTCTGCCTTTCCTGAGTAACTGGAAAAGAACCAGAGTAAGGATATGTCCTTAAAGCCACCCATGTTGCAGTGTTGTTCACATTGGGAATCCACAGGGTCCTGACCTGCCACAGTGCACAAACAAACGTGTGTGTGTGTGTGTGTGTGTGTTAGCCTGGGTGAGTGGTTAGCATGTTAAGCACACACCATCATCTGGAGCCTTAGTGTCCAAAGCACACATCCAGGAAGGATGTTGTCATCTGATGTCCATATACTAAAGGCCCCTGTGACCAATAGTCCTAGTGAGTATGATCTGCACCTAGCACTAAACTGTTCATGTTCTCAACTTGTCTTCTGAGGTGTGAGGGCTCTGGGGGCTCATGGGGATTGGGCTGGTGCCCACTGCTGCTTCATGTCATTTCTCAGGTTGGTGTAGGGCATGAGGTGGCCATGCCCAGTTGCAAAAGGATGCTGAGGGGGAAAAAGTGACCCCTTTATTGACTGCCAAAGCTTTTGGGCCATGAACAGAGAGGGACAGGGCATGGTTTGGCATGCCTGGTTTTGCCTTAGAGAGATCTTGGCATATCGACAAAGAATTATCATTTCTTGGGGTTTTTTGTTGTTGTTGTTTAATTTTATTTTTACGAAGCAAGGTCTGTTGACTGGCCTGGAGTCCAGCAGTTCCGACAGGAGCACCCCATCGTGCCTGCCTTTTCCCTTGGGTTCTGGGTATTGAGCTCAGGTCCTCATGTTTGTGCAGCACACACTTCACCAGCGGAGTCATCGCCCCAGCCCCAGGGATTTTCCTGTAACAATAAAACAACAAAAACAGAACACAAGCTGGGTGGTGGTGCCGCACACCTATAATCCCAGCACCCAGGAGGCAGACACAGGCAGGTGGATCCCTGTTAGTTAGAGGCCAGCCTGGTCTACAGAGTGAGTTCCAGGACAGCCAGGGCTACATAGTGAAATCCTGCCTAGAAAAAACAAAACAAAACATAACCTTCCTTGGGTGCTGACTTTCCCCGATTGCCAGCGAGGTTGTCTTCCTACCAGTTGGAGGAAGAGCTGGATGGAATGACTGTATGTCAGTGCTGGATGCACTTTCTCAGAAGCCCCTTCTTCAGGAAACCTGCTGGTAGGAACAGGGTGTGGGGGAGGGGCGTGTCTGCATGGTTGGTTTCTGTGCCGAGCATCTTGTGATGTGCCTCAGCACAGACAGAGGAATGCAGACCTTCCTGCCCCTCTATTGTGTCCCAGCTTATGGCTGTTGCTGGAGAAGACAGCTTTGCTGAAAACCCAGTTCCTGCCCCCTCAGCTCACCCCCTGGAGAGCCCAGACAGCCCTTGCCTCATTAAGCCACCTGTGAAGGAGGAAGTACAGACAGGCTCCAGAGCCTCCATTGCTACGTGGAGAATCTGTGGCTTCCTTTCCTGCCGGTAAACAAAAGCAGCCAGCTGAAAGAGTGGGCATTGCTTATTGTGGGATGCTTGCTGCGTCAGAGGAAGGAAAAGCACTTTTCCAGAATGTTCATTGTGTAGGGCATCTCACTATAAACTACAGAAAACAGAGTAACGCAGGAGGGCAGACGTGAAACTGACTATAAGCAGTGGAATTTTGTAGACGTAACTTTGTATTTATGTCGGGTTTTATAGTGTATGCATTTGAGAACAGAACCCTCCTTAGAGGAAAATGGAATCTTGATTGCTGAGAAATATTGATGCTTTAGAGATGCTTCTCTTCCAAATTCTGGATGATCTACTGTGTTCGCAAGAGACACGTGTCATTTGCAGTGCAGTGATGACTCCACATAGTCTCCCTGGTGACTGCTCAGTGTGTCACGTAGCCCCCTCTTGCTCATCCTCTGTGTCAAAACCATCACACGCACAGAGTGCTGTTGTCCTGTTGCAGTGCCTAGGAGGTGGGCACTTTGCCTAGTGGCTGCTGTGAGGTGGGTCAGTGAACACTTGGCATTACCTAGTTATTTAATGTTAGGACATCTTTGATAAATACTTTGGCTTTGGGGGAGGTTATATTGTTGTAAAATAAGCAGTTTGGCATTATCAAGTAAATTGATATGTATGTAGCCGTGGTGTTTGTCTGTCTGTGGTGTTCTGTAAGACTGGAGTTCCAAACCTGGTAAGGCAGCTTCCTCATCTTTCCTTCCCTCACCCGTCCTGCTTCTGCTTTGCGTCTGCACTGCTCCAGGAGCCTCACAGAAGAGAAATCGTCCCAGCCTTTGTCCCTTTGTGACCCGTGTCTCTTACTTAGTAACCCTCAACATTCATCCATAATGTAGCAGATGTCAGAATTTCCTTCCTCCTTGAGGCCGAAAAGAATTCCGTTGTATGAATGGGCCTCATTTGTTTATTAGGCCATCAATGGATACTTGGGCTGGCTCCAACGTCCGCCTGTGGGAAAGAGAGCTGCTGTTAAACCTGGGCTACACATAACCGTGGTTCTCAACCTGTGGGTCACGGCCCCTTTGGAAGGATTAACAGCCCTTGCCGTGGACCACCTAAGACCATCAGAAAGCACAAATATTTACCTTATGATTTATAACAGTAGCAAGATTACAGTTACAAAGTAGCAACAGAAATAATTTTATGATGTGGAAGGGGAGTCACCAACACAAGGAATGGTACTAAAGGGTCTCAGCATTAGGAAGACCAAGAACCACTGCTCTAGAGCCTGCTTCAGTTCTGTGGGGGTGCAAATCCAGGATCCCACGCGAGGCTTCTGAGTGTATAGCTCCAGTTCCAGAGAACGCAACACCCTCTGCTGGCCTCCAGGGTCACTATATGCTTGTGGTGCACATACAGGTAGGCAACACACTCAGACACGTGTAATAAGTCCTTAGAAGTATTTCTTGAAATGATAATACAGAAGGGGTGTTGTAAAAACTGGCAATAAACCTTTTGCCTTCTGTTATAAACAATGTTTTTCAAAAATAACTCCTCCAAGGCAAGAGTAGCAGTGTGCAGCTGTCTGCGTTTGCAGATCTCCATGCCTGGATGCAGAGCAGACAGCTGGGTTCTTTTACCTGCTCCTTTGGTCAACCTTTGACACTATCACGTGTCAACCTCAGGAAGCTCCATTACAGGCTGTGAGAGGAGGGAGGGGAAAGAAAAAGATAAGATAATGCTTTGGTGCCGTTGACGAACCTGATCTAACCTCCTGGGGTTCCCGGAAGGAGCTCGGGTCCCAGGGATTCTGCTTGCACGGAAAGCTACTGATGAAATTTCCCTCAGGAATCTGATCAGGTCTCTTTCTTCTTCTGCAGGTTCTTGCTGCAGTCTGTGTGAGCTCCAGGCTCTGCACCGGAGGCTGCAGTCTTTCTAGGTAAGCTGCTGCAGGCTGCCATTGCAGACCCAGTTACCCTCCACAGCTGGGTCCCAGTAATGGTTCTTTGGAAAGGCTGTGTTCTTTCTCAGTGTATTGGATGTTGTGGGTGTTTTCACTTGCAGCAGATGTGGGGAGCAGGGTTGGTGGGGTTCACATAGGTTCCTTTGAACTTTGGAGTTACCTAAATGGGGAGATGGGGAGAACTGCTTCAAACCAAGTTTCTGATGAGTTTCTGTGGGTGTCTGTGTTGTGTGTATGAAGGTCTGCATTTTATAATCAGCTTGTACATGTCTACACAGAGTGTTCCATACGTAAGAGAGAGCATATTGTGGGCAAAGGGATACTTACCCATCCTGGAGGACACAGGACGTGGTGGGGCATGCTGAGAGGAGCTGTTTGGAGTCAGCTGGATGAGGCAGAGAGGACAGATCGTCAGCTAACCCTTTCAGCCTGGTGTCAAGGCTGCGCTGTCCCTTTCCAGCCGGAAATGAGATAGATCTGTGAGGGACCTGTCGGGGGTGGCCACCTAGCATACAAGGCCTCTAACCTATGTCAAAACCAGTTCCCATTCTCTCCTGTCCTGCCTCATAAGACCACTCCCTCACATGTGTGTGCACACCTCTACCCACGTGTGCTTTCTGCCTTTGCCCCAAAGAGCTTCAGTGTCTATTTCTTAGAAATAAAAGAACTGTGTGCGTTTGGGTCACAGTGGTTCACTTATCAACCTTGAATTATTTGATACTGACTCATTTATACCCCCATCTGTTATCGGCAACCCAGGTTTTTCATCATTTGTCCCAGAGTGCCCTTCATGGCATAATCCACCTCCATACAGTGTCCAGTCCAGGGCTTTCTCCGTGCACAGGGCCAGTGCATGAGGCTCTTGTGTGTGGGGAGACTATGGACGTCTCTGTGCGGAGAGAAGTGAATGCCAAGGATTGGAGGCCGAGGGACCGGGTGGCTTCTCTGACACAGCTGTGTTCCCTCCTGATGGGAACCGGAAGACGCTGTCCATTTCCTCTGCTCAGGGAAGCACTTGAGCCTGAGTGAATTCTGCTGTGGAAACAAGACTGCAGGGAGGTGTGGAGCTTTCCAGCACAGGAAATAGCGGGAGGAAAGACCCTTGCCTTCCTTCCAGTGCTGTGGACTCCTCCTGCTGGGTGACAAGTCAGCTGTCAACGCCAGGTGGACACAGATGAGGACCCTCTGGCGTTTCCTCACCTTGGAGAGCTGTGGGAAGCAGCTGTGCCCGGGTTTCTCCAGCCTGCAGGGTGTCTTTCTAGACCAAGGCTTAGTGGGCGGGTAGTCATGGGGACTAATGTCCTGGGCAGGTCCTACAGTGTGCTCAGGGTGAGAGGCTCTGATGCTGCTAGAGGTTTTAGGCATCTGTAGTTTTGTCAGAAATTGTAGTTTATGTCATTATATAGAGATATCATTTCATACAACCCAGAAACATGAACTAAAGAAAATGTCCCTGTGTGGAAGCACTCTCCGAAGGAGATCAGTACCCACAGACTTCCTGTAAATCTAGTCACATTTACAGTCCAGGTCCACTTAAAAAGTGGACCTACCTGGGTGTGCTTCTGCAGACCTTTGATCTCAGAACTCAGAAGCAGAGGCAGGTGGAAATCTGTGAGTTCAAGGCCACCCAGAGCTGTTGGTACCCACCCATCCCACCCCCAAAGGAATTAATAGCTCAGTGGGCGAAGGCATTTGGCCTGCAAGCCTGGCAACCTGAGTTTAGTTTCCAGAAACCACATGGTAGAAGGAAAGAACTGACTCCCACAGATTTTCCTCTGATCTCCACATGCATGCAGTGGTACATGTGTGTCTGTCCCTGGCCGGTACACGCAAATGTACACACGTGCACCTGCGAACCTGTGGAATGTGCCGTCCTGCTGTGTACCAGACGGGCAGTGTGCTTCACTTTGGGAGGTGTTTACAGTCCTGCTGTGAAGACGTCCTTCTGTGTATCCACTTAGTGAAAAGCCACTGAATTGGCTCTTAGTTTCTGAATGCGAAGGCTGGGCTCTGTCACAGAACACATTGTAATTTCATAAGCTGTTTCCTTTCTCTGGCTTGTTTGTTTATGTGGCGCGTTTGTTTGGTGGCAATGGCAGTGGAAGGTTTCGTGAAGGAGGCATTCACTAAGGAACAATGGGGAGCGCTCAGACTTTGATTCCTTAGTGAAATAACTGTTTTTGTTCTGTGGAGCTTGTCTCTGTTAATTAACCATGTGTCTGAGAGCAGTTGGGAGAATCCACCACAGCCTGAGTCACCCCGCCCAGGTGCTCCTGCCTCCTGCTTTCTCTGGGCCAGGTTCTTGGAGATCTTGGGGCATTTGGTTTCCTGCATACCTGCCTGGCCACTGTGAAGGGCCTGTTAGGGAGATGTGAAGAGAGAGACAGAGCATGCACTACAGCGTGAGAACCACAGAAGTGGATCTGCTGATGAAAGTCTTTGTTTATATTAAACACAGTGGGGTTAGCAGCCACCATCTTTGCCATGAGTCTATTTCTATGTACCCCATTGTGTCCTGCTAGAGAGGACGCCAAAGCCCCAGAATAAGGGAAGGGTTGTTCTGGCGGAGGAACTTGGGTCTGGTGTTAGGGCTGTCTACTTTGAGCCGTTTTGGCTCTGGATATCTGTAAGCAAATATGTTAGTACATGGACTTTGAGTGGTAGCGGCACATACCTGTACTCCTAGCATTCAAGAGGCTTTGTCAGGAGGATTGTGAATTTAGGACCAGACTGGACTACATATGGACACATTATCAAAGAGAGAGAGAGAGACCTATGTACACATGAACACACACCCCAAAAGCGAACTTGATGGAAGCTGATTTAGTGAGAGGAAAGTTAGCGTTAGTGTGGCAGCAGCAGCTTTTGTCACTAGACCCTCCGTAACATTAATTTATTTAACCTTGGGCAGTTTGCCTGAACTGATTTTTTGGTTTGGTGCATCCAGGGCCTTGCCTTATGCTTGGTAGACATTGTGTACTTCACTTTCCTTATAAGCAAATTGTACTGAAGGCCCCACCCCAGTCAGTAGCCTCTGGGAGAGCAGGTCCCAGTGAAGCTGGGAGCCTCCCTGTCCCGCCAAGAAGCAGTGTTTATAGGTGGGCTATGGGAGAATCTCCTGTGATGATCTCTGCTGCTGGACCTCAAGACTGGGTGGTCACATCCAGCTTGGAGAAATAACCATACAACAGTCTCAAGCTTTCTGTCAGATTTTATTAACGAGACATTTACTGTACCAATATAGCTACTTAACTATTTTTTTTCTGAAGAAAAATTAGCTGGATTGTTGGTAACATGCTTATGACCTGTTATGTCCATGAAGCATAATCACCCTGTTTTGAAGGGCCTACAGCAAGAATTGAATCTGAGCCAGATGGGACTGGCCATGGGCAGGCAGCACAAGGGATCCTGAATGATGTCTTCCACCACGGAAGAGATGACTTGCATTTTATGGCCTCATTCTGTTCCTTGCCTGCTAATCAGTATATTTTCCATTCTGCTGGTGGGAGCGTCAGGTGGGTGGTTACAGCCGGTTATAGCTGCTTGGTCTCTAGGTTGCCTGTGTTATCTCTGCACTTTTTGCTTTAGGGTTTAATAGCTGGGAGCCTGCTAAGCTTCAAGGTACAGTACCAAAAGCTGAGTCTGGCTCAGAAGTGGCTCTGGACCTAGCAAACATTCCCCATTGATGGGGCTGTTATTGGTGGTGTTAGGGTCAGCGCCTGAGCCCTGGCAGCCTCAGCAGCCTCGGCTCAGCTGCTCTCCTCAATAGACCACTTAGAGGGACAAGTAACAGTGAAAAGCCAAGAAAGGAGATTTATTCAGTGTGGCCGCTCTGAGAAGAGGAGCCCAGATGCCCAGCGACCCCTCCCCGAACTTCCATTCTTCAGAGCGCTGACAGGGCCTTAGGTTGAGTAGGGGATAAGAGGTGTGTATAGCTAAGCAGTGCTGGTCCAGGTGTGGTCCTGCCTGTCACCCATGCGTTATTGTCTCAGCTCTAGTCTGTCCTGCATGGTGCTCTGACGGGTTGTCAGACTGGATGACATCTCTTCCTGGGAGACAAGCTCTTCCTCGGACTGGCACCAGACATCAGCCTTTGCCTTCATGAGCTGGGACATGGGAGATGGACACGCATGTCTGTAAAGCAGGGCAGTCACAGGAACAGGATCTCTCCTGGGCTTGGGTTGAGCCATCTGCAGCTTCTCTGCTGCAGGTGTGTCCTCTTCAGAGCGCTTCAGCACACAGTCACTTTCGCATCTTGGGCTGGCCCTGTAACCACAGTAAAACTTCATGGCAAGGATTCGAACAGTGTATTGAAAGAGAAAATGTGACTGTTGAGTCAGAGTCGGGGTTGGATGTGGCTTTTAAGTTTTCCTTTTGCTATGTGTCCCCCATTTCTGATGCCGCCTCTCACCATGCTGTCTGTTCTGTCCAGCTGTGCACTCCACAAGGGTGCTTGGCTTCTTGGTTGTATAGACCATGAGGCTTCAACCTTCACAATGGTTCACTCTAGACTGGTGTGTGTGTGTGTCTGTGTGCGTGGGCACACACACACACGTCTATATGCAGGTGCACATGTGTATATATTCATGTGAAGGACAGAGCCACCCTCAAATGTTATTTCTGAGGTGCCTTCCACCTTGTTTTTTTTTTTTTAAGATGGAGTCTCTCACTAACTTGGACATAGACTCACTTTAGCAATAAACTTGTTGGCCATTGAACACCATAGACCTCCCACCTGTCACTGTCTCCCCAAGCACTAAGTTTAGGACTGTGTACATCTGTGCTGGATTTTTTTTTTACATGTGTTCTTGAGATCAAACTCAGGTAGGTCCTCATGCTTGCACGGTAAGCACTTTACCCACTGAGCCCCAGACTCAAAAGTGATTTTATTGCCTGCTTTGGTGGCTAGAATAATGGACCTGGCCATGTCAGGATCTCTGTGTTGCCTTAAACTCTTAACTGCCCACTCAAGAAACTTTTTCAAAGAGTTAATTGGATGTAAACCATGCCGTATATGTACTGGAGGAGGGAACTCATGCTGCAGTACACGTGTGGCGGTCAGACGACAGCTTGTACCGTCACTTTCTCCCTCCACCTTTCCATGGGTTCTGGGGATCCAGCTTTGGTCACTAGGCCTTGCAAGCACCTTTACCTGTAGAGCCATCTTGCTGCTAAGAAACTTGAAAATCTTGGTGCTTGATATTTAGGAGCGGGCTCAACAGTGAGTTACCAACATCTGGGTGACTTCTGTAGGCAGTGGAAGTGGAAAAGCTGCTTTGGCACAAGGGAAAATTAACATGAACAATAGTAATTGTCATAATGTAGACGTCACGTTTAAGGCCACTTCAAGGGACAAGAAAGTTCTCTTTAGTGGCCAAGAATAAGTGATGTCATGGGTCCTGGCTTGAGTTCTCTGCCATTAGCAGCCTGCCCTCTCATCTTCATGGGAAGGGTATAAGGGCTGAGGTGGTTCACCCTGTGGTCCAAGGACACAGATTCTGAGGGAGTGTCCAGGGAGGAAGGCAGCCAGCTACAAGAGCCTGGTGCAGAGGGAGTTCCATCCTGCCCTCCTCTCCCCACCCTTTGCCTAGTGTGTGAAGCTTAGCATGAAGGCATTACCCTGCTGATCTGCCTGCCTGGGAGCCACACTATTTTTAGGCACTACTCCGCACAATAGGTTTATAAAAAGGCTATTGAACCTTTGGAGGCTGCTGTGTTGTCTGACAAGGCTGAGTTAGGAGCAGGTTTCCCGCCTCACTCTCCAGGCGCATAGAATTTTCTCTTCTTCTTCATCTTCTTTCTTTTTTTTCTTCCTTGGAAGTCACCAGAGTGACTTGGCGATCCGGGTTTGGCGGTCTTGACAGGCGGGGCCATTGTCTGCAGTGCCCTCCTGTACCCCCGCCAGCTCTGCTTCATGAGTGTTCGTTGAAGTTGCAAATTTTTTTCCCTCCTTTTCCTTTTAAAACGTGCTAAAATATGCACAGTTTCTGGTTTTGAACAAGGGAGGTGTTTTCTCTCTGATTCTTTTGTGTCTTGAGTTGTTTTCTCCAAGGAAGGGATCCCCTTGTCTGGGCCTGAGTGACCAATCAGGAAAGCAAGCACTGTTTATTACTTTATGTTGTTTTTAAAAGCCCACTTGGGCGAGGTCTATAACTAGCTCGGTTGGCAGCATGCTTGCCTGAGCATGAACGAGGCCTTGGATTCTATCCCTCATGCCACACAAACCAGGGTGGTGACCTAGGTGTAATCCCAGCACTTGGGAAGCAGAGGCAGAAAGATGACAAGTTCATCCTGGCGGCAGTGTGCTCAAAGTCAGCCTGGTTTTTATGAGACCCTGTCGTAACAGAATCAATAGGAAGAAGAGAAAAAGCGATTCGATCTTGTTAGTTTCTTATTTTAGGTTCTGAATTAGTTTGTTCATCAGGATGGAAGAACTGACTTGCCATCCCTGGAATGGAAAAACAAAACAACACACACACACCTCATAAAACTTGATGCTCTCATGTGTCCACAGGATAGGTTGGTCATTTCTTTCCCTTGGTATCTCTCAATAAAGATGCTATACCAAGCAATTTGCTGGACTCGTGCTGTGCAGTTGACTTTTTCAAACACACAACTTCATGGAAACCATTCTCAACTAGTTTTCTTCTAGGCAACTAGCCAAGTGAGGATTTTCTTAGCGTTCCTTGTAGGGGTTGGGAGGCTTGCAGTTGCGTGATGACCTTTCGATGCTTGCAGAGAGGGGTTAGCATCTCTTCTGGCTGGCCTTTACATTTGTGTAATTCTCCTGGCATTGGGAGTTGCTCCTGGGATGTCAGCCACTGTCAAGACAGGTGTGCAACTTGGTTGAGGGCACCACTAAAGTTCACCTGGCCCCTGAGCCACCCTTCCATTTGCCTTCTCCGGTGTCTCTCATTGTCCTTGGGCTTGTCAGTGGCCTGGCTGGCAGTCAGTTGGCATTGATGCTTTGCTCAGGGCTCCTTGGGTGTTTGGCTCTATGGAAGCTGTTTAGTGGTTTTAAACAGCGTCTCTGCTCACAGATCCATTATCAAGGTCACTGCACGCAGCATCCTGTATCCCCTCCCCTGTTACCTCTGATGTTGGTTCAGTAGTCATAGGGTAGGACCCGAAAGAAGAAATTTCCACCAGGCCCTCCTGAGGGAGTTGTCCATGTGGCCCATCAGTGGTTTAACCATAAAAACCTAGATAACAAATAACTTACCCAGGGTAAGAAAGGTCAACCCCATTCATTCCTCTTTGTTTGTACCTGTTTGCAGTGCAGAGTGCCCCACAGACTTCTTAGGTTGCCCACCCAGATGGAGGAGATGGCTTTGCTTGTCGAGATTTTTTGTTGCTGGAGGAGTCAGGTGGCACAGGGTCATTGTGTAGATTGCATGTCCCACCAGCCCCAGACTACGGGCTGAGTGGAGTCTCGCTGAGTATGTTTGTATGTTGAGCTACTGGTAATTAGCTTATTTTTGGCCTCTGTCATGGTCTGTTTGTGTCTTGTGGTATTCTGCTTTGCACGCTGGTGGGTGTATGAGCTGTGAAGATGTTTTATTAGAAAGCACAGGTTCTCTTCAGGGGTGATTCAGAGCCTGGGAGGGACATGTCTAAACTGTAGCTGAATTCATATTTCAAGGTGACAGGTGCCTCTTTGTAAAAGCAAAAACAAAACATCTTTTGTTGTTTTTATTTGGTGAGAAAGAAACTTGGTTTGTAACCCAAGATAACCCCAGATACAATTGTCCTCCTGCCTCAGCCTCCTGGGTACTGGTGTTCCCGATGCAAGCCACTATACCTAGTTTATAAATCCATGTAAATAACCAAAGGCCACCTTCTCAGCAGTGAGTGGACTCCACCCTCTCTCTTGTCTGCATAAGTGAGGTTAGGGAGCAGGGGGTAATTAAGGGGGGAGTGGTGGTGATGTATTATTCGCCTTTCTGACCCAGTATGTCTTGATCTCTTCCCATGCAGCTGGTCTTCCTCCCGGGGAACAGGAGCTGGGAATGCCTAAATGAAAGAACTCTTCATATAAGTGAGCAGGGATGTCTCCCCACAACACCTGTGGGTCTCGACCCCTTTAGCAAGCCTCTGTCTCCAAAAATATTTACAATATGATTCATAACGGTAGCAAAATTATAGTTATGAAATAGCAATGACGATAATTTTATGGTTGGGGGTCACCACAACATGAGGAACTGTATTAAAGGGTCACAGCGTGAGGAAGGTTGAGAACCACTATCCTAGAAGGATTAATGACCGATGGGTTATATATAGTCCAATAGTTAAGAAACTTTTGAAGGGTCTGATTTGGCCAAATAAGTCACTCTAATAGCCAAGTTACCAGTTTCTGGCTGTCTTGCTGGTGTCATGCTTGTAGCTAGTACATTCAGGTGAAGGGTCTGTGGTACAAGTTGGAAAATGGCATTGCAGCCATCATACTGTTACCCATATAAGAACAGAGACCTGTGTGTGTGTGTGTGTGTGTGTGTGCGTGCTGTATGCATATATTCATGTGACTATGTGCACATGTGTGTATGCATGCACATTTGGAGGGAAGGGTTTATATCATGTGTCTTCCTTGATAACACTCCAGCTTATATTTTGAGAGACAGTCTCTCATTGAGTCTGGAGCCCGTTGGTTAGGGTCACTGGCCCTAAGCTCCAGGATCTGTCATTGCTGGGATTATAGATGTGGGTGCTGGGGACACAACTCAGGTCTGATTTTCCATGGCAGGCACTTTACCCCTGAGCTGTCACAAACCTTTGGTTTAGTTGTTTAAATGCAAACTTAATTTCTTTCCTGGAAGACAAAGTTTATTAAAGGGGATGCTGGTACCTGGTGGTTGAGCTCTGCAGAGGGGAAAATGCTGATTCGGCCAGGCGGATTCCCAGTGGCATCTTCATACTCCCAGGGGCCAGCAGCAGGCAAGTTGGCTTTGGCTCCCTGCTGGGCTGGGAAAACTACTTTCTGGGGTCTCCTGGGTAAGTTCAGACACTCTGCTACTTTATATAATTGCAGTTGGTCCCCCACCCACCATGGGATGAAGACCCTGGAGTGTGAAATTAACACATCAAGTGAATTTGATATTGCAGTAGCCTTGGGCTGGTTTTTGCAAATTAAATTTTGCAGAAATTAGCGTGAGCCTTGCAAAGGCGCATTAATTTAATGCCATCGACATTGAGCTACTTCCTTGCACTTCTACCCCGAGACGGAGAGGATGGTTTCATGCTAGGATAATGAAGGACCCTGGCTGTGTAAATTTTCTGTTTGGTGAAAAATGCCATGGGCTGAAAAGGATTGCCCAAGTCAAACTCCACCCCATTCTGCACACATTTAACGATAACGTGAATATAAAGGCTGAGGAGGTGCAGCAATCACTAGAAATGAATTTTCCAGAGACTTTCATTAGCTGAACTTCAGGGAAAAAAGTTGATTTTTCTTTCTGAGGTGGATCTGCATCTCATGATAGCCAAGCTCACCATCCCGGCGGAATGCCAATGCCTGCATAGAAATTCAAAGTATAGAGAGGGTTGCTTGGGCACCTGGAGCCCAAAGCAGGAGTCAGCCGTGCCATGGCTTTAGGGCTGGGCTGCCTAGCCAGTAGTTGAGAGTCCCTTTCTGTCTAGATGCCAAGATCTGCTCTTTGGCCATGTCCCATGTGTATGCTCCAAGTCCTTGTCTTGGCTTGTCATGTGTGGAGGCCAGAGATCAACTGTGGGTTTCTCACTGTTTAACATTTTTAAAAATTATGTATGTTGTGTGTATGCTTGTTTATGCAATGTACCAGGTGCCTGCAGGGACCAAGGGAGGGTGTTAGATTTCCTGAAACTGGAATTCCAGTTATGAGCTGCATGTTATAGGTGTGGAAATTGAACCCGGGTCCTCTGGGAGAGCCTCCCCAGGACATGACAGGTTTTTATTGGGTGCTGAGAATCGGAACTCGGGGTCTTCATGCTACGGTGGTAAGCCCTTTACCGACTGAGCCTTCACCCCGCTTCTCCGACCCTTTTCTGGCATTACTGTTACTGTTAATTAGGATATATGCTGAACTTCCAGGGTGGAGGCTTTTGTTGTTTTCAGTTTGAATCCCACTGGCTCATCCCTCCTTCCAGGTCCTGTGGTGGGGAGGAGTGCAGGTTTCCCTGTGGGAGCTGAAACCACTGACTTTCCAGGCAGGGCTCTCAGTTTTTTTTGCTCAGTGTGGCCATGTCATGTCCGTTTCCAGGGCCTACTCCCCACGCCAGCACTGCCCTGCTGGTGTGGAACCGTGATTCACATAGAAAGCCGGCATCAGACATTTGAACTCGTTATTTTGTTTGTGGGTTGGAGATGTGGCTGTGGCTAGGCAGGTACCAGGTGACTCTTGCCCTCTTGAGCAGTTCTCTGCACTGATTTATCTAGCTGGCCTTTTTTTGTGTTAGGCGGGTAAGAAAATAGACAGCCAGGAATAGAGTTCTCGGATTTCCTAGTCCTTGCTTCAGCGAGGCAGTATGTCAGTTGGTAATGGTAGCATCGGGTTGGTCCCTTGAGCACTGAAGAAAAGAGAGCTGGGGCTCTCTGAGGCCCTGTGACAAAGACAGCAGCTGAGAGGAAGCTATTCGTGGAGAACAGGAAAGTTGCTGAAGACTGGGCTTGGCTAATGTGTGCGGGAGAGGGAGCAAGGCCCCTGTAGGGCCTGACTGTAGTGGCCTTAGGGGGCTGAAGGTCACTTTTGTGAAACTGTGACCCAAAATGCCTGACACAAGGCACTTACAGAGAAAGGATTTTTTCCTGGCTTGTCGGTATAGAGCATTCAGCCTATGGTTCCTTGGCCTCGAGGCTGCTTGTCTGTTCCCCGGCCACCCAGTCCCAAATAATAACATGGAAACTATATTAATTACAACACTGCTCGGCCAATAGCTTAGGCTTCTTATTAAGTAACTTTTACATCTTAAGTTAACCTATTCCTATTATTTTATATTTTACCATGAGACTCGTGGTTTACCATTAAGGTTCCAGGGTGTCTGTCTCCTTCGTCAGCTACATGGTGTCTCCCTGACTCAGCCTTCTTTTCTCCTCTGTCTCTACTTGGATTTCCTACCTTGCTCTATTCTGCGCTGCCATAGGCCCAAGCAGTTTCTTTGTTCACTAACCAATAAAAGCAACACATATACAGTAGGACTTCCCACACTGCTCATGTACCTGGGTAAACATCATGGTAGTTAGAATGTGTGGAGGAAAAGATTCTCACCTGGTGGTGGACAGGAAACAGAGCAAGGAAATTACAAGGGACCCGGTCTGACCTTCAGAGTCACACCCCCCCAGTGACCTATGTCCTCCAATTAGGCTTCACCTCCTGGTTAGTGCCAGGAGCTAGGGACCAGGTGTTTAATATGTGAACCTCTGAGGGCATTTTAACCCGTAGCAAACCCCTGACTTCAGCATGAATTTAAAGTTTGCCTGCTGAGGAAAGACTATGGAGGCCCCTGCTGTTCCTGGGGATCCCAGACGGCCCAGGCTCTGTCCCCAGTGCATCCCTACACGGGTTTTAGAACAGGTCATAGTGAGCTCTGTTAGCTGCCGTCTGCATGCCTCCTGATGGCACCTACTGTATGTAGCTCTCTCAGTTGCACCTGTGTCTTTGCTAGGGTTTTTACTCCTGTGACAAACACTGACCAAAGCACGCTGGTGAGGAAAGGGTTTATTTTTATTTGGCTTTCATATATATATATCCTGAATCATGGTTCATTGTTGGAAGCCAAGACAGGAAATCAAGCAGCATGGGAACCTGGAGGCAAGTGCTGATGCAGAGCCATGGAGGAGTGCTGCTTATAGGCTTGTCCCCCATGACTTGCTCAGTCTGCTTTCTTATAAGACCCAGGACCTCCAGCCCAGGGATGGCCCCACCCACAGTGAGCTAAGTAAGCCCTCCTGCATCACCAATTAAGAAAATACCCCAAAGGCTTGACTACAGCCTGATTCTATGGAGGCAGTTTCTCCTGGAAGCTCCTCCCCCTGAGATGACTATAGTGTGTGCCAAGTTTATGTAAAACCAACCAGCACAGCATTGACGCTGCCTTGACCATTCTCAGATAATGTTCATCCTTCATCTAAGCTGTGTGCTGCTGCCGGAACTACCCACAGCCTTCTTGAGCTGGGCCAGTTATGACTTCAGGGTGCTCTTTGAGGACCTCATGGCTACACTACCTCCAGGCAGCTGGGTGTCAGCTTGCTGGCTCATGCCTTATGATGGGCAGATCTTTCCTCCTCTCCTCCTGTGATGGAGGTGGGTTAGTTAGGAAGAGAGATTGTGCTTTCTACAACTCTTGATATGAGGGTGTTTTCTATGTCTGAGGTCCTTTCCATGAGATTTCTGAAGGCAGAGTTTCAGCACCCCTGCCTCTCTCGTGTGTACATGTGAGTGTGTGTAACTCAGATTAATATGGAACTCACTATGTAATCAGGTTGGCCTTGAACTTGTGACTCTCCTGCTTTAGCCTCCTAAATGCTGGGGTTACAGATATGCACCATCATGCTTGACCTGGGAGGGACCATATTCAGCTGTCTCCTTTGTGTAGGACTGGATAATACCTGTCAGATCCTCACACAGCAGGACAGTTTAGGGCTATGTATTCTGGTCATCAGTCAAAGTCTGTCATCTGTAGTTGGCACTTCTGGGGCAACTCAGGCAGCAGGTGTGAGCGGTCAGAGTTGGGCTCACCTGCTCCAGCACAGTGTGTGGTTGGAGGAACCTGAGATAGCCCTCTGTTGGGCTTTGCATGGGGCAGTGCGGATAAGCAAAGGGCTCTCCCCGTTGCCTCCTACCTGCACCTATACAGGGAAGAACAGCTGCAGGCTGTGGAGCCCACTTGTTCTTTGGATGTTGGGGTTGTAACTGATTTCAAAGCCAAGACTTCAGCAACTGAGTTATATACTTATAGAAGTAAGCAACTTCTGGTTGGGCATAGCTTTTATTTCATGGGTAGTTCTAAAGGTAGAATGATCAAGAAGAATGCCCGACCTTGCTTTATAGACACAAGGTGGTGTGTATTCTAGTTCATTTCTATTACCGTGATGGAACACTCTGACCCAACACAACTTTCAGGAGGAAAGTGTTTATTTCAGTGTACGGCACCCATTCATCTTTGAAAGGAATCAGGGCAGAATCTCAAGGCAGGAACTTGAAGGCAGGGGCGGGCCTGCCTGCTACACTGCAGTATTACCTCTAACCAGGAACTCACTTTATAGCCAAGGATTACG
>LOEQ01000260.1:312229-322979 GCA_001685075.1 Bramus lutescens | reverse complement strand
GTGTGTTGTTATTTCGAGGTATAAGCTAGCCGTGCGGGAGCCGGGCAGGACGAAAAGCAGGGCCCGCTCCCCTTATTACTACAGGCTGTCTCATTTTTTATACTACCTAAAGTACCCCAGGCTCTCTGAGCCTAGTGTGTTAGGGCAGTTCTGTTACCACCTCCTATCTTGCCACAGAAAGGCTGGGATTATGGGTGCATCAGCCCTGTATCCTTCTGGTTAGTCTGTGTGGGTTCCAGGGATCAGTCTTGGATTTTCTAGTTTGTTCTGCAGTAGCTGTCACCTACTGGGCCATCTCACTGGATGCAGGAGTTTTCACTGGACCTGGAGCTCACTAATGAGGCTACACTGGTTGCCCAGCAACCTCCATCTGCCTGTCTCCACACCTGCCAAGTGCAAATACCCACTCCTCACCTAGCCTTTGACAAGGGTGCTATAGATCCTCGCTCACTCCCCCAACTCACTTGGCAAGCACTCTGCCAACTGAACCAGTTCCCCAGCTTTACCGTTTCTTAGCGTATGTTTATGCAGGAAGGAGGTACAGAAAGAGACCATAATCTCCCCCCCAACCCCGTCCAAGTCTCTGAGAGCATGCTCAATAGAAAGTTGACAGGAGAGCAGAGGCCAGGGAGGGCAGCTCCAGGGGAGAGCTGAACAGCCGAGCAGAGCATCCAGGTTTACACACAGTGCGGCTTGTGCTTCTCATCCTTTGCAGAAACCACCGTCCACGCGGTAGAGCCCTGGTTCTGTGCTTGCCTGACTAGCTTTCTGCTTACTTTGTTTTTAGCCGATTCCACAGGGACTCACTCCCTCTATACCACATACAAAGACTTTGAACTCATGTTCCACGTGTCGACGTTGCTTCCATATATGCCGAACAACAGGCAGCAGGTAAGGCCTCCTGTATGCATCGTGGCATGTCCCCACTCCCGTGTCCCCCAGTGCATCCGTCCAGCCTCCCAGATCCATCATGCCGGGTGGGGGGAGGGGGTAGGAGTGAGACTGCAAATTTACATTTAACCATAGGTTGCTCCCATTAAGCTGACTCTCTGGCTGTTACTGTAGGATATCGGAGCCTTTATGGGAAGATGGTTGTATTTTTTATTGATCAGGAAACTGAGAAGCTGGCTACACAGGCTTTTTAAGAGAATCCCCGTCCACCACGTTAATTATGAGAACAACCGTGTTGATCAGACAGACAGATTTCCTCATGTGGGTGAATATCTTGATTTTAGAAAATATTAACTGCATTGGGGGCTAAAGCTGTTCTTAGCTGCTGCTCCTCATTGGGGTTTTATTATATTGTTTCGATGACACAATGTATTGACCCTTTGTTTGGGGAGAGGATTCTCTTGCACTGGCAATTACTCCCACAGACTTAAGTGTCGAAAGCTTAACGATGCCTAAAACATCACCAAGTAATTAACAGGATGTTTTGTGTAGCTATAAAATGAGTTGAGTTCTTTCACCGAAATTGCTAGAATTGATAGCAGATCTTGACAGTGCTGTGGCTGCTCCACAAATGTGGGAGTTTGGGGCACATAAGGTGGTCCTGTGGGGTAGCAGCCCCAACCCCAGCTCCTCTAAAGGAAGAAGGCCACCTGAGTCTAGAGGTGACTCCCAGGGAAGGCCTTAAGCTGCTGGCATGTGGTTTGTGGCAGGACTGAGAGACAGTTATTGCTGAGTGCTCACATTCTGGACACCACGTTTACCTTCCTGTGCAGACACCGCAGGGGGGCTTGAGAGTGGCTCGTCTGGAGAGTGAAACATAACAGCAGATAACTCCCTCATTTCCTTTTTATTTTAATTTGATTTGTTTGTTTTGTGTCTATGAGTGTTTGCTGGGAAGTGGCATTACAGATGGTTGTGAGCCATCATGTGGGTGCTGGGAACCAAATCTGGATCCCCTGGAATAGCAGCCAGTGCTCTTAACTGTTAAACCTCTCTCCAACCCTGAATTTTCTCATTTCCTAAACATTTGTGAAACCCATGAATTGAGTCAAAACTTATGGTTTTTTTCCCAAAGAAAGGACCAACTGCACCTTCTCCCTCCCACTAGTTCTAAACCCCAAAGGTCCTTCAGCTAAGAAAACCACTGGGCTTTTCCCCTCAGGAGCAAACTTCACACTCTCCCTTCTGATACTCACTCCCTGGCTGAACGTTTTCCTCGGACTCTTAACTCAGTTCTTGACCTTCCTGGATGATCCATAGTGTTTTCTAGTATTTGTTGTCCTTCCCCCTTCATCTTTGGAAGATCTCTCCTAGATCCCCGGGATTACTAGCCTTCACTGCCAGGCCCTGCTTCGAGCCCTAAGCAGTGCTGTGTGCAGTTTGCCTAAGTTTTATTGTTAACTGTTTTATAATCCCATAGGTGCAGCTCATGGGTATTTTTAGGTGACTAAATTTGCTTGTTGGCTTTGTCCCCATTCCTAAAGATCTGCTGTGTAAAGGTAAGGCTTGAATGCCTCGATAGTTTGGGTGACTTTCTTCGCCCAGGCATTTGATAGACTTGCTGATTATAAGCTGCTGGTGGGATCTTCTGGTTGTAGCTGAACAGTGGCACTTCCTGGCCATGGGCGTGGCTATTAAACTTTTGCCATAGGTTCTTCTGACTCTTCCCATCTCTCTCATCCTGCAAATAATGCCCACAAACTTAATACCAAGAGCAGAAAAGTCTGAAGGGCCAGTCCCATGGCAGTTACCATGGGACTCAGCCCAACTGGAACCCCAACTCCACTTGTACCCCTGGTCTTATTAGCACCAGAGTGTTTGTAACTTGTTAACACTGGCCCAGGCTTGTCCTCAGAGGATCTGATTTCGTGTGTTTGTTCCTGTAATAAATCATTCCGGGAGCTGCTTGTTGAGGTAGTAAAGTTCAGGAACGGTTAGCAGGCCTGAGCCCTTCCCACAGGAGAAGCCTTACTGTGTTTCCTGTGTACCCCTTCTGTGAAGAGACCACAGCTCAGCCAACATGTGATGTCATCACTGAGAACTTCACACGGCAACTTCAAAGCTCACCTTGGCAGAAACACCCTTTCCTCAGAGTAGGCTTGTAAACTAGGAGACAGCACAGTGCCTGGCACACTGTAACCTTTTCTTAGTGCATGTGAAAAGTTCAGGTGGCCCTGACTGGAAGGGACCTTAAGCCCTGTGAATTACCTAGGAGGGACCAGGCCCTTGGGGTTTTGTTATGTTTACAGTGGACTTACAGGCTGCAATACTTGGGCTGGCTTGGGCTGTGTTAGACTGGTCGCAAGCCCTGCTGTGAAGGGTTCTGCACCTCATGGGTCCTGCTTGCTATAGCTGATGAGCCCTTAGATCCTAGAGCAGCCTGGGTTGATCGGTGCTATCTGAGCAGATCAAGATTGAGCCTGTGTTCCCCCCTGACTCACACTTTCTGCCAGGATAAAGCCCAGAAGTGGCTCCGTGGTTTGTATCTTCCTCGTCCTTGCATAGGAATGACAGCAGCTCGAGGTTTGCTGTGGAAGCCGAGGGCTGCACTTGCCCTGTTTTCCCCTTAGCCTTGTCAGGAAGGCTCTGAAAATCCACACTCTGCTCTGTGCCTTCGTTTTAATTGTACAGCATCGCTGCCTGGCTAGTTTGTACATTTACTCTGGCTGTTGGTACAGTATGGTCATAGGAGATGGTAATTCGGTGATAAATGTTTGGAACCTCAGTTAAGTTGGAGGTGGACTGGCTGGTGGGAACCCAGAGCTACCAGCTAGCTTTTGTGCCTCTGTGGAGAGCAAGAAAGGCTGCCTTTGGAAATACAGGCCTTGTTTGACTGTGAGAACACCTGCCTCTGTTAGTTTGTTGGTGCTTTGAGACGCGGTCTTACTGTATGCCACATGCTCCTCATAGATCAGTCATCTGACTGCCAAGGGACACAATGTACAGTGATTGTTCTGGACTCATGTGGTGCAGAGCCCCTGCCTGGCTGTTGGTTCTCTTAGCTCTGTCTTCACTGTGACTCCATTGTCCTGTCCTTTGGGAATTCTCAGTGAAGGATGTGTAGGGCAGGCTGCTGTGTTCTGTGTTCTACAGCTATATCCCATCACAGCACTAGGCCTGTTTCAATTTTAATAGCTGCTTCGTTCTTGATCTTCTTAGGTCTGGTCACAATATATGAAAATGAACTTGTCAAGTATCAGGAAAGAGGGGGGACCTGTTTTGCCTAATGTAGTTTTTACTGTATTTTTTTTTTTAAACATGAATTTGAAATGGTGTGTTTTACTTAGAGGTATATCAAAGTCTGTTAAAACTACAGATTTGAACAGGGAGATTAATATTGTGTATCAATATGTGTTTCAAAACTCCTGGCAGTACAATGGTTTCCCTGTGCTCAGACAGAGCCACAGGATATGAGCAGGACTCTTGGGGAGGAGCGTTTCGTTTTTATTTCCTTGGCTCTTGATGTGTTAAATTAGAAGCCAGGGAGCTCTCTATGGATCCTTTTTATTTCCAAGTTTAAAGGGGGTTAAAAGTCAAACTCAGTGCCCAGGACAGTGAAACATATTCTGTAGGAGCCAAATAAACTCAAGGGCAAGATCGTGTTCTTTGTTGTTGGCAGTGATGGGAGATTTACTGCCGGAGATGGGCCCAGCCCTGCAGTGACAGCACCAGCTCTCCGGTGGGTGACTGGCTATATATGAAATGGGTGGGGCTCATTTCTGTGCTGCTCGCTTGTACTTCCAGGGGCCTCCTGTGTAGGGGTCTTGGCATGTGGTCCCAGGAAAGTGAGCATGCTTTTAATGCATCGCAGAAGGAACATGGGTTATGTGCCTCATTTATTCATTTAGCAAACGTGCATTGGGTGCCTACTTGGTGCTGGGCATGCCTTTGGAAGGCAGGAAGCCAGTTGGTACATTTCCTGTCCTTGGGAAGACCACAGCCTAGATAGGAACGTAAACCAGTCAGGGAAGAGAGTGGCACCTGGGTGACCTAGGCATGAGGGTGGAGCAGAGGTGCAGCCTTGACAGACTTCTCACTACCAAGACGTCTGAGAAAAATCAGTGTGGGCAAGGAAAAGGTTTATTGTAGCACACAGTTTCCAGCGTTTCAGTTCATTGTCACTTGGCTCTGTGTTTCTGGTCTCTAGTGAGGTAGGAGGGCACGTCAGAGGAAGGCTATGTACATCATGGCCTTTGGGAGGCTGGAGGCAGGACACCAGACTCAGCCCTCCCGGGCACTCCCACAGTGTCCCCCTTCCTCCAGCCAGGCCCTGCCTCCTCACTGTCACCCCTCCCCACTGGTACTTTCTGTTAGGAGTCCTTCCATAGATTTCTCACTGGAAGTCAGAGTCCACATGAGTGCTGATGCATGGACTGAGCTTTCCTGCGTGAGGCTTTGGGAGACATTTCAGATCCAAGCCTCAGGAGCAGAGACAACTGTCTGGGTGAGGTGTGCCAAGGTACCTCACTCCACACCGAAACAGGAACTGTCTGGGAAGAGCTTGGAGTGAGGAACAATCTTGGCAGAAGTGATGTCAGAAGTAACTCTGGCTTCCTCCTCTCCCCTAGACTTTCAGTTTTGTAAGATAGCAAAAGACTGGGTTTTCTAACTGCTAGTCTAGTGGAATTCCAGATTTATTAATTAATATAAATTCTATCAAAAAGCCAAGTTTTAGTTAATTAGTTTGAAGACCTATGCTACCCATGGAGGCAGCCTCCTGGTTTTCTTGCAGAAATGCAAGGCAGCGTGGGAGCCTGTGGTCTAAGCCAGAGCTGTGTGTGCAGTAGGTCACCCCTCCCGAAACCCCATCTCCTCCTCTAAGGTGAGGTGCTTAAACCATAGCGTATCTTACAAGTATATTGAGCACTAGTGTGCTACTTTCGGATGAAAGGAATAGCTGGACAAAGATAGAGAGAATAGAAGTAGATTTGTAAGTAAAAGGGATAGCTAGGGATTTAGCCGAGGGAAGCCCACTTCCCTCCCAGGTGCCATGCTCTCTCTCTCTCTGATGACCTTGGATATTTAGATTTCTGTTCTGAGAGTCTTCTGCTTGTGACACCGAGCTGTCTATATGCTCAAGGCCTTTGGAATCCCCAAAGGGCTCTGCTTGTCTCTGGTCCTTCCTCAGTGGAGAGGAGTAGGTTGTGTATATATTACTGTATTGTATGTCACTCTGGGTGTTCCCTTCCCTGCACAGCTTCTGAGGAAGAGGCACATTGGGAATGACATCGTGACCATCGTCTTCCAGGAGCCTGGCGCCCTGCCGTTCACCCCCAAGAACATCCGCTCGCACTTCCAGCACGTCTTCGTCATTGTGAAGGTGCACAACCCCTGCACAGAAAACGTGTGCTACAGGTGAGCCTGTGGCCCTACCTCCCGTTTGGCTTTCAGTTCTTCTCCTGGACCCATGACTACCTAACTTCCCTGCTTCCCTCCTCTTTCACTGTGTGGCCTAGGCTGGCCCGGAACTCAGCCTCCCAAGTGCTGAGATTATAACCTGCCTGATAATAATTTTTATTTATTTTTGCTAGCCCTGGGGATTGAAACCAGGGCTACGTGTCTGCTAGGCATGAGCTCTACCACAGAGCCACATTCCTTAGCCATCCTATTCTGATTATATTTTTGCAAGCAGTAATTGCCTCCCTCTCTTGAGAAAGGAAGAGCCTAGCTGCTCAGAGTAGTGGGGTTCCATTTTCTTCTTTCCTGAGAGACTGACCCAGGGCCCATGGCTGACACCTCAGCCAGATGGTGTGGCCTGTTAGGGAAGCGAATGACAGATAAAATCCTAGACACTCCCTGGCAGGGCCACTGAAACCCAGGACCATTTGCCTTGATGACGTTAAGGCCTGTGTGTGCTGCAGAGCCCCAAGACCATCTCCATTGGGCCTGCTTTGAGTCCTGGCTCCTGTCTGGGGCTTTGCCTTAGGAGGTGACTAGGATGAATAACTGTTCCCTCCATGTGTTGATAGGATGCTCCTGCCTTACTGCTTGTATTGGGTATATGGGGTTTCTTTATTTTTCTTAACTTTTCCATTTTCATTGTGTATGTGCATATGTGTATATGCATGTTTTGCATGTGTGGGTACACTTCTGGGGGTCCACATGCATGTGTGTATGTGCATGCATATAGAGGACTACGGTTAATGTCAGGAGCCCTCCTCAGTGGCTCGTCTCCCTTCTGCACTGTGGCAGGGTCTCTCAGTTAAGCCCAGAGCTCACTGATACGGTTGCTGGGGATCTGAGCTCTGGTCCTCATGGGAAGATGGTGACCCCTCCCCATCCCCAGGCAGGACACTAGTCTGAGCACTGTGGCCTGGTCCCATGTGCGGCCCACTCAGGAAACCACTAACTCTTAGCTGGCTTTGCAAATCATGAGGAATCTCTGGCCCACTGTGAAGGCTCTACTTCAAACACAAGGTTAGGCTTTCCTCAAAAGATGGCTGTGGATGTGCCTTTGGCCTAGCTAGGCCACTGACCTATGTTAAGGAAGGGACAACAGCTGAGAAAATATGTCACGTGTTCTGTATAAGCACTGTGCTTAAAGTGGGTGGTATTGGTGCAAATGTGCTACATTGCATCTTCAGGGGTTTCTGGAACCTTCCTCGGCAATAGGCCGGGTCTGCAGTTTTATTGTTTTTGGTGCTGTTTTTACTGAATGCTATTTTTGATCACTTACCTTGTTGCTGTGACAGCACAGCTGATAAGTGCTTATCAGGATTAGGACTTCCTGTGGCTGTGTTTCCATCGGCCTTGGCAGGGTAGTGGGCATCTACCAGCTATGCCCCACGTCCTCCAGGCCCCACAACCTCCCTGAACAGTCCCACTAGCTGGGGCCCGAGTATTTGAACACATGGGCCTGTGAGGACATTTTCCATTCCAACCACAGCAGGTGTCTGTGACCCTTGCGGCCTTTATTCTTCCATCGAGTCCTGTCTTCTGTTCCACACTGTGCGATGATTTGTTAGCACAGAATTCACTGGAGACAAGTATCATTTTTTTCTTTTCAATTTTTCTTGATGCTAATTGAATTACTATGGGATGGGTATTTTCTAAGCCAGCATACATTTTTTTGTGGAGCATAGCTCTTCACATTGTTTTTCTGTATAGACAGTGAAATATTTCAGTTCTTCTCAGAGTCATTGGCTTTTAAGAAATCAGAGTGTAGCCACTAATTTAATATTTACTGATTTGATTCAAATGAAAGCCAGCAGAGTGCCCTGAATTTTTGACAGTACCCCATCAGGTCCATTGATCCTCTCATAGAATAATAGGAGTCTGCAAAACAGACTAACATGTAACTAACACTGAAATGGGCTAACTAACCTATGTAAACAGATGGGCTCACCTATGTTAAATATGGAATCTGCCACTTTGAAAGAAGAAAGAGACATGACTCATCTCTTTTCGTTTTTCTTTCTTCCTCAGTGTTGGCGTTTCCAGGTCAAAGGATGTTCCTTCCTTTGGTCCCCCAATCCCCAAAGGTGTAACTTTTCCAAAGTCAGCCGTGTTCCGGGACTTCCTTTTAGCCAAAGTAATCAATGCAGAAAATGCAGCCCATAAGTCAGAAAAATTCCGGGCCATGGCTACTCGAACAAGGCAAGAATATTTGAAGGACTTGGCTGAGAACTTTGTCACAACCGCCACGGTGGACACTTCCGCGAAATTCAGCTTCATCACCTTGGGTGCAAAGAAGAAGGAGCGAGTAAAGCCAAGGAAGGACGCACACCTCTTCAGCATCGGGGCCATCATGTGGCACGTGGTGGCACGGGACTTCGGCCAATCAGCAGACATTGAGTGTCTGCTTGGGATCTCTAATGAGTTCATCATGTTGATCGAGAAGGACTCCAAGAATGTCGTGTTTAACTGTTCCTGCAGGGATGTGATTGGCTGGACTTCTGGGTTGGTGAGCATCAAAGTCTTCTATGAACGGGGAGAGTGCATCCTGCTGTCCTCAATGGATAACTGCTCCGAAGACATCCGGGAGATGGTGCAACGGCTCGTAGTGAGTATGGCCTAGTGTCCCACTGTCCCAGCGGGCTGCACTGGGAGCTACCCCTGTGACTTCAGGGCTTGGGCAACCAGCTGCTGTTCCAGTGAGGGCTGAGCTCTTTGTTAGTTTAGTTGGCTGGTTGGTTGGTTTTCTTTTGAGACAAGGCCTCTCTCATATTCAGGCCAGTTCTGAACTCACCAGGTAGCAAGAGTGACCTTGAACTCCACCTGCTTTCTTGTGTTGGAGTGCTCTGGTTATAGCTGTCACCTCCGTGTCCAGTTTATCTGGTGCTGGAGGTCACACCTGGTAGGTGAGCACTCTACTGGTTGGTTTTTTTTTAACTTTTTATTTTTTTAAGATTTTTATTTATTAAGACAGTGTTCTGTCTGCATATATGCTTACTTGCCAGAAGAGGGCACCAGATCTCATTACAGATGGTTGTTGCTGGGAATTGAACTCAGGACCTCGGGAAGAACAGTCAGTGCTCTTAACCTCTGAGCCATCTCTCCAGCCCCACTGGTTGGTTTTTTAATGAGAGTCAGTAACCAACCACAGTGGTGAAGAAGCCACCCACAGCCGCACAATAGAAAAACTCAGTCAACTTCAAGAGAATGTTGTGAACTATTTCTATAATAGTTGTCGAAAACCCAGGAGAATTTTTTAAGTATTTTATAAGTTTGTATGATAGATACCACACACCTTAAAAAATACAGAATTGCTGTTTGCTAGTAACTGGGTCCTCTCTCTGTTCTCTTTGTGCATGCTCGTATAACAAATGTTTTAATTTAAATGTTAGCTTAAATATAATGTTAATCCTTCGTATTTCACAAATGTGGGCATTAAGTTAGAAAAACCTAAAAAAGAAAGTGAAAAAAATAATCTGTCTCAAAAGAGACGACTGAAAAAGATGGGATTCCATGTAAGGTCCTGGGGCTGGGCAGGGCAGATGGGTCAGCTAGTAAAGTACTCACTGTGTAAGCATGCGGAGCTGCATTGCATCCTGAGCACACGTAGGCATGATACTGTGCACCTGTAATCCCAACACTGAGGAGGCAGAGACGGGCATCCCTGGGGCCTGCTGGCCAGCCAGCCTCGCCTAACCCAGGTTATAATAATACTATGTAATAAAGAGAACTCAGTTGGGCAGTGGTGCACGCCTTCAATCCCAGCACTCAGGAGGCAAAGGCAGGCGGATCTCTGTGAGTTTGAGCCCAGCCTGGTCTACAAGAGCTAGTTCCATGACAGGCCCCAAAGCTACAGAGAAACCCTGTCTTGAAAACCAAATAAGCGGGGGAAGGGGGCGTACCATGTAACTCAGGAGCTTACAGTATATCCCAGGCCAGCTTTAAACTTGAGATCCTCTTGCCTCAGCCTCCCAAGTGCTGGGATTACAAGTATGTGCACCTGAAATAGTCACATTTTTGTTCCCAGCTGTAACAAGGAAAATCCAGATTATCTTTGGGTGTGTGCAGCAGAGCAATAGCAATAACTTTGCTGTTTGGATTGCTTGCTGTAATATAAGAAGAAAGCATGTTTTGGCCATAAAACATCTGATTATTAACTCCTTTCCCAAGGAGGGCGTATCATATAGTCAGCTGAGGCTCATTAGAAAGGGTGGCTAGCACTTCCTGCCCTTCCTTCCCACAGAGGGTGAGTTCCTCTTTTATTATAGAAAGAGCAGTGTGAAAGTCGGTCAGCATCAGTCGGTGTGGGAGCGGGTGTAGTCACCGCAGAGCATGTCTCCGAAGACCATCATGCCCGGTGGCAGGGACACCACTTTTTTGTAGATGGTGCACTTACTGTTGCCGC
>LOEQ01000260.1:272642-301082 GCA_001685075.1 Bramus lutescens | reverse complement strand
GGGCATGGTGGTTCTCCCTCTGCACATGCTGGCTGGTGCTCAGCTACTGCTGTTCTTGAAGGAACTGCGTGCTTCACTCCAGCACCAGCAATGGAGTGTGTTCTGGAGCAGCTCCTTCAAAGGCTGCATCGGGGTTTTACGCCGACTATCTAGAGTGGGGCGGTGCCTCCACATACTGACTGCTGGACCAGCATGGCCAACTGGGTGATTCGCCTGAGTGAACAGTGTCTTGTGTTTGTGTCTAGCTCTGTGGACAACATTTGTAGCACCTGGGTCTGGCCATGACATTGCTGTGTAATCTTGAGCAGGTGTGCAGCATCTCTCGACTTTGATGTCTAGTGACAGTAGGCAGCCCTTGGAGGAGTACAGAAGGGCTTTCAAAACACCTAACAGCAATAATCCACAGCATCCCAAGGGCTGTCATAGTCCCACTGTGCAGCACTTCCTACCCCAGCCAGCCTAATGGTATGTTTGCAGAGAGAAGAAAGCCACAATGAACCTTTTAGAGTCTCAGTCTGTGACTGTTATCCAAACGGCAGCTGAACAGTTTTGAGCATCTAGGGAATATTGCCATAGGCAGGGTAGGTGTTAGGTGGCACCCAGTTAAGTACGCTTGCAGGGAGAACCTGTTCAGCCATGTACAGGCCTTGCCTGGGGTCCTCCAGGAAGCTTCCTTCTCACCACCTCTTCTCGACTCAACAGGGGTTGTTCAGAGCTCTGCCGGATCCCCATGGTGGAATACAAGCTGGACAGCGAGGGCACACCCTGCGAATACAAGACACCTTTCAGGAGGAACACCACGTGGCACCGTGTACCCACCCCAGCCCTACAGCCAGTTTCCAGAGCCTCACCTGTGCCAGGCACACCTGACCGTCTGCAGTGTCAGCCACTGCTCCAACAGGCCCAAGCGGCCATCCCCCGGAGCACATCCTTCGATAGGAAGCTGCCTGATGGCACCAGGTAACACCCACAGCCTTCCTGAGTCCTACGGTGGCTGGTTGTGAGCTTTGGGCCAGCAGGGCAGCCAGGTATCCTCGGACACAGCAGCACTCAAGAGTCCAGCCTTTTCCTGATGCAGCATCAGGTGCCCTCCACCTACCTGGGCCGCTGGCTGCCACCTTCTCCAGGTCTTTGCCCTCTAGTGGCAGGCCCTCCAGGTATCCCAGAGCCACTACCAGTGCACCTCTAGGAACCCTTGGGCATGTTTGAATAGAGCAAACCCAAACGTGATCAGGGACTTCCCACTGCAGGGCTGCAAGCCTTGAGGTGTACACTTCTCTCTCACTGCTGGCCAAGTGAGTGGAATCCAAATGAGTCTAATGTGGTGGGAAACCAGGCAGGATCGTAAACCCCAACAAGCAGGCCCTCGTGTTACACTAATGATAGGGTCTCACTGGGTTGCCTAGATTGGCTTTAACTCATCCTGTAGCCTGCTCAGGCCCTAGATCTGCCATCTTCCTGCTTCAGCCTCCCAAACAACTGAAGTTACCAGCTTGCTAACAGACTGGCTCAATAGTAGCTGTTTCAGTGGAAGAGTGCACCTTTTAAAGTTAAATCCAGTAGCATGAGAAGCTGATGAGAGTCCGGGACGCCTGTCTTGCATAGATTGTGTTGAGAGCAAAACAATGAATTCCATTTGTAACGCCTATCTGTAAACTTCCATGTGACCTAGAGATGTGTCCATTTGTAACACCTATCTATAAACTTCCATGTGACCTACAGATGTGTGTCTTTACCTTGGACAGTTGATCCCTGCTGGGCTCTGGCCTGTACGCTTGTCACCACACACTGGTAGCACACACTGGTAGCCAGGGTCTTGCTTACCTGATGCACTGTCCCCTGGACCTCTCTGATAACGAAAAGGATGCAGTCGCTGGCAGGCCCTTCTAAAGACTGACCAGATCAGTATCAGTGAGAGGCTTAGAACCAAACATGGCACACTGTAAACTTACAGATACATTTATCAGAATTAACAAAATGTGTAGCCCTTCCTGCCTCCTCTCATTTGTTCTCCCAGGAAGTGAGGAAGTGTCAGAGTCTTTTATCTTAACATTAATTAAATCGTCTGGGCCACAAGCCTCGTTACTTGAAAATCATGGGGCTGTGGCCCACCCTCCGTGCTCTGAAAGCACACGGGCTGCCATGCAAGGCCCACGCCCAGTATCACCTGAGCAGGTGTCACAGAACGTCTCTTAATTAAGTAGGGTTTCAAGAATTACAGAGGAAACCAGAATGACCCAGTTCCAGAGGGAGTCCTGGCTAGCATTAACCCTATCAAGTTTTCACAAATATTTGGAAAAAGATCTGTAGAATTACATTTGGTAGCTATGTGAAAATCATAGGTTTTGCTGAATTCCAGCTTTGTTCTCTGCTGGCCCAGAAGTGGCTGGCATTAAGCTCCCTGTAGCAGGTGTGGATGCTGCTCTCCTGTGTCCTCCAGCCATGTCCCTGGTTCTGTCCTCTGAAGCTGTCCTTGTGCCTTCATCTTTACACAGCCCTTCGTGGGATGGGTTGCTGGTCATAAATCCCCAGAAATCTTGGGGCATCCCTGCTCTAAGATTACCAATCTGTGATTGGTTCCATTTCACATTGTAATGTAATTGGCTCTTTGTCATGAGCAAAGCAAATTTGTTTGTAGCCAGCTCAGGTCAGACAGGTGGGATTGACTGGGTTGGCCATGTCCTAACCCGGCTGCTATTCTTTCTCCCCTTGCAGAAGCTCTCCCAGCAACCAGTCATCGTCCAGCGACCCAGGACCTGGTGGGAGTGGACCCTGGAGACCACAAGTGGGCTACGATGGGTATGACTCCTTCCGGCTTCTCTTTCTCCCCAAAGGGAGCCTGTACCTCTGCCTGGGATTCATTCAAAAGCATTCCCTGTGTGGGGGCTGAGGGAAGGCTACCTCAGGAAGATACCTGTAAGAGTATCAGGCATGTGTGGTAAGCTCTGGGTCCAGGCTAGGAGATGCTGTTTCTTTTGCTTGAGTCAGTCTTGCACTGTAGCCCACGTGGTTTGTAACGTGTGGCAATCCACCTATGTCAGCCTCTCGGGCTGGGATGGCAGGTGTGCCTCCATGTCCAGCTAGGAGACTCCATTTCTGTAGACATGTTATTAATTGGTCTCTCTAAAACCCTGCTTTCTTCGTGACATGGAAATGCCTTCTGAACACGAGACTGAAGGCTTGAGGGCTGTGTGGATAGGAACTTTCAGAAGTCACCCTTACTTAAGTTGTTAGCAAGAGACAGCTCCTTGGAGCCAGAGAAATGAGGTTATAATTGAGGCATCTTCACTTCCTACTGGAAATCCATAGTAGAGGCCACCATAGTAGCAGCCCTTGTAGTTTGTATCATATCCCAGGAGTCACCAGTGAGGTCACAACTGGAGACCCTGTGGGCACACACACTGACCTTGTGTAGGACTCTTGAGGTTACCACACTACAACAATCATGTCCTAGCTGTGCTTTGTGGTGATTCCAGTTCATCTGTGGTGGTCAGCAGCTGGGCCCACAGCTGCCCGTCCATGGAGGCCTCAGATCGGTACGGACGAAAGACCCTTGTTCTTAGAAGAGCCTGCTGTGGGCAGTCATGCTACTGTCCTCAGATGCAGAGCAGAACTTGAGTCCAGGCATTGCATTCTACTGTCCAGTTTGGGCTTAAAGTGGACACTTGTTTCCCAGGTGACATGCTCGTCACCTTAAATGATAGAGCTCTTCACAGCTAAATGGCAAATACCTTTTCTAAATGAAGCTATGTGTTAAACAAGGGTGTTTTGGTTTGCTTTTGTATAAATGAAAAACACTGTGTGGTTTAAGATCCACAATGTGGATTCTCTCCACACAAATCATATTGCAACACAAACACATTTTCCTCAATTCCTTTACTTCTAAGATTTGTCTTTCTTTTGCAGGTTTCCATAAGCAAAGGCCATCTGGGTGGAGTCTGTACTTAGATTTTCCTTCCTTGAAAAGCGGTTTCAGCTCTGTCAGTGCCATGTGCATTAGTCAGAAGACAGATAGCCCTGTGCCCACCATAGCTGGGCCGCAGCAGCCTGCTCTGGCAGTGTTGCTTTTATATGTTAAACCCTAGTGCAATAGCATCTTCTGCTCTGGAGGGATCAGCCAGGATAGGATACTGCATTTCCACCAGTCAGGGAACTGTTTCCAAGGAGGGCTTCAGGCCTAGAGCCAATAGGGATTGGTAGCCATGGCCTCTTTAGGAACCAGCAGCCATCTTGTGCCTGTCCCCTGTAGAAGCCAGCCGCCCTGTCCTCTGTGGCTGGTGGTGTCAGGAAAGAACAGCTGGACTCTTTCTTTGCAGGTGCCCATCCCCTCTGCTGCTCGAGCACCAGGGTCCAGGCTCTGTGGAGTGTGAAGGAGCCAGGGAGCATGAGGACATCATGGATGGAGACAGGCTTCCAGGTAACACAGAACCCCTGGGGAACGGCCACCAAGGTCCCCACTGTCCCCACTCATTCACTCCTTAGCCATATTCGATAAGCATCTCGAGCCGGGCCAGAGGGCTTGGCTGATTCTCCCAGCATAGGAGGCAGTGCCTGTGGGTGGCTGGTTGGTTCTGGGGTGGCTGTGGTTGTAGTGTGGCTTCAGAAAACTGTGGTTATAATGCCTTTAGAAATAGATCCTTTGTGGTGGTTCCCTGGCTCCTGTATGTCCATTGGTGACCTGGGAAGTTGTCATTATCCTGCTTGGTTGTTCCAGACTATCTGTTAGCATCCCGTTTTTCTTCTTCTTACTCACATTGGAGATTGGGGGTTCAACTCTTTTCTCTGTGACAGAAACCAAATGGCATGGCCCACCTTCCAAAGTCCTGAGCTCCTATAAGGAAAGAGCCCTGCAGAAAGACGGAAGCTGCAAAGATTCCCCCAATAAGCTATCTCATGTAAGTTATTTGCATATGGCCAGTCACACCGTTGGCCAGGACTGATGTCTGTCAGCATGTAGTGGGTGGTACAGCACGCTTGTCCGCTGTGCTCAAGAGCATAGGATGCAGCTTACTACAGTAGGACTGCAAACGGTGGTTTCATGCTTGACAGTGTGAGGTGCAGCCCTGCACACGGTGTGGCAGCGTGTGTGTGTGTGTGTGTTACTCAAGAACATGGATTATATACCTCACACAGTAGAGTGACACGCTTGCCAGCAGCAGCACATGGGAGCCTGGGTCATGCCCCAGCCCACAGTTGACCAGCGTGTGCCCACATATGATGCTCAGTACTCTGGGAATATCCCAGTGCACAGCAGGACAGGCAGCACACAGTAGGTGCACACCTGTGGCAGTGACTGAGCATATAAAGAACTTCCCGCACACAGTAGGTGGCACTTGTGTGGCAGTGATCGAGCACGTGTTGTTTACCATGCAGGATACTTTAATACAAGAGGATAACAGGTGAGAGGAAATGAGAATATTTTCATTTCCCCAGCTTGTGAAGGAACTCACAGAAAGGATGTACAGCAGATTACTGGCAAAGCCAACATGTGCATCCACCCTCCGAGCCTTCGTGTCCCAGGTGATAGTGTTGAGCTCCTGTCCCCAGGTGTAGTTAGTTAACCATTTACCCGCCTAATGGGATACTGCAGTCGTAGAAACAGAGACGGGTATATGGCCAGAGGAACTGCCATGAGGTCTTTCTGCTGACGTCACTGAGCTGCCCAGTNTGCCTGCTGACTGTACTCGGTGGCAGCAGTCCACCCACCACACGTTCCTTCCTCTGCCCACACATGGACTTTCAAAGCCTCCACGAGGCAAGTCCCACAGGAGACTGACTTGGAAACAGCTTTCTGTGAGACTCAGTGCAGAAGAGTGGTCTTTCTACATTTTTAAAATGTGCAGGTGAAAGGAATGGGCAGATTCCGGGGTAGCACTCTCCCCTCTCTTTGTCAGCAGCAAGTGTTACAGTCCCTTAACCGCACATAGCATTTCTCCCTGCAGCCACAGCTCTGGCCTTCACCGCACACAGCGTTTCTCCCTGCAGCCACAGCTCTGGCCTGGCACTGAGTCACTTCCCAGTCTGCTCACACCCACCCTGCAGTTCCGGCAGTGTTTCTGTCAGAGGGGACAGGGCCAAACCTGAGGGCTCAGTAGGATGGAGGGAAAAGAGAGATGGCCAAACTCCATGGAAATGCCCAGGTAGAGTCCATTGTCCTGGCTCCAAAGCCCTGCGCTGCTGGTTCTCGGGCTGTGACAGCAGCTGGTCTGAACACAGTGAACAGAGATCTCTCCTGTTGTGTTTGCCGCTGGTCTTTCAGGGACTGGAAGCATTGGGTGCTTTTCAAACAGGTGTGTTCTGGAGCCTCCCTCCTTGGGACATCATTTGGCTTTAGCCCCCCCAAAAGCCCACATGCTTGTTTGCAGGCTTCAGAGAGCTTCTCTACGCAGGAACCATATGGCATTATAAGCTCAGAAAGTTTCCAAGGACTAACCAGATGTTTTACCATCATGACTCAAACCTGGATCTTCTCCCCCAAACTTGAGCTGGCATTGGAACTTTTAAGAGGAAATGCCGTATTGGCAGTAAATGACTGAATTGGCTGTAAATGTGATCTCCTTCTCTACCTAGTTTTTACATCCTTCCCAGACTATATAATCCTTCTCAATGGCATGTGACCTACTTTCATGTGTTGTACACCTGTGATTGACCAAAGAAAGGATGTTGAGCTCATGACAGTGATGGGGTGGGAGTCAGGAGGCAGGGCCTGTGCAGGAGGCCAGACTGGTGGCCTAGTAGGCAGAGTGTCTGCAATGTGAACATGAGAACCTGAGTTTGGTCCCTAGCACCTGTTTCCAGCCAGGTGTGGTGATGCACCCTGGCAGTCCCAGCGCTGGAGAGGCAGGCAGAGGCAGGTCCCCGGGCTTCTCAGCCAGCTGAGTCGGCAGATTACAAGTGAAAGCCAGACGCTGGCATCCTCCTGACCACTGTTACCTTGTGTGTGTGTGTGTGTGTGTGACACTCTAAAATGACAAGGCTGTTGTGGAGAAAAGCCATGTTTCTGTTGGCAGCACCAGGAGCACACAGAATCCAGCCCAAGTCCTGGCTATAGTCTAGTGTTTGGGGAGGGCAGGGCACTCAAAGGCCATCTTCTGTCCGCCCTCTTCTCCAGATCGGGGATAAGAGCTGCTCCAGCCACTCCAGCAGCAACACTCTCTCCAGTAACACATCCAGCAACAGCGATGACAAGCATTTTGGGTCAGGGGACCTAATGGACCCCGAGCTCCTGGGATTGACCTACATCAAAGGCGCTTCCACTGACAGTGGCATCGACACCACTCCATGCATGCCAGCCACTATCCTTGGCCCTGTGCATCTGACGGGTAGCAGGTCTCTGATCCACAGCCGGGCCGAACAGTGGGCTGATGCTGCTGATGTCTCGGGGGCTGACGATGAACCTGCCAAGATGTATACCCTGCATGGCTATGCCTCCGCCATCTCCACCAGTGCTGCAGAGGGTAGCATGGGTGACCTCAGTGAGATCTCGTCTCATTCCAGGTGAGCCATCATGGGCCATGCTGCACCTGCTCCTGCCTGGAGCCATAAAGGCGGGGCCTAAGGTACTGCTGGCTACCCAACTGTCTGACCTCACAGGGAGATTTTGCCTCATAAACTCTGTAGTGGAGATGTGCATGTTTAGTCTGTCCCTGTGATTTTACTCTCCTTTTAAATGTGAAGGAATTGCCACTTCTCTCTCCTGGCTCAGCCTCTGACACTGATGTCTTCTGATAAAGAGCTGCAAGCTCAGTAATCTTCAGTGTCAACCAGCCATGTCCACCCTACAGGTCACCTGCATCCCAGGTTAACTCTGAATACAGCACAGCTCATTTATAGATGACAGCATCATCTTACCGTGTCTGTCAAAAGACAGTTGGGGACCCTTGGAAGAGGGAAGGCACAGTAATAGACACCTCATCAGGGACACACACACACACCACCACCACCACCACCACCACCACCCCCGTGTAAGCTGCGAACACCATCAAACCATCTGTGCCCCTGAAGCCTGATGGCTGGCCAGATTTGAGGTTTCTTTTTTGACCATTTATGTACAACCGGAATTGGGTTTTGGCTCCATGTGTGAGTATATGCACGTAGTGTAGTGCCCTCAGAGGCCAGGAAAGGGAGTTGGATCCTCTTGAGCTGGAGATAGACCGTTGACAAACCATGCAGTGTGGGCTCTGGGAACCAAACTCAGATCTTCTGGAAGTGCAGTGAACACGCTTAAATGCTGAGCCATCTTCCCAGCCCCCAATTGGGATTTTTAAATGAAGAGTTAGCACCCAGTCAGCTATAGGTGCAGGCCTATAATCCCTGATGGTACAGGCCTATAATCCCTAATGGTGCAGATCTATAATCCCTGATGGTGGGGACCTATAATCCCCGATGGTCGGGGCCTATAAATCCCTGATGGTGGGGACCTATAATCCCTGATGGTGAGGGCCTATAATCACAGCATAGGTTAGTCAAGGCTAGCCTGGGACATATATATAGTCAGTTAAAGGTGATATTGAACATTTTAGTGAGATCCTGTCTCAAAATTAATTGATTTATTTATGAAATAGCTCTAGGCTCTGGTAAATTCAACCAACCCCTCAATGTTGAGGTGAGGGGGAAGCTAAATATCAGGGAATTTTGTTCTAAATATAGATGGATGATACATGCCTGTCTATAGTTTTGTATTCCTACTTGACAGACATCTATATATTAGTTTAAAAACTGATAATTTCACATTTCTGCCTCTCTTCAAAGACTCAGAGAAGAAACGTGTGTCGCTGTGTCTGTGGGTGGGATTTAATCAGGCAGTGTGGCTTCCACTGACATTTGCACTGGGCTCTGGGCCACTCTCTGGCTTCTCAGAGCTCCTAGCCACAGAGCAGGGCTGGACAAACCATAATGGGACAGTCTTCTAGGACCCAGGACTAATGGGCATGTCTCCAGGAGGTGGTGCCTGCAAGCCCCTAGACAGGCCTCCTGAGCAGTGGGCGCCAGAGTTTTCCCCTCGCTCCCTTGGACATTACTAAAGGACAGTGGCAGCCATGAATGCTGTGTTTACAACTAGTGGGGTAAAACTGCATTCTCCTTGGTTCATTTAACTTTTTATGTCATTTTGCCTCATGTAACTGAAATGTCTTGAACTGTTGAGGTTCTGCTTGGCCAAGTGACATTGCCCAACACTAGAATCCCTATCTTTAGCCTCCATGTGACAGCCTTCACACCGTGAATATTTTCCTCATGGCTAAAACTGATTGCCACCCATAGGCCTTGCTCCTTGATGTTTCTGGGTGAGAAGGCTCTTTCTAGTGTATTCAGAAGGCACAGGCCTCCCTGAGAAGCCCCTGTTCCAGCTAGCTTCTCACTCATTGCTATGATAAAATCCATGGCAAAGGCAGCTTAAGGAAAAGCATTCATTTTGGCTCATGGCTTGGGGGATGCAGTCCATCCTGGTGGGGACGACATTGTAACAGGAGACCAGGGCAGCTGTTGCATCGCATCTGCAGTCGGGATGCAGATAAATGCTGGTTCTCAGCTCACTCCTTTGTATTGAGTACAGGACCTGGTCTCTGGGATGGTGCTGCCACATTCAGAGTGGGTCCTTGTCATGCCCTCAGACACAACTGTTACCCAGGATTCCAGATCTAGTCAACAAGACAGGGCAGAGGGAACAGAGGGTAAGGAGGTTGTGGGCCAAGCAGACAGTTTGCTGCTTTTTTACCTGTGTAGTTTAGTGAAGTATTTCAGTGCTGGGTAACATTGTATTCAGGGATCGCTTGAACTTGACTTCCGAGATGATTCCCACCGTCTTCTCAGGGTTGGATAAAAGGTGACCATCCTGTAAAAGCTTCACTAGGGTCTTGCTGCCCTGTAGCATCTTTTCGAAGCTCAGGACACTTGTGAGAAACCTGGTGTCAGGATGCTCTCGGGGACTCGTGGAGTCCATATGGCAACAATGGGGTTTCCTTGGGCACTGCCTTCAGTGCACACTGCTTTCATAGAGAAAGAGGTGCTCGAGGGAACTCTCAAATTCCTCGTCTATTCATTTGATAGGTTAGCAGATTAAAGAACCCATGAGGAGTTAGGCTGAAGCTCCTCAGCAACCTTGGGTTTTCTACATGCAGTGAGACTGAGGCCTGGGTAGCTGAGGTGGAATTTCAGGCATCGAGTGGCCCTGCCACCTGCCTGCCTGGTGCTGCAGTTCAGTTCCCTCCAGCTGTGTGTCTCATTGTTCTTGCCAAAGAAAGCCCACATGTGACCGTGGGAGCCGCTGTACAGGGAGGGGGCTTCCACCCAGCAAGCTGTGGCAGAGAGGTCACCCTGCCCTCCCAGCCCAGTGGCCAGCTCTGACCACATCACTGCTGTGTGTGACAGTGTTACCGCCTTTGTCTTTCTCCACAGTGGCTCTCACCATTCAGGAAGCCCCTCTGCCCACTGTTCCAAAAGCATTGGGTCTCTGGACAGCTCCAAGGTCTACATTGTTTCTCACGGTGGTAGTCAGCAGGTACCCGGGGCCATGGCGAATTACCATAGACAAGGGGCAGCGAACAAATATGTCATTGGCTGGAAAAAGTCAGAAGGCAGCCCACCCCCTGAAGAACCCGAAGTGACTGATTGTCCTAGGTAAGTGGTTTCCTGTTACGTTGGCAGCCTTGTTCACTTTTTCCTTTCCTCACATGGGAAGTGCGATTCTGTAAAGGGGCAGCCAAGAAATGTTGTTTCAAACTCGTGTGTGTGTGTGTGTGTCCTAGTTAAGGTTACTGTTGCTGATAAAACACCATGACCAAAAGCAAATTGGGGATGAAAGGGTTTATCTGGCTTACACTTCCACGTTGCAGTCTGTCACTGAAGGAAGTTGGGACAGGAAGTCAAGCAGCTAATATAGAGGCCATGGAAGAGCACTGCTTGCTGGCTCTCATGGTTTCCTCAGCCTGCTTTCGTATAGAACCCAGTACCACCAGCCCAAGGTTGGCACCATCCACAGTGGACTGGGCCCTCCTCGTCTCTGTCACTAATTAAGAAAATGGCCTGCAGGCTTGCCTATATCCTGATCTTGTGGAAACATTTTCTCAGTCGAGGCTCCCTCTTCTCAGATGACTCTAGCTTGTGTCACGTTGACACAAAACCAGCCAGCACAGTGTAAGCATGTGCATGTTTGTACAGTCAGGCGGAATCCAGAGGACAGCCTCTGGGATGTTCTTCAGGCTCTGTCTACCTTCTTTGAGATAGGCTGTTGTAGAAAATTATTTTAAGGTGTTACTTTTGTTTATGCTGCATTTGTTTAACTCTGTGAAGCTGTGATTCTTTGCCTGGCTAAAACACCAGATGGCCTAATAAAAAGCTGCATGGCCAATAGTGAGGCAGGAGCAAGGATAGGCGGGGCCTGCAGGCAGAGAGTATGCATAGGAGGCGAAATCTTAGAAAAGAGCAAGGGAGAGGAATGAGCGGGAAAGGAGGCGAGGAGCAGCACACTGGGGCCAGCCACCCAGCCAGCCAGAGAGTAGAGTGAAAGTAAGGAAAGGAAAAAGCCCAGAGGCAAAGGTGACTGGGATAAGATAAGTCAAGCTGGCTAGAAACAAGCCAAGCGAGGGTCCGGCATTCATTACTAAGGGTAAGACTCTGTATGATTTATTTGGGAGCTGGGTGGTGGGCCCCTAAAAGAGTAGAGTTAAAAGAGGTTTAAAGAAAAAAAACATACAAACATACAATAGGGCCTCTCGTTGGCCTGGAGCTTACTAAGTAGGTGGAGGCTGGCCAGCCCTTGAGCCCCAGCGCCCAGCGGTCCGTCTCCAGTTCCCCAGCAGTGGGATTCCAAGTGCAGATCACCATGTTCAGCTTTTTCCCCGTGCTGGGGGTGGAGTTCAAGTCCCTGTGCTTACAAGGCAAGCATTTACCCACTGAGCCTTCTCCATCTCCTGGCTTCTGTTTTAAGCTCTGTAAGTGTTGGCATCCATGTTTCTCTCTCTAATGTCTTCATTATATTATTACTGTAGTGATGATGTGGTGTAGAGGTCAGAGGACAGCTCTGTAGAGCTGGTTCTCTCCATCTGCCATTAGGGCTTCTGGGATTGAACTCAGATCGTCTGGCTTATGCATTGAGATGGCAAGCCCTCTGCCTGATGAGCCATCTCTCCGCCCTTGACTTTTATAAGTTAAAAAAAATGTAAAACTCTGCTGTCTTTGATTCTATATCCAAAAATCTGTCTGCAGTGGAGTCATGGTAACAGCTGGCAGTGGTGTAGGCACAGACTCTATGGTATCTCAAGGCCAAGGGCGCATGAATTCCACAGTCAGAGAACATACAAGCAAAAGCACTTTACCTAATTGTTTTGTAGGACTCTTGAGCTTTGATGGACAGGTGGGGGGATAGTCTGTGTATGTGAAAGCAGGAAAAACTGAAGGTTTGGATGATCCGAGAAGCCCAAGAAACTGTGTGTCCTAAGGTCTGAATCCTGTGCTACGCTATGTGAGTTTGCCATTGTGTAGGTGTGGGCTGGATGTGCCGTGAATGCACGGTTTATGGGAGGGTGCAGGGACTCTTAAAGGATGCACTTCAGAGTTAAGAGATGTTTGTGAACTAGCCCTGGTGACTGATAAAATGACCCATATTAAACCCAGCTATCACATTTCTAGTTTCTAAGGTGACCCTTGTGTTACTGCTGAAATTGTCCCTGGAATCTCGGAATATAGAGAATCATGTCAATTTCTTGCAAAATGTTTGAGAAGGCCCTTTCTCCTGTGCCTTTCACGTAACTGCTGATCTTAGGGAAGCATATGGGTGTTCTGTCTGCTGGGTACTTCATGAACTGCATCCCAAGCCTTTTGTAAATTCCAGAAAGCACTGTTGGAACCCCGGTGGGTGGGGCCCAGACTCTGTGTGTGTGTATGAGTGGCCCACACTGACATCAAGGGAAAGGGCGATGCAGGAGTGTTGAGGGTAGGGTACAGCTCCACACATGCTGGATGGGGCCCGGCATGTCCCTGCTGCAGCCCCTCACCTCAGAAATCATCCTGATTCCATGGTGTGGGACAAGTGGCATTCTCCCATGTGTATGCTCAGGCCTGTGTTACAGGGAAGGCCTGTGGAAGTCTTTCATCCTGCCCCCACTTCCTAGAACTTTAGCCCAGAGTAGATATGTCAATCATTGTGTCAGTGTAGGACTCTAGCCCACACGTGTGTTCACACGTCAGCCATAACTGTTGAAGGCGTGTCCAGTAGGTTCTAAGGAAAGACGTCCATTCAGGACTGCAAGGCTGGCTTTTGAGTCCTGTTAGCATACCACCTACCAGGTTACTGGAAGAGCCATTCAGGAAGCTGCTGGACAGCCATGAGGCCAGCACCGCTGTGAATTCAGCCCTGGCAGTACCCCTATGTAAACGGTAAACGGTGGAACCCCAGGTGCAGACAGCTGTTACCCAGGGATCCCTGGCCAACCAGCCTAGCCAAAACAGTGAGCTTCAGGTCCAGCAAGAGACCCTGTCTCAAAACTAAGATGGGGAGTTGTAGCACGATTAATAAAAACCCAGAGACAGAAATTGGGGTTCAACCTGAAGGTCAGAAAAGCAAAACAGCCAGCCACTGGCTCTTATCTCTACTTCAGTCTGAAATGGCGATCCTGCCTCCAGGGATCTCAGAATGAGACTGTGTGTGAGAGCTGCCTCCTCCTGTCTTATATTCCTCTCTAGGGCTGGGATAAAAGGTCTGCACCACTACTGACCAGCTTCTGTGGCGAACTAGTGTGGCTACTGGGATTAAAGGTGTGTGCCACCACTGCCTGCTCTGTATGGTTAACCAGTGTGACTCTTTTACTCTCTGAACTTCAGGCAAGAATTATTTATTAAAATACAAATGAAATATCACTACCAGGAGCTACAGAAAAAGACATCTCAATTTCAACCTCTGACCTAAACCTTCACACACACAAATGCATAGACATGCATACACCACCAGAAAGAAAGGGCGGGAAGGACAAAGAAAGATCACTAATTCCTTTAAAATTGTGCAATAGAGCCTTCTGTGGTGGTTTTGCCCATAGTATCCTGTATTTTAAAATAGCCTAAGTGGAGGAACAGTTGTGCGTGGTACCTGCAAGTATCCCTGCTTCCTGCCAGTCAGCCTTTGGAGCGGAGCCTCTGAGCACGGCCAGCTCCACCCAGGACGAGCTCTTCTCTGCACTCTCTGTATACTCCCTCATGCGTGTATGTCTGCACATTCAGGCTAGGGGTCATCCAGGGTCCCTGTGTAGTCACAGTGACCAGCACAGAATAAACCTTAGAACATATATACGGCACATCACTGAAGACATTTTCCCAGAATTAGTTTAGTAGAGAGTGCTGGTGACTCTTACCCCATGGGAGCTAGAAGCGCCCCTGTAAGCTGCAAGATCGTGGTTTGGCGTCGTCCACACTGCGGCTGTTGATGAATCCTAGAGGTTTTTCTGTCTACCCTAAATCAAACAGGGCCTGATGATCTAGAGCACTTCCCAGCCCTGATATTGGGGCCCAGAGTCAAGTACTTCTTGGACATGCCATTCCTAAAAGCCATGTGTGGCTCTCTCCCTAGAAGACTCATCTGCAAAAGTCCCCAAGGTTTTGGAGTTCTAGTGGCCCCCTTCTCATGCCCTATCTAACACAAGCCTGTCCCTTCTCCAGTCATGTCTGGAAGGTCTGGAGAGCTACTATCCCAGCTGTCTGCTCACAGGATCAGCATCACCTGGACTTTAAGGTAGAGAGGGATAAGCAGAAAGCCATGGAGAGTTTCCCGTCAGGCCTAGTCACTGTGGACAGACCCTGGTCTGTTTCCTATTCTCACTGCCCCGTGAGCTGTCACTCTGTGATGAGGTAGCATTTCATTGAAGCAGACACATGAGTGCCGCAGTGACTCGGGATCACCCTCTGTAGCCCTCCGCTGCGGGCAGCCAGTTCCTGAGCCTCATGTTTACAGTTGTGTGGCACAGATCATCCAGCCTGATTATCCTGGGTCCCCAGGAGTGTCTGGCTGCTCAGATCATGTTTTGACCACAAACCTTACCAGAGTAACTCCTCAGTCTCTCTGGGAAAGGACCTGGGCACAGTAATTCAACATGGCAGGCTTTTGTAGCTTATACATACATTTTCATATCCTTGTAATTAAGGGAGACAGTGGCTTTATTTTTCCAAACAGCTTTGTGAAGTCACCAGTAATGAAACCTGCTTGGCTCATGCCTCAGCCAATTTCTCTTAAACCCGAGGCCACCTGGGGCAGCCTTCTCTCTTCCCTGGCAGCCATGGGGACTTGCTGCCTAGCCCCAGGGAGCTACATGTCGCTTCAGGCCTAACGTTTGATGATGAGGGTAGTGCGGTCTTCTTTTAAAGTTGATAGTGTTTTCATCTTGGGTTTTGGGGATCTGAGTTGTCTGTGAATTATTCAGAAATCTTAACTATTTATAAGCTCATTTCACAGAAGCGGGGTGGTGTAGGGATGGCACACACACATGTGCACACACAGTGAATTTCCAGAACTGAGAACTGTGGGCTTCCAGAGAGAGAAAGTGTGTGTGTGTGTGTGTGTGTGTGTGTGTGTGTGTGTGTACACGTACCAATAACCTTGGCCCAATGTAGCTCAGACTCTGTCCACCACTGTGATTGTTTGTTTATTTGTTTGTCAAGGTGGTTTCTCTGTATAACAGTCCTGGCTGTCCCCCAGAACTTGCTCTATAGCCCAGGCTGGCCTCGAACTCTCACAGAGATCCACCTGCCTCTGCCTCCCAAATGCTGGGATTAAAGATGTGTGCTACTACCACCCAGCCCCATTGTGATTTTTGAGACCGTGCCTGTCACTGGTCTAGAACTTGCTAATTAGTCTAGACAGACTGCCCAGTGAACCTATGGATCTACTTGTCTCTGCTGCCCCAGTGCCAAGCATACTGCCATACCTGCCTTTTTTCCCCCCTCTCATCTGGATTCTGGGAGAATGAACTCAGGTCCTCCTACTGAACTCTCTCAGCCTTTCCAGATGTTTCCTGGACCTTCATCTGACCACCAAGGGTGTCTTCTAGGTAGGCCACAACTCCTCTGAACTATGTTCTGGTTTATTCCATCAGGATATACAGTGAGATGGACATCATGTCCGCAGCCACTCAGCATCCAGCAGTGGTGGGAGACTCTGTTCCAGAAGCACAACACGTCCTATCCAAAGATGACTTTCTGAAGTTGATGCTTCCCGACAGTCCCTTAGTGGAGGAGGGAAGACGGAAGGTGAGTGATTGTGAGGGCCTTGGAGTCACCAGGAGCACTTACAGTCAGTCTGAAGCAACTGTGGGGTGCCACAATACTTCTCCTTGAGCTTCCTGTGGTCCCACCAACAGTCCAAGACAGAGTGGCCATTGCCACTGCCACAGTTTGGGCCTTTTTCCCCCCAAGACAGTGTTTTTCTGTGTAGCCCTGGCTGTACTGGAACTTGCTCTGTAGATCAGGCTGGCCTAGAACTCAAAGATCTGCCTGCCTCTGCCTCCTGGGTGCTGAGATTAAAGGTATGCACCACCACTGCCCCAGCTTGGTGTTTGTTTGGTTTTTTGTTTTGGTTTTGCTCTATGTTTTAGTACTGGTGTTGGAACTCTAGGACCTTGCACATTCTAGGCCAGAGCTGCAGCTCTGCGAGTCCTTCAGAGGGCAAGCAAACCTGGGGAGGCAAGGGTGGGAGTTCTGTAGTCTTGCAGGTGCTCTGCAAACCAGGTAGGCTCCCCTTAGCTCCAATTGTGACCTGTTACATGAGCTTATGCAAGTAGCCTTTGTATGCTGATGTGATAAAAGATTATGACAGTAAGTGTCTTCAGGTTCAGGGCTATGCTGGAAGTGACACATAGGAGCCTAGACATGATGGGCAATCAGACCTCAGCCAGTGAAGTTCACGCTTAACTCACCCAGGCCCTCCAGCCTGTACCCTGCCCAGGCCTTCCTGGGAGGCTGTTCCAGAAGTGAATGGGAGCTAGTCACAGCCCCACTGAAACCTTGTGTTCCGCCTTACAGAGCTGCAGAGCTCAGAGAGACAGTACTGTACCATCCTCTCGCTCGGCGGCACCTTCCCAAGAAAGGAATTCACCGGTCTTTGCTTTGCTCTCCCCAAGTTCTCGTTCTCTCTCTCTCTGTCTCTCTCTGTCTCTCTCTGTCTCTCTCTCTCTCTCTCTCTCTCTCTCTCTCTGTGTGTGTGTGTGTGTGTGTGTGTGTCTTGTAAGCTACTTTTTAAAATGATGCAAAACAGGAGCTACAAAGATGGCTTAGCAGCTGAAGGTGCTTGCTGCTGAGCCTGATGATCCAAGTTCTGAACCTCGGGCCCACATGATAAAAGGAAAAAGTGGATGCCCCCAAGTTACCCTCTGACCTCCATCTATGTACCATGACATATATGTGCCCCACACACCAGAAATAAATGAATGCAACAAAACAATTCTATAAAGTATTGCAAAGTATTAAAAGATCCTAAATAAGTTTAGCCAGTCACTTCTGTTTGCTAGACCCTGAGACTCCCGTGGTGGAATGGGACACGTGCCCTAATGTTTGGTACCAGAACAGAACCCCTCTCTCACTTGTAATCTAAGCTTCTTTGGTTTAAGTGGGAGAGTGGGCTGTTACCTGGGATGGCAGTGAGCAGCCAGCTGTGTGCTGGGTTCCCGTTTGCGAACAGCACACCGTGAACTGGCCTGTGTTCCCAGAGCAGGACCACCAGGCACTCCCCCCTCCTCCCCACCCCTGTCCACTTTCATCTAAACACCTACACTCCGCTCTGAAGAACTCGCTGGGGTCGAAAAGGGAATCTCACCAGAGGCCTCATGGTGAGCCTTCTTCCAGCTTGTATCAGATCCAATTAGGGGCCTGCATGTGCTTGGGTTCAAAGGCGGATGGCTCCACAGCGTGCAGCGTCTCAGAGTGATGGACTCATGCTCCATATGTGTGTTTGCTTCAAAGATAAATCACTTCCTTTTCCCAGTACAAGTGAGCTTTGCAGCTCACACACATACCAGTTGCTTTCTTCACCGGAGGCCAGACAGAACGAGTAGAACACTGGCAATGGAAAGATGCCTAGGCTCCTTGCCACATCCAGAAATGTTAATATCCACCTGTGTATGTATCAGAAATGAGTGTTCTAGAAACGGCATTTACATGAGAGGAAAATGGCTCTGAATGCCAAAGCGGGTGGCGATTCAGACCAGGTCTGACTTTTCATGAGTCCTTGCTTCTTTTGTTGGGATTTGTTCTGCTATGCCTGAGATTTGACACGCAGTGACGTCAGTGCTTTCCTTAGAGTTGGCTGTCCTAGGTTCGTTTCTCTTGCAGTTGTTTTGTTGTTGTTTTTCAAAACAGCAACTGAGAAGAAAAAACATTATTTCATCTTGCAATTTCAGATTACAGTCTATAAATGTGTGTAGTCAAGGCAGGAGCTTCAGACAGCTGGCTGATCATATCACATCTACAGACAAGAACAGAGAGAAGGGGTGCATGTGTGCTTGCTTGTGCTCAGCTTAGCTTCTCCACTCTACTGCATACCGTCCAGGAGCCCATGCCGAGGGAATGGTGCCCCCCACAGAGGGCTGGGCCATCCATACACATTCCCACAGACTAACCCAAAATGGACATTTGAGACACTCTTCCCAGGTGATTGTAGATTTTGTCGATTGACAAAGCCGACCCTCGCGATGGTTTTGTTCCATTGGGTTCTAATTCGGTTTCCAACAATTATAGCAGACTTTGTAAGTGGTCATTTTTAAGTGGATGGCTGAATTTACTGGATTTAAACTGCTTTCCTTGAGCCCATTTATATGGCTCAGAAGATGTCAGTGTTCAGAATTAGTTTTGTTATTGAAACTCAGGTGACCCTCGTGTCAATTGCCTGATATTAAAATGTAGTCATTTCCGATTACCATCAAGCCACAGCGTGTGCTTTTGTGGCTATCAGTTGTCTGAAATGGCGGCTTGTATATTTCCAGGAGCTCTTGCCTCTCCACGGTTCCATTCAACATTTCAGAATTAATACAGCCGCACATGTCTAATCTGTCCAGGTATTTCACAGAATGTCAGAGGTGGGAGTGCTGACATCTAGGCACATGCTTGGCTTTCCTGACAGTCAGACAGTTCAAACTGCATGTTTACCTTGGGTGTTTTATTTGGTTTTGAGACGATTTTAGTATAGTAGCCTAGGAATTGCTTGTACTTGCCATGTAACCCAGGCTGGCCTTGAACTCTCAGCAGTGCCCCTGTCAGCGTCCCATGTGTGGGGGGATTATATGTGTGCACATTGCTCCTGACACCTTCAGATTGCTAATGCCCCCTGCCCTGTTGAACCCCTAGTTTTCCTTCTATGGGAACCTGTCTCCACGGAGGTCACTGTACCGGACACTGTCTGATGAGAGCGTGTGCAGCAACCGGAGGGGTTCCTCCTTCGCCAGTTCTCGAAGCTCCATCCTGGACCAGGCCCTGCCCAACGACATTCTGTTCAGCACCACTCCACCCTACCACAGCACACTGCCCCCGAGGACCCACCCTGCGCCCAGCATGGGGAGCCTACGGAGTAAGTGGAGGCCAGGCCACCCTGGCTGCCTGGGTGGGTGCATGGGACACCTGGGGTACATATGCGCTTCAAGTTAGGTATCTCAGTGCACATGCGAAATTAGATATCAATTGTTTGGCACTATTTTCTTTGTCTTTTAAGTCATTTTTAAATAGCAAAAGTGCAAGGTGGTTTACATTAGACGTTATTATCAAATACTGTTTTTACTCTATCTCCGAAGGAAGTGATGTGTAACGTCTAACTTTTGCAAAAAGCACAGTGGCATGGGGTGAGTTTTCAGATTGTGCCAAGCATCCAGCCCTCCCTTCTCATGGTCCTGGGTGGGGGGAGTGTTAGGAGACCCAGCTCCGACTTTATGACCCTCTGCATGCCATCTCTATTCCCTGCACACTGGTCACAGGTCAAACTGATGACTGCCAAATCAAATCTCGAAACTATAATCTTTAGTGTCGTGTGTGCGTGTGCGTGTGTGTGTGTGCGTGTGTGTGTGTAAGGATGTACAGCTGTAGAGGCAGGCTCTCTTACTGAACCCAGACTTTGCCATTTCAGCTCTCCTGGCTGCCCAGCGAGACTGGGATCTGCTCTGTCCTTTGCTGGCACTGCGGTTACAAGCGTTTACGAGTGTACATCAGCGTGCATGGCCTTTACTGGGTGCTGGGGATCTGAACTCAGGTCCTCATGTTTACAGAGCAGGGGTTTTACATACTGAGCCATCCCCCAGTCCCAATGTGTGTGTTAGGTTTTGATACTTTTTTATTGCTAATTTCTATGCCCCGCCCCATTCTTTATTGTGCAGAAAAGATAACAGTTTAACTATAAATTAATATTAAGGTTGTTTTTAAATTTTTCATCATAAAAGAACCATCTTTAGAACCAGTTTAACTTCTGCATTGTATATAAGCATCCCAAGTTATCTGACAAAAGGCTTCTTATAATGTTTAACAAGCTTGGGGAGGACCTCATCTTGGGCAGTGCTTAATGTATGTCTTTAGGAGCATGGTATCTGCCTGGTATAAATCCGCCGAGTTTCTCAATAGCAGGACACACATTTGCCGTGTTTGCCCATGGCCTTCTAACTGTCATAGCTGCACAGCCCCTTTTGAGACAGGGCCTCGTGTAGCTTAGGATGACCTAGTAAGTATCTCTCAACACTGTGCAGCCACTGAAGTTCTGGTTTATGCCCTTATTTATTTTTTTCTATTTCCCACACTACAAGTGCTCTGTGTTACTGGGTTTTCCATTCAGCACTTCTCTTTCTTCCCCATGAGAAATGCAGTTTTCAGCTTCAATTTCTTTAAATGAATAATAAAGAACCTCACTTCTTAGACACGTTTTAGGTTCCCAGGATGAGCAGAGAATACTGTAGTTTCCATCCCATCCCCCACCCCACCACAAGCTGCATGGCACCTTGGTTACTGTAGAGCCCACTGACACAGGGCTGTCAGCCAGGCCCTAGTTCTGGCTTAGTGTCGTCCACTCTGCGCATGCTCTGTACGGGGTCAGTACATGTGACCGCCCTCACAGCATTGCCCAGATCTGCTTCACAGCCTTCAAAAGCCCAGTTCTTCAGTTTCCCTCCTGCCTGCCCACCTATAGCAAACATGGCTTCTCTGCTGGTTTTGTGGTCCTGTAATAGCCTGTAGCTGGAATATGTAGCATTTCATGCTGGCCTCTTTCTTAGCATTAACAGTTAAAGTTCTGTGCTTTTTCCCTCTCTGAATGATAGGTAGTTTATGCTTTCTTTGAATCCTTTCAAGGCATAATGAGGGAAGAAGCAAGATGTGCCAGGTCCTTGTCCCTTCTTGAGGTGCCCTTGCTATTAGGTGTACTCTCATAAAACATCCTTGTTTGGTAACGTGTCTCCTCAAGCCTTCAGCTGCTCAGAACTCTGTTCTGGGATAGACGTGCAAACCTGTAATGTGTAATTGGATGTGAATAAGAATCTTTACAATAGCGTGTAGTGATGTATCTTCCCCAAACACCTCTGATTCCCTTCTGGCTGCCCATGATCCAGTTGGAGGATGCTAGTTCCAGTCCATGACTACCTCCAATATCTGTGTGACACTTTCCATCTGTCCCTCAGAATCCATTTATCCAGTGCTTTCCTAGTTGTTACACAGACTCCCCCTCAAAGGGACACAGCCCTCTGAGAATGTGGCAGCACTCTGAATTGCTGCGGCATGAACCCTGATCCCCAGAAGCAGGTCTCCAGTGGTGAACACCAAGGAACACATGCCTGGGAGAACCTTTTAGATTCTCAGAAAAACATAAACACTGTGCACATGAAGACTTGGGGTATCCATGTGATGTCTTCTAGCTTGGGTAGGTCTTTTTGTCAGACTGATCCAACCTTTTGACATCAGGACACAGTATTGTCATCTATAAAGCTCACACTTAAGAACCATCTAGTCAATGCTGTCGGGGTGGCCCCTCAGCATTTATAATAATGCCAGTGACATCAGACAGGGTCAGGATGGTGGAGTGATATTAGGGATCACGAGTTTGGTTTCTAGGGCTAAAGAGCATATTGTGTGGGCAACAGGGCCTAGACATGAGCCACCCCTAAGATCTAGGTCCTCATGCAGTCAAGCAGAGAAAGTGCATGACTCTGTCCAGGTGAAGCTGAACATTGTCCACCTGTACCCAGAAATGCATTCAGGCCGACCACACCCCTTCTGTTCTTCCCCTCCTCGGCCCAGGAAGTACTCCTGGTACAATCTTGCATTCCCCTCTTCTCTGCGTGCATCATCTTATCTGACCCGAGTGTTACATAGCACAGCCTTCTTGGCTCTGTGAGGAGCCAGATGCTATTCTGGGAGCAGTCACGTGCTGCCATAGGCTCTGCCGCTGTGCCCAGGGACCAGCAGCCAGGAGCTAGTCAGTACTGTCACCTAGCTGGTCACTTTCTGAATCTCTTGAGGTGCCCCAAGGCTTTGAAGAGTTGGATTTGAAAGGATGGCTTTGGGTAGCCATAGCAAAGAAGTCTTTTCTAGAAATCATCAAACCTGGAGAACAGGGCACATACTGAGTGTGATATCACAGGCCTCCTCCTCCCACCATAGCCAAACCCACCAGACCATGGGCAGTGCTTATCCGCCAGCTCTGGGTCCACTGTCCTCTGACGTGGTGACTGTGCTTGCTGGCTTCCCGGCGTAGAGTCCAGTGATGTATCAGTGTCAGTTAAAGACGTGACAGGTTTGAGTCTTTGGATGGAAAGAATTTGAAAGGGGCTGCTCTTATTCTTAATGACCTCATTACCACTCAGTGGATGGAAAAGCTGTTAAGTGCACCTGATTTTGAGTATTGGAAAAGGCACATGTGGTACCTGGGTCATCTGAGAGACATGCACAGCCTGCAGCTCTCCCTGCTCTGGTTGTCAGGCTGAGGTTCAAATCTCCCCACACCCATCCCAAGCTTTTCTGTCAGTAGTGTGTCACTCGGATCTCAAGCAAGTGTCACTTCCTTGACAGGACTCCATCTCACAGTTCATCATCTAGCCTGGCCCCAGCCAGAGGGACATCTCAGGCAATCCCCTCTCCTCCCAAGACAGAAGGGGCCACGACACTGAGCAGGTTATGCAGGTCACTTCCTGAAACCCCAGGGCCACTCATTGGTGACTGCGCTTGTGCTCTCCTGTGAGCAGACTCCAGGGCTGACTGAGCCGCACCTGTCTGCCCCTCAGCAGGGAGATTCTTAATTTGTACCTTGCCTTAGAAACAGAACTTGAATTTCGTAGCCCCAGACTGCCAGGTGGTTGTTTCCTTAATTGGGGAAGTGATCTTCCCACAGGAGGGTGTTAACTCTCGCCCCACCTTCTCAATTAGAACCAGCCACTGTCCCTGTTAGTCTAACAACACCAGCCACAGTCTTCTTCCCAGCTCTGCCCAGTGGCCCCTGCAGCGTATCGCAGAGAAGGCCTCAGAGGAAGGACCCAACAGTCTTGAGTGTTATCTCTCCCAGCCCGTGCTCCAGCCTTTGCTGCTGGCTTCCCTTTTGACAATGGCACAGTACAGGCAGGGACTGCTGATGTGTGCAGGGCAGGGCTGCCACAGTGTCCCCTCAGAGGAGACTGGGAGCACATTGGCAGACATCCCCACATCTCAGCATGGTCGCCTGGAAACAGCACTGTCTGACTGGTGTCACTGTCACTGGGAGCGGACTGTGGGTGCCCTTCAAGGCCACACACACAAAGTGATGCCTGTCCCGTTCCAGGTGCCAGCACCTCACAGCTTCCCAGAAGGATGGAGATGCAGAAATCACAGGTGCATTTGCTTAATTACGCCCCTGAACTTAATTGCAGGTTCAGCCAGCCAGGTGGTCATTACTTTGATTGTCTCATTAGTCAGATACAGCCACAAGCAGCTGCATGCAACACTCTGGGCAGGTTCAGAAAAGGCACTTTGAAATCGTCTGGTCAGGCCCTTTCAGAACGGATCCTCAGATGCATAACGAGTTCTTAACAATGAGTGTTATTAATGTCCTGGGCACTTAAGGAGCTGATGTGAGAGCTTGAGGAGAAAAGGAATGGTGGGAAACTCACGTGCGCTGCTGAAGGAGAACTGTCTAGCATTCCCGGAAGAGAGGGAGGGCCCGGAGGCTTCTGGTGTGGCAGCAGTAGGGCTGTCCTGGGAAGTCAGACAGGTGGGCCTGCAGCCTCATCTGTGCATAGGTCGTGAAGAGCCATCCTTTCTTCTTCTCATCTTTAGTTGGAGTAGTCTCACTACATTTGGGTGGGGAAAAAAGGCCCTTGTGATGTCTGTAATGTTTACCTACCGTTCAGCTTTGCCGACCTTGTTCCTCAGACTTCGTAAGTCATCAGGAAAGAGATTGCTACCAGCCTGTCTCAAGGCGGTGTGGAGTTGAGGCACGTTTTAGAGGGGACAGCTGAGGAAACAAGCAGGCGCTTATCCCAGGTCAGTGAGATTTGGGTACCTCCAGAAAGCTTCTGCAAGAGCGTGAAGTGAGGATGTTCTTCAGGGCTCCGTGCTGGCAGCCCTTGCTTAGGTCTCGTGTTGGCTGGTTTTGCCAAACCTCCGTCTCTTTTGGGTAATGGCAGCTTAATGTTTCCTATTTTAGCAGGACATATTTTATCCAGCTTCCTAGGAACCTTTGTGAGAGATGATGGAGGTCCCTGTGCTGTAACCAACTCTATGGCGACTCTAGCAATCACTCCATGACTGAGTGGACCCCAGGAGGATCAGCAGTGCTGTTGGCGTGGGGACAGTGGTACCTCTGCAGGGACTGATGGACTAGCAGACTCGGGCTAGGGACTGATGGTGCTCATACTGAGTGACTGGCTGTGAGGACAATGCTGATGGAATGACAGGTTGACTGATTCCAGACAGGGAGTGTGGTGCTCAGCCATACTGTGACTGACTGGCTCTGTGGTAGCAGTGTTCGTGCTGTGACTGACCTTGTACACGGTGACTAGTAGGTTGACAGATTAACTGACCATATTGGGTACTGCGGTTGTTATATTGATGTACTCTGTGGAATCTATGGATCTATGGTACCCGTGCTGTGACCAGCCAACTTACTGATTCTCTGTGAGAGTGGTAGTGTACATGCTCACTCTGCCTGACTGGCTGACTGGCCGGCTGGCTGACTGACTGACTGACTGGCATGCTGGCTGGCTGACTGGCTGACTGATTTCTCTGTCAGAGTGGTAGTTCCTATGTTGTAACTAACTGATTCCCTGTGAGGTTGAGGGTGAAGGTGTCCATGCTGTGACTGACTGGCCTTCTGACTGACTCTCTTTGAGGGTGATAGTACTCATGTTCTGACTGACGGACTAACGGATTGACAGAGTCAGGGGACAATGGTCCCCATGCTGTGACTCAGGGTGGAGACAGACTGACTTACACTCTGATTTTGTTTCTACTCAGATGAGTTCTGGTTCTCCGACGGGTCCTTATCGGATAAGTCCAAGTGTGCAGATCCTGGCCTGATGCCACTACCAGACACAGCCACAGGGTTAGATTGGTCCCACCTTGTGGATGCTGCACGAGCGTTTGAAGGTAAAGATGCACCCACACCCAGGGCCCCTCTGTGTGCCCAGCGAGCATGCTCCTGCAAGGCCTGTACTGCAGCTTAGGAGCACGTGTCTATGTATTGGATCATCTGACAAATGTTGAATGCTTTGTCCATCTTTGAAGATGAAGATAGGGGAAGACATGGATCTAAGGAGGCATCTAGAGGTGGTCGTGTCATTTGGTGATAGTGCTAGGCAAGGGATTTCAAACCCTAAATTCTACTCCAGGCACCAACTGCCTCCTGATCAGGCAAGCCCCTTTTCCTCTTTGGCTCCATTGCCCTGTGTGAAAAGCATGCGTGGTTGCCTAGCTCCTACTGTCTCTGTCCTTGAAACACACTAAGGTGACCTGGGAGAGCAGCCTCATGAGGCTGAAGCTGCTGTGTTTGTTGGAACTGTGTTTGTAGCCTGCTGACTTAGTGCCAGCACGGATGACTCTGACAGGATGATTTGCCCCTTGCAAATCCCTCTACCAGTGTGGGTCTCAGCTTCTTCTAAGCTTCAAGGTCGGTGGATCAGTTAAGCCCATGGGTCAGTTAAGCGTGTAGGTCAGTGGGTTAGTTTAACCTGTGGATTGGTGGATTGCAGAGGGTCTGTTAAACCTGTGGGTTTGTGGGCTGCTGAGGGTCGGTTAAGCCTGTTGGTCGATGGGTTAGATAAACCTGTGAATCAGTGGGCTTCAGAGGGTCGGTTAAGCCTGGTGGTCGGTGGGCTGTGGTGAGTCAGTTGCGCTCTGAGAACCCTTCTGGCTGCCATGCTGGTTTTGATCGCCATCAATGCTGCGACTGTCTAATTGAAGCTGCCACCTGGGGAGCATTCTTCTCCAGCTTATGGGGAACTATACATAAAGTCAATGAGTTTGGGCCTTGTGTGATGCAGGGCCACAAACAACTCTTAGTTTCTGGCATTTGCCACTTGTATTATTTTTCTCATTGTTGTGACCAAATACCTGACAATAGCTTGTGGAAGGACAACCTGCTTTAGCTCATGGTTTGAGAGGTGGCGTTGAAGGGATGCTGATGGGCAAGCTGTGGCCAGGGGAGTTGGCAGGAGGTCTTCATTCTCATCTCAGCAGGACCAGAGACGAAGATGGGACAGGCTGTATCCCATGTCTTTCATCCAGCGCGATCCCACCTCTTAAGTTTGCATACCGTCCCTGGGCCTCACCCTGGCTTGGATGATGACACACATTAGCCCATGGGAACATTTTGCACGCAGGCCGATACTGCAGCTTCCTTTCTGTCCGTGCCTTTCCCAGCAGATGAAGTGATGTGGGGTTGTTTGTTGGGGTTGCCTTGCCTTCTGTTCATTGTGAGGCTGCCAGGCCTTCCAGCCCTAACAGAGTATGCTGTCCCTAAGGCTCAGAGCCTCCATTGGCCCCCACACCTGTCAGTTGCTTGTGGCTCTACCTCCCACCTGTGACATCCGGCCACAGAAGACCAAGGTCTGCTGCTGCGACCTCTTCTCTCCTCTGTGACTGGACCTGCTAGAGAGGCCTCCTGTATGCCCATGCCCCTTGGGTGCATGTCTGCCAGGGGGGAGGGGGGAGTTTACTATTGAGACTGGACAGCTGAGAGAGGACACTCGCACACAGGGACCTGCCCTCACTACGTCTCCGTTAGTACATCACTCTTTCTGGAAACATCTGAGTAGTGTCCATGTACTTGCTTGTCTTGCTGTTAGAAGCCGCTAAGGGTGGTGGAGTAAAATGTCTCACTGGATTCAGACTTCAGCTCCCATATTGATATACCTAGCAGGTGGTGCATCTGAAAACAGGTTTTTAAAGTGGAATTTATCAGCCTGTTGGAGTGAACCGTTAGTGTAACTGTTTCCTCCGGGTTGGTGATCTTAAATCAACAGTCATAATGACAGACAGAAGAACCTCACCAGATTGAACCCAGCAGCTTTCCCTCAATAGAAGAGGGTGCTCGGGGACCCCATCTGAGATGTCTGTCACCACGCCCTCTCATCCAGCTGAATGTGTCCTTTTGGATGGCAGCGCATATAAAGGGGTAGAAGGGCATGGGTGGGTTCTTCAGTGATGCAGCTGCCTCTGGCCTGCAGACGCCTCCATAAGTCACCCCACAACTCATTGGCTCCCCACTACCTTGAATGGGGTCTTTTCTTTGGTATGTCAAAGCTGTCTATGTCTGGGATGAAGAGATATTTCTTTCCGTTTCCTCAGGAAAACTTATCAAGCAGACGCCACAATTCTTACTTAGAAAATCCAAACAGGAATTCCTCCCTGCTCCATCGACTTACCTCGGTCATCCGCCTTTAAAAGGCCATGTTCATCTTCCCTGAGCTAAAACTTAGGTTTTGTTGTATTATTCAAGAGTAGAGCTGAGCACCAAATTCACCATCCCCCATTACAGTTGTTCGAGAGTGCTTAGATGTGATTAGTGTGAAGAATGGGGGTGTTCCTGTGACCACAGACGGGCCATCAGGAAGCTTGCCCAAGGCCACTCTTCAAGAGCTGGAACTTGAGATTGGAACTTTGGAGATGTGTGAAATGTTACTCTGTAACCGCCCAAGAATTAAGGAATTTACCATTCTCTTTCTGTGAGTGAGTAGTGATGAAGAGAGTGCCGCCTGTTAAATAGAGAGCAGTTCTTAAAGACATACACAATGTTTTAGAAACATTTTAGTGAACAAGTATGAAAACTAACTTAACTATACTTCCAGAGATTCCCAAAAACTGCACATAGGGGCTGGGGAGACTGCCCCGTGGGTTATAGCCCTTTCTTATAAGTATAAGGAACTGAGTTCAAATCCCCAGCAGCCTCATCAAAAGCTGAATATTGACTGTGCATGCCTGTAACCCAGACTTGTGGGGTGGGGCAGAGATGGGACTATCCAGAGGCTTGCTGGC
>LOEQ01000260.1:251978-265117 GCA_001685075.1 Bramus lutescens | reverse complement strand
GGGAGACGCTCCTCGCGCCTGGGTACTGCTCCTCCCCATTAATCAACCGCTATGAGAAGAGTCTCCCATGCTTAGTGGCGGTCCTCAGCACTCAGCCCCAGCTGCGCATGCACATGCACTCAGAGTCCTGGGGCAAGGCAGGCTCCCAGGGCAGCTTCCTGAATCTGTTCCCATGTCCTGAAAAGACAGGGCATTTCCTGACTACCTCGAAGTATTGCTGGCCTGAGTTCTAGGTCAGAGTTTAGCCCTAAGAGGCTGGACTGCTCCTGTTTGCCTTTCTTTCCTGCCCAATGCCAAGTTCATGATGTCTTGTAAGAGGAGGCTCTGTCTCAGGTTGTGGGTGTTTCTGCTGGCATTGCTGTTCCCGCTGAGCTCCATGCAATGTTTCTAATGAGAGGGCCCGGCCGGTGGCTCTCAGCACCACTGTTCTCTTAACTTTGCAGAGTGGATCGTGCAGGACAATCTGAAATGGTGGGATCTGTAACTGAACACGTATATGTCAGATGTTAACACCCTGCTTCTAACTAGAACGCTTAAAACATGAAGCATGTTATCTCACCATGATGTATGACACCATCTAACACTGGCACGGAGCCTTCTGGTTACTGTCTTCTTACACATAGGTGCACATAGACACACACACACACACACAAATGCTAGCACACCATGCATGCTATACCCACACAACCCCATCCTTCAAGTGCCATAAGGGTCCCCGAGATTCTCAAGGTCAGGGAGATCTTCCTGTTCATGGGAGAATTCTAAATCTTATTTCAGGTCTTGACTCAGATGAAGAACTTGGGCTTCTCTGTCACCACGCCTCCTACCTAGGTGATTGACACTGGCTCTTGCTATTTCGTAGCCTGTTCTATTTATTTCATGTGTCTGCACGCCTGCATGGTGGTCCACATACTGAATGGGGGTGGGGGAGGCCCCATGGACGTGTGCTCTGGCTGTTCTATCCCAGGAATGTTCTCGAGTTCACGGGAGCTTGCAGAAGGGTCCATCTCCATGGTTCTGTCCACCAGCCACATCATCCAGCTTGCTAACCCATGCCCAGCCGGTAGCTTTAGATGACTTGGGGTGTGGAAAGAAGATGGTAGCCCTGTCTCTGTGTATATGGTTTGTTCCATACAGACCACGGAGGACTGTCAGCCTCATGCTTTTTCATTGCCAACAGCTTGCCTGAGTTTCTGTTTCTCCATTTTGTTTCAAACAGGGTATTGTGGTAAGGAGGGCCAGCAGATTCCATTCAGTAAATTGGTCTGTACAAAGGCATGGTGCCTGGAGGCTCTCACCAAACTGCTTTCTGTGTGTTCCTCATCTCCAGACCAGAGGGTGGCATCTTTCTGTACCCTGACTGACCTCCAACATGGACAGGACCTGGAAAGGGCCCCAGAGCTGTCCCTGTGTGTGGATCCCACCAGCGGCAAGGAGTTCATGGATGCCTCTGGGTAAGTGGGCAACCCCTCCCACTGTCCCAGAACTCAGGGACCCGGGCCTAACCTGGATTCCTGCCATGCTGGAAATGAGACCAGTAGACCATGTGACCATTGCACTGCTGATGGCTGGCCTGTGCCCACAGTAGCCAGTCTCACTGGCAGAGAGAACCAAGAGGGACCTCAGGTCAGCTACCTAATTACTACAAAAGCACCAGGCAGTGACCCCCTTGTTAGTCAATCTTGGACTGCCAGGCCACTCATGCTGTGGGTCCTCCTAGGGCACAGTTCATCCCAGACCCTGGTCCTTGAGCCAACCATCCACCTGCTGTTGACATTTATGAGGATTGTAGCTGCTAGTTATGATGCATGAACCCCACTTCTGACTTCCCTGTGAACTGAGCCACTGTTAACTTGCTATTGAGCCTGGTTCTGTTTTCTTGACAAAAGCAAGTTACAGAGGTCACATCCATGTTTGGCTCCTCGGACTTAGCTCTGGCCTACCTCTTCTCTATTTAAATAATCCTGGTCTTTGTTTCCTTACCAGTCTTGGTGTCTTACAGATTCTCAGTCTGTAATGGTAGCTCTGGGGACATTGTCCCAAATCATCAACTTGTACATAATGTTTGTGGTGAGAAGTTTACCAACACAAACACAAGCAATATCCTAGCCTTGAGTTTCTTAAGTCCTCTTCATTATATACCATGTCCCAGGGAGCGATCGCCCTCCACACTGACTGGGAAAGTCAACCAGCTGGAACTGATTCTCCGACAGCTGCAGACCGACCTTCGCAAGGTATGGCCGCCAGAGCCCACTGATAGAAAGAGGGCTTTGCCCACATGCGGCCCCTTTCAATCCTGCAAAGAAGCTGAGGAGACCCAGGGGCGATAAAGACCCTCACCAGACCTGGACACAGGAAGGAGATTCCCTGGGTCTGCTCTCACCTTCTCACGGGCAGCTGGTGTGGTTTTTTTCCCTGAGGGATGCAGGGAGTCCTGTGAACTTGCCTGAGGGTGACTGGGCCTTCTGCATGTTGAGGTCCCCATGTGAAGTAAGACGTAACAAGCCAGCATCTTTGATTCTGTGAGTTGTTGACTGCAACAGCCAGATGTAAGCCAATCCAAAGGGGAGTCACTGCTCCCCAAAAACGAGATCTCCAAGAGTTCAGTCAGCTCGCCCAGCTGTGTGCACATGCTCCTGTGCCAGTGTCTCCTCAGGGGAACAAGATTCTTTACGCAGGAATTCCTGCTGGTCCCCACTGCTGTGTCCTTACTGTGCTAGGTGCCCTTTGCTGCCCATAAAGGCAGAGTGGCCTGTGTATCGCAGAGTGTCCCAGGAGGCTCCGGGTGGTGGCTCTGTCTTTGTGAGAAGAGGGATTATAGCTGGTGTGAGTGTTAGTGTGACCGGACCAAGCGGGAAGGAAGGAATTACACAACAGCCGAGAGTGCTGGGAGGGAGTTGGCCTAGGGTGGGCACACGGGGACAGCTTCTGCAGTGTGTCAAACACGTTTGTCTGTGTGTACATGCACATCCACATGTTGACACGCTTTCTGACGGTCTCTGTCTTCCATCCCCAGCAAAGAGGCTAAGGTCAAGTGTAGAGGGAAACTGCCAGGGTGAATTCAGCTGATCTGCCAACAAGGCCTTGCTTTTCCACTTCTCTGTTGTGCTCTCAGCACTAGAGACCTGAAGCTTGTGTGTTCCTCATGGCTGTGTGTTAGAAGCGCCATACAGCTGTGAAAATCCCACTATTATGTGCTTGTGAGTGCACATAATAAACTCTGAAAGTCGGCATGGAAATATGGCAGCATCAGAAGGCTAAGGATAGAATAAGAGGCCCTGAGTGATTGTTCTAGATTTAGCATCCATGGCTGCCACTTTGGCATGAGTTTTAGGTGGAGAGGAAGGCAACTGGAGAAGAGCTGCCCACCTGGAGGGGTTCACACCAACTGGCTTCAGTCTGTCTCTTCAGGTGGGCGAGGGGAGTATAGCTTCTGATTGACAGTCGTCCTACATAGCAGCTCCATCCTGTCCCTGCGTGAGTGGCAAAGCCCAGGCAGGAGAGTCCCTGGGATTAAGTCGGAATGGGGCCCTCACGACCCGCTCAGTGGGAGGGGCTCTGTAACACGATTTCTGGAACCCACAGGAGAAGCAGGACAAGGCAGTGCTGCAGGCTGAGGTCCAGCACCTGAGGCAAGACAACATACGGCTGCAGGAAGAGTCACAGACTGCCACAGCCCAGCTGCGCAAGTTCACCGAGTGGTTCTTCAGTACCATCGACAAGAAGGCCTGACCCAGCCAGCTGCTCCTCACGGGGACCCTGGGCAGATCTGCCCGCCCGCCTGCCTGCAGTCCCTTCCAAGTTGCCAACGCAGCTTTCCGTGCGCTTTCCACCACCTGTAGGTAGATTCTCACTGCTCGTTCTGTGTCTCGCAACTCACCCTAGCAGGACAGGTCAGGGGACCTGGACTCCTGGGTAGCTGCAGCTGAAAGGCTCCCGGACAGTGCTCCGGCCTCAGCTTCCCTGGGGGAGAGAACTGGGTGTCACTAACTGAAGTAGGTGACCTACAGAGATGCTAAGCCAGTGTACTATATAGCAGGGCTGTAGGATTGTAAAAATAAATATGGAGGCAGATAATCAGACGTGGACTTTAATGTTAAAGGTGCTCTATTTTTTTGGATGTACAGTAGTTTTCTCCCACAGCCACATTACCATAGCAATAAGAAGGGCGCAGGAAGCAGCGGCAGAGCTCTGGCAGCGAGAAGCCCTGAAGTCTAGCACTAGCTCAAACGCTCTTACGCTCTTACCGTAGAGACATATTTATTGCAGGAACAAACGGTGCCTGAATATTAACAGTGTTCTGATTTTTTTAAAGAGATGCTTATGTCTTGTAAGTGGCTGGACCTGTCGGTGGTCACATCAGTGCTTAGTTGCTCTCCTAGTCACTCTGCTGAGGACAGTCGCCTCCCTTCCCACTAGCCATCGCCGATGCTGAGTGCCCACGGAGTCCTGCGGACAGCCCCAGACTTGTTGATCTTTGTACAGAAACTCCGATAACGCGTCTTGTATTTAACACTCTTATTTAAGCTTATTTAACCCTAACCTGTTAATTTTATATGATTTGGTTTCACCTGCACTGTAAGGAGGGCGGCAGGCAGGCGGGCGGTGACTGAGCTCACCCAGAACGGGCTGAAGCAGGCGGGCGATGCTGCTGGCTAACACGTTGTTTGTATTGCTTTTCCATTTTTAACTGTTATATTTGAGATGAACATACATTTTGCTTTTTTAATAAATGTTCAAAAGAAGTCGACATAAGAAACAGTGTTATCTGGTGTGTGTTGACTATGATGTGTCCGTCATTTCTGTGAGTCTTTCAGATCATTTGGGCTCCTGATCTGTATTTGGAACTGTTTAGCTGCCTTCTAGCCGCTCACTGGTTAAGAATGTTAAGGATTCGTTACTACACTCCACATATACTATTCTCTAAGCTTCTAGTCTTCTTGATCCTAAGAGTATCCTTGGGAAGGTCTGGGTGATCCTAACGGTCTCCTTGGGAGGGTCTTTGTGATCCTAACAGTCTCCTTGGGAGGGTCTTTGTGATCCTAACGGTCTCCTTGGGAGGGTCTGGGTGATCCTAACGGTCTCCTTGGGAGGGTCTGGGTGATCCTAACGGTCTCCTTGGGAGGGTCTGGGGGGTTCCCATTTTATAACCAGATAAACTGTGACCTGGGGTGAGTAACTTACTCAAGCTTCCTTTAGGGGTGGAAAGCCATTTAGTTGGCTGGTTTTATAAAAGCCAGGGCTCACTGTATAGCCCAGGTTCACTAATAACTCATCCTCCTGCCTCAGCCTCCTGAGACCTGGATTACAGACTTGTGTCACCACACCTGACTGACTATAAATCTGGTTTATTCGAGGAATCCAGAGTCGTTTGTGAGGCGGCTGTGCAGTCCTGGCAGCCGCACAGTCAGCCAGGGTCTGGAGCCACTGCTCTTCGATTCCCTGACCTAGAGCAGCTGTGGCCCTGTAGCGCGCTGCTAAGCAGGCGCAGTGAGTCCGCCTTAGAGGAAAGAAAGGATTCCAGCCAAAGCAGCCAAGTGGGGCTCCGTCCTACCCTGAGGCATTGCCTTGGCCCAAAGCACCAATGTCTTCTTAATGTTAAGTCCTTTTGTCTCTAGGACCAATGTGGAGTCATCTCTAAAATCCCTATCTATGGAGCCATGCCTAGCACAGGGACAAGGTGATTCCGGTCTGTCACTCTGCAGGCTAACTGAACATGCTTCCTGTTTCCGTGGTGCATGTAGTTCTGAGCAGCTTTGCACTGTGCTTGAACATGCTTGGTTACTGACACCTCTTAACTAGACATGTTAACTTGCTATGAGGATGCGCTGGTACAAACTAATATTGGAGTCAAGCCTCTAAAAGTAATTGCTTTTATTTTAGAATAATTAAGCAGGTGTTTTTTTCTCACCTTATGGGGTGAACTGTTGTGTGTCAAAGCCTTCCCAGTATGTGGCAGTTGAAAGTAATTAGCATATTGGAGAGGGTTTTTTTTCCTATACTAGGGAGAAGGCTTATTAAAAACACAAGTTACCATCAAAGGTAACAACAGAAAGCCTACCTTGCTCAGCTGCTCAGTTATCAATGAAGTAGAAGAAGCCCGTGGTCCCACCCATCAATCAAAATGCATTTTGATTGCCTGTCATTCACCAGGGATGCCATCAGACTTAGGAAGCCACAGCTTCTTACCTGCAAAGTCTAAGGCTAGAGAGGTGGCCACATAGAAGGACGAGGACATGTTGTCAGGGGCTACGGCTTAGCCGGTGAAAGCACTAGCCATAGAAGCCTGCTGGCCTAAGATCTGTGGAACACACCCAGAAAGGTGGGTGCATGGCGTGTGTCTGTAAACCTGGCACTCCTGTGGTGAGGAGTAGGAGACAGGAGAATCATCTGATAGTGGCAGAGTGTTTGGAAAAGTCACGTGCCCTTGTAACACACCAGCCTGAGAGCCTGAAGCTGACTCGGAGCTGATCTCTGAGGCACAACAGATTTGGAAACTTCTGTGGAACTGACTGCGGACTTCTAGCCAAATGGAGGACTCCATATCCCTGGAGATAAACCATCTGGTCAAGGCTCCATGTCCCTCTTTACCACGGCGACAGTTGCGCCACCTCAGCATGAAGATACTTGTGAGAAATTTTGTGAAGGCCTGCCGCCACCAGTTTCTGCCTCGGGGGGCCATTAAGTAGCCCCAGATCCTTGGAGACCAAGCCAGCATGTGCTCCACTCCTCAGCATCCCCAGATGGAGTGAGGGCAGGGGTGGTGGAGACTGTACCAACCCACTGTGTCCATGGGTTTACACATTAGAACAATACTAGGTCATTTCTTTTGAATGTGTATGAATTTTATACTTATAAGCAGGACCTCATTCTAGGGATGCTGAAAAGCACACTACTCTTAAGGAAGGAAAGAAGACAGGAAATAACTGCTTATTTCCTGTGACACACGGGAGGGGAAATGGTAAGAGATGGACCCGAACCAGAGACTGCATTGTCTTTCTCACCTGTAACCTCCAGATAAATCCAGGTGCTGAGCTTGCTGGTTTCCCATCCTAGACACTGGATGGGAAATCCAACACACAGAAAGCTTCAACGGTTCTCATCTCAAATGTCACCCTTAGGGGGGGAGGGGATAATGCGCAAATGTGTGTGTGCATGTAGAGGCCAGAAGACAACCTCATCCTCTTCAGAAGTCATCACCTGTGTTTTTTGAGGCAGGGCCTCTCACTGGTGGAGCTGGCCAACTCAGCCAGGCTGGCCACCAACCCTGAGGGCTCCGACTCTCCCCAGCCCTGGGGTTATGAGTGTATGTCATCATCCCTAGCTTATTGTATTGCAGATTCTGGGGGTCGAAGTTAGGGCCTCATACCTGCATGGTAAACATTTTCCTGACCAAGCTCTCTTTCCCAGAAATCACATACTTAGACATGTGACCACGTGAGCCTCTCCCCCACCAGGTTCATCCTAGCATACCAGATGTGCTGGCTTCTGAAACTATCCAAGTCTTTGCTCATCTCTTGATATGACCAACTGAAGACACCTGGACTTCTGTCCCTGATGTCAGGGCTCTGCCTGAGACTAGTCGAGCAGCCTCATATGGCAGAAGAACCAGTGAGAAACAGCCCTCCCCACCAAGCCCGCAAAGGTCCTTTGGATTCCAAATTGTCCTCAAGACTTCAGATGTCTTGACTGTCAGTCAGTGGCCACCCATCAGCCTGGAGGGATTGGTGTGGGAAATCCTCGTGGAGCCTGAGAGCCGTGAGGAGGGCTGTGCGTGATTCAGAGTGGAGGCACTTCAGCAAACGCTCTGAAAGAATTCTGGCTGCAGACACATCTGTACAAGGAGACCTCACACTCCAATAGAATCTCCTAAGCTTCGTGAAGGTAGTTCTGTGTATACTCTCTGGACACGAACATCAAATCTGTGTCTTTATATGTGCATTTTATGCATACAAGTATGCCAATTTTCAGTAGTTTTTATTTGGGTGTTTTGCCTGCACGAATGCCTGTATACTGTGTGGGTGCCTGGTACCCTCGGAAGCCAGAAAAGGGTGTTGAATCCCTGGTGCTGGAGTTACAGACAGTTGTGAGCTGCCGTGTGGGTTCTTGGAATCAAACAATGTTTCTGGAAGGACAGCCAGTGCTCTTAACCACCAAGCCATCTCTCCAGCTTCTTGCTTTGGTTTATTTTTATTATATAGGTATTAATTTAGTGTGTGTGTATGTGTGTGTGTACATGTCACAGCATATATGTGGGATCAAAGAACAGTTTTCAGAAATTCACTCTCTCCTTCCACCATGTGGAAACCAGAAACACCTCTGATGAGCCCCCTGGGTACCCAGCTTTGATCCACTCACTGCCTTCCGTTCAGAGAAGCCTGGGCTCTAGGAAGCTTAGCTCTGGGCCCACAGGAAGATCAGCAGGGAAGGGAGGCTCTCTCTAGAGAGTGATTAACTTGGTAATTAATGCGGAGAAGAAGAAGGAGTCCTACATGTTTGCTCCGGGCCCTGAAGTTTAACATTTAACTCTGCAATCACAGCGGCTGGTAGGATGGGACGCTTTGGACCGAGATTACACATGGAAACGGCAGGGAGGAAATTGAAGCTGCAGGGCTGCGGGGAGCTGGAGGTATGGAAGCCCAAAAGAAGGAAGATGCACTTCAAATGAGGAGACACAGGCAACCATGGAAGGTTCTGGGACTCAGTGGAAAGAACCATGGAGGCAGGAGGAACCAGTGGTTCATGGGATGGAGAAGGGAGGCGGTTGGCAGACCAGACTCACAGGTAGTGAAAGGTAGTCTTCAAAGGTAGGGCTTGTGAACAGGGGGCCCCAGGGAACTGCATTCTGAGTAAAAGATCTGCGCTTAAAATCACCCTGTAAAATTAGGACAAGTGTAAGTCAGTGGTTTCCAACCTCCCTAATGATGTGACCATTTAACACAGTTCCTCATGTTGTGGTGACCCCCAACCATTAGATTATTTTTCCCTGCTACTCCATAACTATAATGTTGCTACTGTTATGAATTGCGATGTAAATATGTGTGTTTCCAGTGGTCTTAGGTGACCCCTATGAAAGGATGGTCCAACCCCCAAAAGGGTCAAAAGGGTCATGACCCACAGGTTGAGAACCACTGCTGTAAGTCAAAATTCAATGAGGTGTATGTTTGTCCATGTTTGTATAGACATTGTATGTGGAATGTGGGTGACTGTGGGCATGCGTGTGTGTGTGTGTGTGTGTGTACGTGCATTGATACTAGAAGTCCACACTGGCTGTCTCCCTCGCTTATCCTCCGCATCATTGTCACCATTATTATTTTGAGATAGGATCTCAGTGAATCTGAAGCTCAATGGTTTTGACAGACTGGCCACCAGTGAGCTCCAGAGATTCTCTGTCTCCACCTCCCCAGTGCTGGGATTGCAGGTGGGTGCTATGGTTGGGTATCCACCAAAGAAGACTGTTGGGACATGGGTTTAAACCAATAGAAAGTCTTAGCCAGCCAACGACTACACTGGGTGCTCAGGATCCCAGTGCAGCACTGAACCTTTCTCGGGGAGAGCTTTCCAGCACAAAAGCCGTCCTGGGTTGACACACTTCCGTTCACAAGAACGGTTAGCCAGAAGCAGAACTACAAAAGGCAAGGTGAGCACACAGTTAGAGACTTTCCCTGAACTATGGATATTTAGGGAATAGGTCTGTATTTTCATTCTGGCTAGCGGTGCTGTCTACCTGCTGAGTTTTACAGCCTGCATGGTGCTTACATCATGGAGTCGTGCAGAGGTCTGGAGGCCTACCAAAGTCTGGGGCTATTACAGTCACCATGCATGGCTTTTTATTTTTTTAATATGGGTGCTGAGAGTGAAATTCGAGTCCCCACACTTATGGAATCTGCCTGTAGCTTTAATCCCAGGGTGCCCTACCCCCATGCCACCAAAGCACAGGTGAAAGACAAGGTAGTCAGGACTCTCATGGCTGTATCACCATTTCAGAGGTGTTGAGGTCATCACCCTCCTCTCTGACCCTGAGAGAGGAGAAGCATGGCTCAGCCCTGAACACAGCTGACAGCCATCAAGAAGACAGGTCGGACTTGTGCCAGGGACTTGGGTCTCTTGGGATTTCCCAGATACCTCCACTTCAACCTGTACAGGTCCAATTAGCCAGTGCCTCATGCAGAGTCAGAGGACATCGTGCCATCTTTGTGTGTCCCTGCAGAGCCTCTGGACTCCTGTGAGTCCATGCTTAGCTGTGAGGCGATGCCCACAGAAGCCTTGAGTGCGAGGAACATAGGAGGATCAGATGTGTTCTTCATTCAGGCAGACTGACTGCCTTGGCCAGCAGGGAGCATAGACTGTGTCCCTGGCTGCTTACCGTATTGTTGACCTTTGTGCCTGAGTGGTTCCCCGTTACTGGCCTTAGCCTGATTGAGATGAAATCGGGACTGGAGGAAGAAGTCTGAGAAAGATGTGATCGTTATCCCAGCTCTTTGCCTTTCGCCAGGTGAGTGGCCTCTGTTAGGGGCAGTATGGCCACAGTTGGGTGGTAAGGCATGCAGCCTTCTAATTCAAGGTCAACCCAAGGAGAAATCGAGTTTGTATTCTCAGCAGATTGGGGTAAAGCTCTGCCTGGTAGAGAAAAACCTCTGAAAGAGTGCTCTTGCTCATGACAACAACATTCGGAAAGTTGAGTTCCATACCTTTGATCTCAATGAAATGAGCCCAGAACCCCACATCCTAATTCCCATGTCCCCTCCCCCTCTATTTCACCCAGGGATGAATCCTTCCTATGGTGTAGACACCGTGCCAGAACCTGGTCACACCATACAATGGGTCTCTCAGGAGATAGCAACACAGGAGTGATACCTTAGCTGTGGAACCAGGCTGTGTATGTCAGGGAGTACACAGGGTCAGGAGAAAGGCCATGCAGAACTGGCTCCAGCCTGTCGCATTTCTGGTTTCCCTGGCTCCTGCTTCCCACCCATGGCTGAGGAACAGAAGAGACCAGACCCCTCCCAGGAAGAAGAGCCGCCTGGGAGCCAGGGTTCCCCAGAACAGACTCAGCATTAACAGTGTAAACACACTTGGATTTTGTGCCTTAGAATGCAGGGACTGTGCATTGATGTTTCCTGCATATGGCAGAGCAGACGGTCACAAGTCCTTTTGCTGGGCATGGTATGTGGCCTTGGCAGACACTAGCACCCATGGGGTCAGACTGGGCACTTGATCTGGCATGAGTTACTTTCCTGTCACCGTGACGAAATTCTTTATGGGAAATAACTTAAGGAAGCAAGGCTTATTTTCAAACCAAGAAGGATCTGCTCCATCGTGGAGGACATGGCAATGGGGAAGCAGGAGGCAGTTGGTCACATTGAGTCTGGGGTCAAAAACATAGTGGACAGGAAGGAAGGCTGGGCCGTCAAACCCCAAGGCTTCACTTCCCCCCAAGTTCTGCAGTCTTCCAAACACAGAACGCTAGTTGGAGACCAAGTATTCAAACACATGAGCCTGGGGGGCATTTCATAAACAAAAGGCACATGGCCAAGCACTCCAGGGCAGGTGGGACCTATGGCCTCTGCCCTGACTTGGACAGGGTTGGGTGGAAGGATGGCAGGCTAAGTGGTCCAGTCCTCCCTCTGCTCTTCAGAAGCCAGGGCTGGATGGGGACCCAGCTGGCCTCCCGGCTCACCCTGGAGAGAGCAATGGCCACTTCACCTCCAGCCAGCTCCCATGATTGGAGGCCCTGACTCAACCCCATACTGCTGACTAGAGCTGGTATGGCTGGCCCTCTGTGAAGTGTTCTTTGTAACCGATGCTGGCAGTCATCTGTGGGGTCACTGAGTTCGTTCCTTAGTGCAGACAAGCCCCGGAGAAAGAGGAAACTAACAGCTTTATCCCTTTGGGATAGGAGGAAGCCTAAGGCTAAATGGAACACTAGCTTAGGTGTTTTATAGGGCCACTGGGCCCTCCCTTTCCCCATTAGGCCTTTTTAGATACCCGTCTCTGTACCTGCCTTGTCTTCTCACAGTGTCTTCTGGGGCCACTTTCCTTATCTACCTATGCCCCTTCCCCAACTGTCCTTCACCTTGATGGTTCCTGTGTCCATTAGCATCCCACTTCCCACTTCAATGTAGGCGGAGACTGCTCTTTTGTTTCCTGGCCACTCAGACCCGGGTTCTCCTTTGGCAGCAACATGGTGTCTCTCTGTCTGACTCCGCCTCCCCCCCCCACACACACACATTTTGATCCTGCCTGCCTGACTTTACTCTGCTAAGCCATTGGCCGAAACACATCACTTCAGGGATGGAAATTCTCTTCTGGGTCATGGCATCTGCTCTCATTCATAGTGAGTAGATGCCAAGTTTAAAGAGATCAGACCCGGGGCACTGCCGACAGGACCAGTCAGCAAGACTTAGAACTGACTTCCTCTGGGAAGTCATCAGGTTCCCAGACCCTGACTCCTTCCTATGACCTGCTCTATCTCTAAGAGAACTCCCTACCTTCTTCAAGATGGCCCACAAACTTCACAGGGTGGCCTGACTTCATCATCTCTGGGAAGAGAAAGGAGGGAGAGAGGAAGAGAAAGAGGGAGGGAGGGAGGAGTCAGTCAGAACAAGAGACAGACTCATGACCAATGTGCTGGTACCCCTATTTTAACAGCAAAGCCAGAAGGACACTGGGACCCCAGAAAACGTTCCAACCCCTCCCTCTACCACAACCACAATGAGCACAGGGTTTCTTCCGATGAGACCCCATGCCAGGCACTGTACTCCATCAGGATGCTGATCTTCAAGTGTTGTGTGATACTGGGCAAGATGCTTAGCTTTTCAGTGCCTCAGTTTCCCTGTGTATAAGGAAGGTTGCTAATGGTAACTCCTGATGGATGTGACTGTGAGAACTGAGGGTGTACTTGGAGCACATGCAGAAATAACACCTTTCAGATGGAATTACCAGACACCCCCACAGACCAGGTATTCCTGTGCTGACTGTTGTTCTGCAGTGTCCCAGTTAGCAGAGTCACCAAGCACTCGCTAATGGTTCAGCAAACGTGCACAGCACTCGGAGACCTGGAGTGCCAAAGAACCACTTGTGAAAGGGTTGTCCGTCTGTGTTACACACACACACACACACACACACACACACACACA
>LOEQ01000260.1:194037-210910 GCA_001685075.1 Bramus lutescens | reverse complement strand
TTTTTTTTGTCTGGCTTTGCTTTGCTTTTCCTCTGTTCTCATTATTTTCCTTCCAGGGGCTTTGCTCTGGCCTGGACTTTCTTTCTGCTCCCTGCTCTGGGAAGTATTTCACGGGCTAATTTCTAAGGCCTCTGTGGTGCTGGTGTGTGTGTGTGGTTGGTTGTTCTGCTGATCCTGGTTTTCTCTCTTTCCAATCTCTCTCTCAGCTGGAGCTTGGACAATCATCCTCTTCACCCTGGGGTCTTTAGTCACATGGTCACGGATCAATAGACGCCAATCTACAATAAAACATACACTACAAAAACAAATAAAGCATGAGTTCTCTGATTCCGACAAACAGTAAACACTTGGGAGCTAATTTTAAAAAACGCCACAAGCCGACGCGTTTTCGCCTCCAACATTCAGAACCCTGATTCCAATGCCAGCCACGGTCCTCGTTAGCTCTGACACCAGCTGCAAGCAGGGCGGGTTCACCAGCTTCAGTTTCCTTATCTGAAACATGACAGGCTGGGCCAAACCATGGCTAGGCTAAGCTCAGTCACCCTTGCCCGCCTCTATAAGTGTTGTTCTCCACTGTGAAGATCCTACACCTTCCCTGCCGCTGCCGCTGGCCTTGTGTGTGTGCGTGCGCGCGTGTGTGTGTTTCTCCATCTCTCTGTCTCTTTGCCTCAGTTTTTCTCCGTGTCCCTTCCTGTCTCTGTGTTGGTTTTATTCCCATCTTTAGACAGTGCAGTAAGTCAGCTGCTGTCACGCCTCTTGGTGACATTTCACTGTCGCCTTGAATCGGCTCTGTGCGTTGTCGTTTTTCTTCCAGTTCATCACTGGGCACTACCACGTTGTCTCTGCCAGGCAGAGCAGACAACCATGAGAAGACACCAGAGGTGCTTCACCAGACACAAGCCACTGTGTGCCCCACAGCCAAGGAAAAGCACAGGTGTTTGGCTTTGCTGATATCTGCTGATTCAGCTCTGTCCAACCCAGGAGGACACAGGCTCTGTCCCAAGCTCTTTCCTATGGTGCTTGTCCACAATCCCAGGTGGCATCAGCAGCCAGATTCACCACCCGAATGACAGCGATGAGAACCGCCTTATCGTCCGTAATTTTGAGCTCATCCCATGCTTTTCCACATTGCTACCCTTTAACCTCAGATCACCATGGTAACTGTGTACTGGGCTCGAGAAGGTCGCACCTTCCCACTTTACAGATGGAACCCAATCACAAGCGATAAGCAGGCCTCCTGGCTGGTGCTGAGCTGCAGCCAAAATCGTTTTCCTAAAGGCGCAGATGCAGAAGTAAACCCAGACCCAGACTCTCCCAGAAGCCTCAGCGGAATACTGCGGTAGAGCCGTCCCAGCTCCTTTCTGTCCGCAGGCTCTGTGAACAGGGCAGTGTGCTAGAAACACCGGGTCCCACCATGACCAACCTCAGCTGTTCCCACACTGTGCAGGATGAGGCTGGCTGGGCCTTGGGGTGATGCAGAGTCACAGGGCTTGGCCAGCCTGCTCCCCAGGGCATCACCTCCCAACCCCACCCCCTGCCTTGTCTGCATTCTAATCTCTTTCCACTCCAGAGGTGACAATGGTCACCTAGAACACACTTCCTCATCTTTCCACAGCTTCCACGCTGAGTGGGAGCCTCCTGTGGGCAGGTGTCCTGTCCTTCCACGGAGACCCTAAGGGGCACAGGCTCTCATGTGGACAGAAATACACAGTGCTAAGCTTTGAATGCCAAGTGTTCCTCTAGGCCTGCGCTTGAACACTTGGTCCCCAGCTGGCGACAGTATTTTTGGAAGGTTGTGAAACCCTCAAGTGGTGGAGACTCACCAGAGGGAGATTTGGGGGGGGTCTTAGGGATGATAGTGAGGTGCTACTTCAGACCCACCACAGCGTGAGCTCAAGACAAGCCTGGGTGAGCTAGTGAGACTCTGTCTGAAGATAAAAAGTGAAAAGAGGCCTGAGGATGTGGCTTGGTGGTAGAGTATTTGCTAATGATATATGAGATATTGGGCTCTAGCCCCAGAACTGAAAAAATAAAACAATGATCGAAAACTCATCCTGGATACTTAAGGTGTGGGGGTTTCTGCTATCATGTACAAATTGTATTTCAATCTGGAATATTCGTAGCTTTTCTTCTTTTTCAAAGGAAACCTGGTCTGTCTGTGCTGGATGTGTCTAGGTTCTTGGCCTCTTAGTCAAGAACGAAATCAAAGCTTGTGCAGATTGCAAGGTAGCAAGGAGACTTTGCTGGAAGCAAAGCGGTTGTAAGAATCACGAAGAATTTCGCACACACGGAAGCACCAGCAGGGTCGCTCCCTTCCTCACTGTCCTCAGCTCCTGGCAATAGCCAGCAGCCCCGTGCTGTTCCTGGGCAATTGCTGTCTCCATGGTCATTAGACTTCCTTCCCCTGCTCCCTGTCTTCTGTCGACAAGTGCTCTTTCTTCATAAGGACTCTGACCTCTGGCTTAGGTCCAGCCTAACTCACCATGACTTGGTCATGAATAATGGCATCTGTACTGAACCTGTTTCCAAGTGAAGTGACCCTCGGCGGTCCTAGGTGGACACACCTTTGGGAGTCCTGCTCCCCTCAGCATCTATTTTCTCAGGTTCTTCTGCTGGAGACACCAAAGCCAGATCCAGAAGTGTGTAGACCACACGGAACATGCGGCTCCTCCCTCAAGACTGGCCCTCCTACCCAGCATTCCGGAGCTGCAGTCAACAGGCTCTGGGCTCTCAGCCAGGTGCCTCTCCTCAGGGATTAACTCCGCTTTGAATGATGAGCTCCAAACACTTGCACTCTGGTTAAGAGAAAAATTCTGTGTGCCTCGGCAACCCCGAGACAAGGCTGTTAACCTCGGGATCAGGCTCACATTCTGTAGCCGTTCCAGCATCATTGTGGGAATGGAAGACAGCCACGCCCTTCCCCCAACCAGACCCTCAGTGACTCTGCTTGCATCTGATCCCAGGCGATGACATACGAACCATGTTATCAACCACATAGGAAACAGTCCTGTGTTCTGTGGATGTTCTGTTCCACGCATGTTACAACATGAAGTAACCTCACCCAGGATATAAGAATCTGAACAAGGGGAGGCTCTACCTCAGGATCCATATCCTTGGTGACCGTCATCTTACCGCTGCTGTGCAGGTGGCCCTGATTTTCACTGCCACTCTCTAGACGCTCTCCAAGGCCCCATTCCCATCCTAATCCCACCAGGGTCCCAGACCTGTAAGGGACAGATGAACCTGTCATTGTCCCAGAGAGTATGTGTCAGTCCTGGAAGGTTCTGAGGAGAACTGAGTCTCTGACGTTGAAGTGGGTTTTCGGTGTCATCTCTCTCCTGCCCCCACCCGCACCGAGAGTTTTAAATGCCAAAAGCACTTCTATGGTGTAGCCAGACCCAAACACAAGGCCTAAGAGGCCTTGAAGCCCGGAAAAAAGGAAGACCTGTCTCTAAGAGTGACTGAGGCAGAAGGAAGTCCCTCAACTCTCTGTAGCATGGCACGCCAACAGACAAAATTCACAGAAACAGATGAGGTAGGGATGGTTCTCCGTGCCTAGCTGGGCTAGCAGGGCTAGGACAGAACTCAGCTGACTCCTGAGGCAGGTGGCCTGACTCCAAAGACCGCTGTGTGGTTGGAGCATTTTGTCCTTGGTATTGTGGGAGCTCAGAACCCTGCTCCCACGAGGGCCCAAGCTGAACAAAACAGCGAAGATGCCCTCCAGGAGTCCTCCCAGTGTGTGTGAGCAAGCAGCAGGGCTCAGACTCAGCTTGAGGTTGGGAAGGACCGGGCCCAGCTAACAACAGTGCTGGGTGGAGGAGAAGAGAAGCCCCGGGATGCAGGCGTAAGCCCCAGCTGCGGGATGCTGAGCCAGGTGCAGTGCAGGGCTGAGTTTATGAGAAGGGGGGCGGGGTCCAAGTGGGCTCTCCAGCAGCAATCACGAAGAAAACAGAGGTGGCATGAAGTATTCATCAAAGTTCCCATGCTGGCTTAGCTTGCTTGTTTTCAGAGCTAAACAAAGAGCGTGGTGATACAGCCTTTAGTTCCAGCACTCAGGAGGCAGTGGCAGGTGGATCTGTGAGTTGGAGGTTAGCCTGGTTTACATAACAAATACCAGGTTAGCTAGGGCTATTCTGACATAGTGAGCCCTAACTGAGAAGACAAAAACCAAAACAAACAATAACAACAAACTGCTAACTACATCGCTCTCCTTTTCCAACGTTCTGGTCTTAGTGGACACTCTAGGGCCTGAGGGCCAATCCTAGCTTGTTACTTCCCTATGAGCCACTGTGTAGGTGGATTTTTCTTTGGGGGCCTCCAGCTCACAAAGAATGACGCGGAGACTTATTGATTATGAAAGCTCGGCCGATAGGTCAGGCTTGTTTTCAGCTAGCTCTTATAACTTAAGTTAACCCATTTCTATGTGCTGCCCCAGGCTCATTTCCCTCACCTACGCACTGTCCTGTCCATCCTGCTTCCTCTGTGTCTCCCCGCGTCTCCCTTCTTCCCAGCGGTCCTCTCTGCCCCAATATCCTGCCTAGCTACGAACCATTCAGCTTTCTCTCAAACCAATCAGAGTGACACTTCTTCACAGCAAAGCGATGGTTCCGCCACACCACTGTCTGTCAAAACTCACGCCTCAGCTTCCCCTGCTTGTTCACTTCCCACAGCCTCTCAGCCTTGAAAGACACCCGGGGAAGAAGACACCCTGGGACATGAGACAATAGAAACATCCCTGAAGCCCTCTTTTGCTAAAGTCAGTATTTCCACTCAGAAGTACCACTTACATCTGTCATGTCTTTTCTACCATAAAGAAATTCGTGTGTGTGTTTATTGAGTTCTTCACTGTTGGTTGTTTTCAAGACTGACTCCGTATACTGCACAAGCTGGCCTGGAACTTTCCATCTTCCTGCCTCCCACATTGGAATCGCAAAGGGTAAGCAGGGAGGAGTTTGTACCCAGCATGCTTTTGACAGTGGACCCCTGCTTCCTTTAGCTTCCAGCAGCAGCAGAAGGCATGGGGGGTTTTGCAGGCCAATCATCTTAGGAATCTGAGTAGTTTCAAGAAGCTGGGTCAGACGGAAGCTTGGGGCTTTTGACCCCTGGGAGGCAAGATGGTTCTGGTCCCCATGGAGGCCCTGGGATGTCCGTGCTGGTTGGAGTTCAGGGGCTTGAACCTGACACCTTTCTAGCTACTAGCTATCTTCAGCAGCAGAACTTTGGTAGGTGAAGGGGTGGGGGTGGTGAGGGATGGTCGGGAGCCAACACCACACTGGCCACGGGATGGCTGCCTCCTCCCCAGCTCAGTGGAAAAAGCAGAAGCAGGAAGACCCGGAGAGCACTCCCAGCACCCATGCAAAAGCCAGGTGGGCCTCATGGCGGACACCAAGGGTTGCTCCAGGAAAGCTCTGGGGTCCGCTGAGAGACCCTGACTCAAGGCGCGAGGCGGAGAGAGCAACTGAAGGCCATCCCCAAGATCCTCAGGCTCTCACACACACAGGTACGCAAATGTTCATACACTCACACATGTGTGTGCTCCCACACAAACACACAGGCACACGTACAATACACACACACACATGCAAACAAGCAACAAATGACACCAGGAAAAGCTCAAGGCCTTGTGTGGTAGGAAGCCAGGAAAAGCTACTGAGTTACAAATAATGAGAATACTTTTAAAAAAATAAGGGGAAAAAAAGCCTCTTGATTGAGTGGGCTGTACTGTGGGAAAACAGAACAACCGGAGGTTACCAGATCATTTTGGAGATTAAGCTAAAGAAATCAAAAAATAGCCCACGTCCTGCAAACTGTCACATACTGGTGGCAATCTTCAGGGAAGGAAACAACTTTGCACACACACTTCTCTAGTGAGTGAGAAATAAATCCCACTGCACAAATAATGAACGAGAACCCCTCACAGAGGCTGAGGAGAGGACCGCAACTTACTACTTGTGATGATTAGCGTCTCAGAGACATGGCCGATGTCAGATCCTCCACCACAGCTACTCCATAGGTATGGGCTAACCTTTAGCCGTAGCTCTGACCCACAGGCCCACTCTACTCTGTCGTCTGAGAGTCAGTATGGTCACCTGACCCAGAGCCAGGCTCTGGACCACATCTGTGATACTTGGTGGAGGCTGCTTCCTGGGTCTGCCCAGGAGGCCTGATGGCCACTCCCACTATGGCATGGCTGCTTCACCTGTGAAGCTGGCTGGCATGGCTTTTCCTGTCTGTGCTTTATGCCCAAAGCCACAATGCTGGGTGCCCACAGAGAGAAGTGACTAATTAGTATGGTCATGACATACTAATATGATTAATTAACAGGGTATTGATTTTAGCCTGTGGGGCTGACTCCTGGGCTAGTCTTTAAGGGGATGTTTGTGTAGTGACCAGGGTGGTTACAGAAAGGAGGACAAGGGACTGGGACAGAGGGAAGAAAGCAGGGAAGAGCAGTGGAGGGGGGAGGGGGGAAATAGAAGGAAGGAGCAGAGTCAGGGAGGGATGGGAGCGGGACAGGGCCAAGAAGCAAGGAAGTACCAAAAAGCAGGTAAAAATGAAGAATGGAATTAAGAGCTCTGAGCAGTTATATTTTAATTTAAAGAAAAGCCAGCCAGGCCTAGTAGTGTGTAGTGGTATATGACTTTAATCCCGGCACTTGGGAGGCAAAGGAAGGCAGATTTTTATGAGGCCAGCCTGGTCTACATACCAAGTTCTAGACTTGGAGGCTAGCAAGTTCTAGACTACACTAGCTAGGGGTATACACACACACACACACACACACACACACACACACACGCACGCACGCACGCAATGCAGGAGGAGCAGGTTTGAGTGGACTTCCTCCTCCTGAAAGCCCACACATTCCCATCAACTGCAGCTTAGTTTCTCTCCAGCCTCCCCAGAAAAGCCACTAGGAACTGGAGAACAAGGCGGCTCCTGAGAGCAGGACTAGCCGACCAGTACCAGGCGGATGCACTACAAACCAAAGCCCATTTTCATGGCTGTGTTAGGGCCTGGGGACTGCAAGGGTCCCTCACCCCCACCCTCACACACAGCAGGCTGTCACTGCAGCACAGCCTGCCACAAGGGGCTGGGTCTGGGGCTCTTAGCAAAATGTGTCCTGGCCAGCAGAGAGGCTCCAAGAGTCTGACCTGGTGTGTGGGGAAGGCCCACTCCTCCAGTGGCTTTGGCCTACAGCCCAGAGTGGACACAAAGGCTCTTGTGTGTGGCTCTAATCACGAGGCTGAAGTCCCAGTGACAGCAACACTTTAGAGAACGCATGGGACACGCTCACTTGTCATATTTAATTGCACCCGGCTGCTCCCTCCAAAATGTCCCCATGTCCCCGCTACAGAGAGCTGTCCCTAAATATGACCAACGGAGCTGTGTCCACATTGATATTTTAAAGGAAGGTTGTCCCCAGGCCCAACAGTAGCTGGGAGGCTAGGCACACACTCTCTTTCCCTGACCTTGGCCTTGGCAGAAGCACTGAATGCCACTGCAGAGTGGAGATTGCAGAGGAAGCCAAGGTCGCCGAGGGGCCAGGCGGGCAGACAGGACTCCGATACAAGCATCTCTCACCTCTGCTCTGCTGCAGACTTTTGTGTCCCTTTATCTTTTCTTCTGGGGAGAAAAAAAAAAAAAAGAAAGAAAGCTCAAAATACACACCAGGCATTTGCTCAAGCAAACTACGCATCCAATTTAAACATTGCTCTTGCAGTTTTTTCTACTTTATACAGTTGGATCTGACCTTGGGGACCAGTTCTGCTTCTTGGGAGGGGTTGGGATGCCTGGTCTCAGAGCCAAGCGTGGCTCTTAGTGATTTGCAAGAGAGTGCATCAGAAGGCTGAGCTATTTGGCATAGACAAGACACGTGGCTTACTTGAGAGAGCAGACAGTGTCTCACCCCCACCCTGCTCTCACCCCCACCCCGCTCTCACCCCCACCCCTGAGAATGGCCCATTCTCAGGGGTGGGGGTGGGGAAGGGGGTTTTGGGGTGGGAAGACTGACATTACCCCACTCATGAAAGAAACTCTCTATATTCTAGGGTGTCTCTCTCCCTTGTCCCTTCCCTTCTTCAGAAATCTTCCCTGGATTCGTCTCATCTCTGATTTGCACTGTGAGTCTGAGAGTTTCAAAGCTGTTTCTTTTCCATGTGAGCCAGGTCCTTTAACCCTTCAATCCCTGGCCACCCACAGGGTTACTTTTTCTTCCTAGACTTGATGTCTTTATGTTTCAAACATCTTTAGCTCTTTCTTCGCTCGCTAAGTATCTGTTCCATTGTTTCCTTATGGACATTTGCTAAATAATATGGTTTATTTGGGGTGTCTGGTTGTGGGAAAACTTCTCATCTATCCACCAAATGACATTTTAAGTCCCGTCTTCTTTTAACTTTAAAGAGCCAACTGATTTCCTTATCTTTTGCATGATTTGCCATTTGAGTGCGAGCCAAGGACCTGCAGGGACATCTAGAGCCCTTCCCTGAAAGCTCTTATCAAACCAAGTTTACAGGCAGAGAGTTGACACAGAACAAACGGCGGGCCTCCGTGCCTTGTAAGGCTTTTCCCAATGACCTTACCAGCGAATCTTTCCCCAAAGCTCCGTGGATGCCATTTCCCGCTAATGGTAAGTACATGGAGGTGTCCTGAGTGCTTTCCCTATTGCTGGCCAGAAGCCTCGGTTCCTGTGCTTTTTCTTTGTATATACTCGCTCAGTTTTTCCTTTCCTCTCAGGAAATGGGAATCCTTAAAAGTAACTTTAAAATTATTACTCGTGTGGGGATGTATGTGCATCTGTGCACAGATATTCCTATGTATGTTGCGGCACCTACAGAGACCAGGAATAGAGAGCCCCATTCCTTGGAACTGGAGTGGCAGCCAGCTATGGGTCACCTGACATGAGTGTTGGGAGCTGCATTGCATTGCTGAACTGAGTCTTTATCAGATTGGTCGATGGGCATGTTTGGGGGCTTGTCTCGACTGATAAGAGATGTAGGCGGGCCTAGCCTACTATGAACCATTCCTAGGCAGGTAGTCCCGAGTCACGTAAGGAAGCTAGCTGAGTACCAGAGTGAGCGAGCCAGAGAGTGAGGCCAGCACTCAGGTTCCTCTAAACCACAGAGACAATGGTTTCTGTTTCAGGTTCCTGCTTGAATTCCCTCACTGATCTCCCTCAGTGACAGATGGTGACCTGAAAGTATAAGCCGAATAAGTCCTTTCCACTCCAAGTTGCTTTTGGCCAGGAAAAGATAGATAGATAGATAGATATAGATACAGATATAGATTAGATATAGATATAGATAAAGATACAGGTATAGATATAGATGATATAGATATAGAAAAAGTTATAGATATATAGATTAGATATAGATAAATATATAGAGATGATATAGATATAGAGATAGAGATATCTATCATATAGATATAGATATAGGTAGAGATAGAGATATAGGTATAGATATAGGTATAGGTATACGTATACGTATAGATATAGATATAGATGATATAGATATAGAGATAGAGATATCTATCACATAGATATAGATATAGGTAGAGATAGAGGTATAGGTATAGATATAGGTATAGATATAGATGATATAGATATAGATTAGATATAGATATAGATGATATAGAGATAGAGATATCTATCATATAGATATAGGTAGAGATAGAGATAGAGATAGAGGTATAGGTATAGATATAGATATAGATAGATAGAGATAGATAGAGATGATAGAGATAGAGATAAAGAGATCATATAGATATTAGACAGTTTATGTGAATGAGTGCTTGCTTGTATGTCTGTGCCTGTGGAAGCCAGAAGACAGTGTCAGATCCCCTGGAACTGGAGCTATGGAGAGCTGTGAGCCACCCAGTGGTTCTGGGAACTGAACCCGGGTGCTCATAAGAGCAACTGGAGCTCTTTATCGGCTGAGCCAAATCGCCACCTCCTCCCCCCCCCAGTCAAGCTGTTTTATTACAGCGACAGATAGGAAGCCAGAAGAGGGGACTTAGAAAACGGAGGAGATACCCATCTACTCACTCTCTCCATCCACACAGCCTGTGGTTTCAGAGTGGAAGAGGAAACTCTCTCAATTATTTATTACAATTGTTTCTATTGCTTATTACCTCACATATTTTATGGCCGACAAATATGTGGCCTGAAAGGTGACCCGTATGGATTTGTGGAGTTAAAGTATTTATTTCCACAGGAGCTCCTGAGCACATGAGGGTTTCTGTGGGTTTCCTTTGTGGATACTGCACGGGGATACTTATCTATGTGGTGGGGGGCTGGTCTGACAACCGGGATGCAGGAGGACAAAGACATCTCAGGAACACAGAAGCAGTAAGACAAACAATGGTGTAAGATTCTCAGCTATCAGAGACATCTCCAGGTCCCAAGAGGGAAATGTAAGCCTGCCAACAGCTCAGAAACCTAGATGCTCAGCGCCGCTCTAATCCTGTCATCTCTCTTCTCTGGCCCCGGACTACAGGAGGACCAGGAGAGGACAGCGTCTAGACCTAAGGGACAGAGGTAGGCCCTACCTGTGATGTGAGGTGCACTCCTCTTGAGAACAAGGAGCCCTTCCAGCACCTCCGCTCTGATGTGGAGTTCAGAGAAGCCCAGGGCATATTCCCATCAGGCACAGTGTGGCCTGTTAGCACTATAGACTTTCTTGCCTGAAACCCTCTGGCCACAGGATACATCTGAGGTGCCACCCACAGCTTCGGCTTGAGGGGTCCCTGGGGACAGTAGAGAGCTCACATTCCTTCCTTTGCTAACTCAGTGACGGAAGAGTGGGGGTGAGTGAGTCAGATGAATTGTCACACCTAGATCAGCGTGTTTACATCCAAAAGCAATTGAAAGAAAAAAAATAGCTTGTATCTCTCTGTAAATTGATGACTAATCCATTTCCTGTGATGTGCTTTAGCTAAGAAGTAATAACTCTTCATTAGGAGGCTGCCAAAGGGTGCTGAGCTGTCATGGCAACAGCCCTTCATACAGACAGACGTTCACGATTCCCCTAGGTGTCTTTGCATCTGACACCTCTCCAGAACATTCAGTATTTGGACTAGAACAAAGATATATAACAGATATTTGTTTACAAGGGTGAGTATGTCTGTGGCTACGGCTGAGTGCCTGAGAAGGGGGGCTTATTCATTTATATGGGGTAGAGCTATATTTGGCCCTTGGTTCTAGAGACGAATAAGTCTGAGAGCATAGGGTTGATATCTGCTCTGCTCAGTCAAGCTCTCTCATGGCATCACAAAGGATGTCACGTAGCAAGACACAGCAAGCCAGTCAGAGGAAGTGAGGGTCGGAACCAAGCCAGTCCTGTGACAACCTATTGCTTTGTTAATACTAGAATAGAGGAATTGAGGAGACACTGTGCCTTCATCACCTCCTGATGACTCCATCTCTCAGTACTACTGCCCTGGGGACCAGGTTTCTAAGCCTTGAACTTTGGGGACTATATCATAGGGTGTATGTAAGTGAAATAGAGGCATGTATGTGTCATATGTATATCATATATAATACATACTGTGTGATACATGTAATATAACAATAGATATTGCATGCATATATGTGTATACCTGCAATATAATAGCACTATATCATTGTAATGCAGATGGTCGCTCTACTGGAAGTAGAGTAGCTGTGACCACCTACGCAAGACCTTCATGACATCTGGCCCATTAACATTCCTGCATGGAGGACTAGGAAGAATTCACCAGGCTTAGAAAACACAGGGCTCCCTAACATCCTCACATGGTCCCTCCTCTCCCCAAGATACCAATCATCGTTATATATGAGATAGAGCTGATGGGCTGGGACTGTGCTCCACGTGGCTGCCTTTGAGTAGCCCGTGCTCCTGTAAACCATCTCCACAAATTCACTGGCTCACTTCTTGGATGAACACTTCTCTTTGGCTTGCTGATGTCCCTTCCGTATGGGATGAAGTGATGCTATTCATGCCTCCCCAGCAAAGTCCCATAATGAACACATATGTGTATACGTGGGGTGGATATATGGTCCTTAGCAACCCCACTGCCCTCACATGCTTTCTCCAGGAGGAGAAGGAGGTGCCACAAAAGCCTGGTCAGAACTTCTCTTTGACTCTGGCTCCAAGCCCTGGGAGCCAACAGTTGCAGGTTCCTCTGACTCAAAACGGAAAGGAATTCCAGAGATGTGACCTCTCCCGCCCTGACGGGAAGGAAAGCAGCTGCAGCCACAGCTGAACACTAGGGTCCCCTGTGAGCCACGGAGTCCTGCACCACATAGGGAGGGGGAGCGGGGCAGGGAGGTGAGTGTGGAGCCCCCAGTCCTAAGCAGCGGGAGAGCGGTCTACATGCATTTGGTTCACCTTCTACCATCTCTGTCCTTCGCAGGTCAACAGAGTTAAAGTTGGACTTGAGACTTAAAGAACAGTCCTAAGAAGCCAAGGATAGGGCTGGAGAGATGGCTCAGAGGTTAAGAGCATCAGCAGTTCCTCCCTAGAGGTCCTGAGTTCAAGTCCCAGCAACCACATGGTGGCTCACAACCATCTGTAATGAGATCTGGTGACCACTTCCGGTGTGTAGGAATATATGCAGACAGACCACTGTGTACATAATAAACAAATCCTTTGGGGAAAAAAAAAGGCGAGGCTATAGAGAAGAGAGTAAGACTTCCAGGAGCTTCCTTCTCCTGGCCAAGGCCTCCATGTATCAATCTGTGAAACAAATGTGAAATCTTACAGCAACAGCGTCAGTGTGCCGAGAGGTGAGGCTATTAGGCAAGGAACCTCCGTCCCACCCTACAGCCTTTCTGTGGCAGTCAGATTACCACAAACACTGGTCAAGACACATAATCACTGATCTACAGATTTTACTCCACACAATCAGTGGTCCCCAAACTCAGGAAGATGGCTATTTGCATGACAAGTCGGCAGCCTACACCTCATGCTGAGAGTCTCTTTGAAACCCCGGCCCAGGGGTCCAGTCCCTAATGTTCCCCAGGTCTCCACCAGACATGCTCCCTGCTCTTGCAATCCCTTTCCTCCCCTAGACAGCAAATTCCCTGTGGGTGGGCGCGATACTAAGAGAGAATTACAAGGCCTCTGGCATGTTCCCCTGTGCCGACTGCGTGATTGGCATTAATCCATTTACTCTGAAGCATCCCTAAGCAACTTGTGTGTCAGTGAGGTTGAGCCTAAGGCAGAGAGAGGGCGAGGGGCTCGCCCAGGGTCACACAGTCAGCAAGAGAAGGAAGCAATTCCATGGTGGCTCTGGGCTATTTTCTGCTACACTCTTCTGTCTGTTGAGTCTTGGAGCCCTGAAAGCAACATGGCATCTCCTGAGATCCCTTCTGGGGCAACAGAGTCTGGGGAATATGGGGGTGGACTCTGGCTCATCACCACTGCAGGTAGCAATCTCAGCACATGCCGTGTTGATAATGATTACAACCTTGTCTTAGAGTTTGAGTTTGGACCATTTCTGTCTATCGTCATGTTGAGAAGCAATCTCGTTCTGGAGAGACTGCTCAAGGGGGCACCATGTTTTCTGTGTGAGTGTAACACTCTCAGTTCAGATATTCAGTGCTCACACAAAGCCAGACTAAACAACCCACATTTATACTTCCTATACTCTCATGGCAAATGAGCCAGACCTAGTAGAATCTCTGACTCACCTCGTATGCACAATGGTGAACGCCTTGCCCCAACACAATAGAAAGCAAAGACTGACACCCAAGGTTGTCCTCTGGCCCCCATAAGCACTCTGTGGCATTTGATCACCTGCACTCATACACACAAACACACACTCATCATCATCCTCATCCATACACATGAGCATACATATGCACACATATCATCATACATGAACATTTACATATGTTGGAGGAGATCGCTTGTTGTTTCCCAGCTGCTCAGAACCAAAATAAGCACACAGATACCATATTAATTAAATCACTGCTTGGCCCATTAGCTCTAGCTTGTTATTGGCTAACTCTTACATACTAATTTAATCCATTTCTATTAATCAGTGTATCACCACAAGTCTGTGGTTTACTGGGAAAAGTTCCAGCGTCTATCTCTGGTGGGGCTACATGGCTTCTCCCTGACTCCACCCCCTTTATCCCAGCATTCAGTTTAGTTTTCCCCACCTAGCTCTGTTCCCCTATAGCTCTGCTATAGGCCCAAAGCAGTTCCTTTATTTATAAATGGTAATCACAGCATATAGAGGGAAATTCCACATCACCCATACATATAACCATCCATAAATATGTGGCTACACGCAATAAAACTTTAAGAAAAAAAGAAAGAACCATTTCTACTGTGTTCTTTCAGGGGACCTCAGAGGAGATTCTGCTCTCATCTAAACCACATGGACTCTGTGGTTCTCAGAGTACTGGGATTGGGTTCCCAGGGAGGCAGCACTGGGAAAGCATAGGGATCCATAGAACTGCACACCAGGACATTTTTACAACCTAGTTCCCTCCCTGAGGCATGGTCCAGACAAGGCTGGTTTGATCCCGTGCTTATACTAATGCTCACAAATGTCCCTGTCCATTCAATAAAAATCCATCATGAACATGCTGAGTGGAGCCCCTGTTCAAGGACCTGGGATCCAAGGTGAGAACAAGGGATTGTCCTGATATCTGTGAACTTGTGCTTAAATCAGGAGAAACAGACATGGAATGAGTGAGGGATGGACAAGGAAGATGACTTCCGTCAGCGCTGTGTGTGACCGAGGAGGCCATGAGAAGGAGTGCGGAAGCGGACAGGTTCAAGGAGACAGATAGTCAGGGTAGCCCTCCTAAGAGGACGTAACAAAGCCCGATGGAGCCAACAACTCTAGGCACATCTGCGAAAGATGGTTTGTGGAGACAAGAGAACAGGCTTTGATGTGAGAAGGTCTTGCTTCCTCAGACTGACAGCTACCACCACTGAGCAAGGTGTAATTCTCATGAGCATGGCCATAGCCTTAGAGTGATCTTGTTCTCTGCAGAGACATGCTCTGGAGGGTGCTAGACAGGAAGAAGAAGGATCTTATCTTATCTGCTAGTAAAGAGGACTTGATCTTTAGGCTCCCTTCAGCCACTTCAGAAGTCCTGGAGACAGATGCCAAGGTCAACTTTAGCACCAAAAGACGCTCCTTCTGCCCCTAATATAATATGTAGAAATAAGGGAAGCTTGAGTCACTAAGCTTAAACACTGTGAGGAGTTGTCCTCCAGCCTCCCCTTCTTTCCTTTTCATTTTGTTTGTGTGACATGTGTGTGCGTGCATGCACACACACACACACACACACAACCACCTAAGGCTGCAATTCTGATCATAGCGCAGTTTTTAATTAAGAAAGCATATCAAACATAAAAGACATTGGGTCAAAATGGGCAAGCCATCTTCACTTTATCGATGCAACTGCAGCCATTTAGATATTTCGTGTTTGTTATTAAGCCTGTGGGGAAAGTGGACGCTCCAGGTCATCAGACCAACAGAAAGGGAGCTGCTGGTCTCATTTAGGTCTCATTTGGATTAGGGCTGACGGAGAGTTCTGTAGGTCAGCTGGCCCGAGGTCCTCAGAAGACAGACCAGTGATATTTCATATTTTAAACCAAGCCACTCTTGTCCGCGGGAGGTAGAGCCGTGTGGGTGTCAAGGTCGTTTCATCCTTAGGACTGGGTGGAAAATGGCTGCAGTAAGTACCATAGCTCCACGCTTCGGTTTCATGAGGCCCACCACAGGCAGCTGGGCAAATGGCCTCCAGCAGCCGCCTAATTAGATGCCCTCAGCTCAGGAAGGCCAGGCCCGGCAGCCTCAGCACTTCCTCCAGTCTCCCGCTGGCAGTGGAGTCTACAGGGCTCGGCAGTTTACACCTGTCTGAATTCTACCTTCGGGATACCATCCAAGGGCAGGAAAATAAAGGTAGAAATTACTTCTTCGCCTGCCGCTTCCACTATGGATGAAAGCATTTGAACAACTCATTTCGATACGAATCTGACCACAGTTTAAAGGAAAGAGGGATGTCATGGGAAGTGGTGTTCTGTCACTAACAGTTCTAGGCAAACTGTTAAGTCCTCCCTGACCCCTATGCCCTCTTCCCAAACCTAAAGGCTGTACAGGGCCTTTTGGAAGTCATGCTCAGCAAACCTCCGCAAGAGAATACTCAAGTTGGTACAGCTGCCTGATGGCCATGTTACTGACCTCTGTGCCACCATGATGGAAACACTAGACAGGAACAACTCAGGAGCAGAAGGGCTTTAGCTCAGGGTTTCTGTCAATCACAGAAAGGAAGAGAGCATCTGGGAATAGAGGCCAGATAGAACTTTCCAAAGGTCTGCCCTCAGCGACCGGCTCTTACCAGCCAAGCCCTACTTGGTTATGGTCCCACAATCAGGGTTCTCAGCAAGAATTAACTTTGCTTTTAAAATATATTTCTGTGTGATGTAACTTCATGAGTGAGTTCTTGATTTCCTTTTCAAGACAGGATTGCATGTGGCCCAGGCCGCCGTTTAACTTGCCAGGTGGCCAAAGCTGGCCTTGAACTCCTGATCCTTTTGTTCCTAGCTCCTGAGTGGTGGATTAATAATAGTTGTGCACAAAAACAGAATCGGAAAGTTCCTTGAAATCTGACTCGAAGCTCCTGCCAGCCTGCAGAACCCGCATGTGGAAAGGCTCCACTGCACCTCAGGAGGCACAGAGCCCCACCCTCGCTCGCCCTGCCAGCCAAGGAAGTGCCCAGACCCCTCTCCTATCTCAGCCCTTACTTCTTGAAGGTGATACTGTTTTTGATGGTTTGAGCCCTGTAGTAATTAGGAGCGGGCCTGTTTTTCGTCCAGCCCAGCTCCCGCATGGCTAGCTTATACCCTGAAATAACAACACACAAATTGTA
>LOEQ01000260.1:142398-164063 GCA_001685075.1 Bramus lutescens | reverse complement strand
GAAGAAGAAGAAGAAGAAGAAGAAGAAGAAGAAGAAGAAGAAGAAGAAGAAGAAGAAAGTTAGGGACTCCAGATAATGAGCAGTAAGTCAAGCAATGGCTTCTTAGTCTTCCAAGTCAGAGATTTAGCTTGTGGTATTGATCCAGCCACCATGTTTTCTGACTGGCGTCTAGGCATCATGACTCTGAGATGGGCTTGGTGGTTCTCCCTCCTAGTTCAGGTCTTCAGTGAGGCTGCTCAGCCTGGGGTTGACTGGGAGCAGTCGGTGAGAAACCACTGCCTACTTGAGAGAAGTACACGGTCCTAGGAACAGGAAGCTTAGACCAGGGCCCTTCGGTTTATAGAGAAAGACATGACACCTTTGTCCCCAAATCTGAGCAGACAATAAAGTCTGAGCAGCCCTGCGTGCTAGCCATGTCTTCTATCTTCTGTGTTCTGAGGCGTTGACTCTCTGACTCTGGAGGAGCCGCCTCATCCAGGATTGCCATTTCCTGAAAGAGAACGGACAAGTCAGTGTCCAGTGTTCATTTATTTACAAGTTCATCTTTAATGAAGCCCTTGTAACAACTAAACTTTCCTTAGATGTTAGCCAGTTGCAGCTGGCCTATCACAGTAACAAAAGCTGGGCCGAAGCACACGGCTAATCCAGGCAGCTCTCCTACAGGAGCTCTGGCCTGCAGTCTGGAGAGTAAGCTGGGAAGGGAAGCTGTATCATGTCATGCTGAGCCTGGTCCATACTGCATCTTTCACAGGTGGTGGCAGACAACTTACACTGGGAATCACAACCCACTGGATCCTAAGGAACTGCAAAGATCCCTGGAAGATGCCGAGTCTCACCACCCAGAGCTCCTGGGCTTCAACAACCAGGAGGTGTTACAGTTTGAACATCAAGTGTCCTCCTGAGGCTCTTCAAATTTGGTCTCCAGCTGGCGGATTCAGTCACCCATATGTGATTGGCTTGTGGGGCTCTGCGCTAACCAATGGACTCATCCCCTTTGGAGTCATATTTGGTGGTACCATTGGGAAGTCAGGCTAGCACTAGCTAGAGGAGGTAGGTCACTGAGCGGAAGTCCCTAGGATCAAGATTGTCCCAGGCGACCTGTATCCATGCAGAGAATGGGTTGAATGCATGAACACAGCCTCTAAGGTGAACAATTGGAGTCTGAAGCCGTTTGCTACATACTAGCCACGTGACTTTGAGCAAGGTGCCAGTCACTCTGTGCCTCTGGTCCCTGTGTATGCACTAGGCATTTTTTTGGCCAGGCAGAGGGCAATGCATATTAGTATACATACAGCTTTCCGAGCAGAGCTGCCTTACGGGGACTGGGAGTGATTCCACTCCTAGTGTTCCCAGAAATAGGGTGCTGATCATCGGTTTATTTACTTACTCAGCAAGCATGGTGGGAGCTCTGACCATCTGCTGGGCATGCTGCTCCACACTCAGCAAACCAGCAAAGCAGCGGTGTGACGAAGGCTTTGTAAACAAGACTTTCCACACCATATTGTTCGTGACAAGATAAACTTGGGAACAACCCAGATGTCTCCAAGTAAGAGACTACTTAAATAAATTCTGCTGCAGCTGTAAAGGGGAGCAAACTGCTGACTCGGAAGGGGTGAAATAGAGAAGGCTTCTGAGTGCGCTGAAATGTGGAAAGACATTTATAACGCTGTTGCTCCCTCCGGGCCTTTGAGTTTTCTGCTCTCTTTGCCTAGGAAACTAAATATGGCAATTGCTCAGCAAATGATTGCTGAATGATGAGATAATTGGGAAAAAATCAATTGTAAAACAATACAAATTGTGGCTTTATTTTCTAGATATATAAACAGTAGATAGAATTGAGAATAGTACCAAATATTACAGTGGTTATGATGGTTATGATGGCTTAATCAGATTTTAGATGGCATTGGCTTTATTCTTTTTCTTATATATTTTCTAGCTTTGCTCTAATAACCAACCTTATTTTTACTTAAAAAGGCAATTTACTTTTAAATGAATGCTCTACACATAAAAGACCAAATGCAGTTCACCCCAACATAAAAATAATAATCCAGTTGGGGGGGGCAGGAGGGAACAACAGGCAAAAATATTTGCCACATAAGCTTGAAGACCCAAGGTCAATCCCCAGAACCTGTGTAAAAGGGCCAGATGCAGCTGATCTTTAATTCCAGCACTTGAGAGGCAGAGGCAGGCAGATCTCTGAGTCTGAGGTCAGCCTGGCCTACAGAGTGAATTCCAGGACAGCCAGGGCTACACAGAGAAACCCTGCCTTGAAAAACAACAACAAACCAAAAACAAAAGGCCAGATGCAGTGGTGCCAGATGCAGTGGTGCCAGATGTAGAGGTGCCCATCTGCAATCCCAGCACTCCTAAAGTGAGGTGGAAGGAGCCAGAAGGAAGGTCCAGAAGCTCATGGTTCATTAGCTTGAACTACACAGCTCATCAACAGAAATACCAAGAGAAATCCTGCCTCAAAACAAGGGTAACCCCCTGCACAAACGATAACAAATAAATAAATAATAATAGTTGAGACACCATAACAATAATGTGTATCAGGCTTTCTTTTAGGCTATCCACCAGCTCCCAACTCATGACATGGAGACTTCTTATTAGTTATGAAATCTCGGCCTTAGGCTCGTTTCTGGCTCTTATAACTTCACCTGTTTCTTGTCAACTACATTTTGCCTCGAGGCTTTTTACTTTTCAGTCTTTCTGTATGTCCTGCTTCTCCTGCTTCTTCCATGTCTGTCTGTCTGGTGGCTGCCTGGCTGGCCGGCCCCGGGTGTCTCCTTCTGTTTCTCCTTCTTCTCTTCTCTCTCCAGCCTAGATTTCTCTTCTTACTTATTCTCTCTGCCTGCCAGCCCTAGCCTAGTCCTCTCCTGCACAGCTATTGGCCATTCATCTTTTTATTAGACCAATCAGGCAAAGTGAAATAGAAACACATCTTTCATATTAAATAAATGTAATACATCTTTACAGAGCTAAAGTAACATTCTGCAGCATAAACAAATGTAACACAACTTGACATGGTCAAATATTCCTCAACAATGGTGAGTGCTGAGTGCTAATATTAGTCAGTCTCTGGGCCAGGCCCCAGCCAAGGGGTACTGCGTGTGAGGTTTTATTACCATGACTGGAGCAAGAAACACTTAAAATGATTTGATTTGGGTCTATGGTTCTGTGTGTGTGCGCATGCGTGCGTGCATGCGTGCGTGCGTATGTGTGTGTGTGTGTTTGTAACACATCATCTGTCCTTCCATGTCTGGTTTGCATCACTTAGCATCATGACATCGCTATACTTCATCTGTCTGCCAGGACTTTTTGTGGTCGAATAATAGTCTACCATACAGACCCACGACATCTCACTTACACTGTGTTGTCTGTTGGGTCAGTGCATTGCTTTTACCATGGTGCTCCTGGGAACTACACTTCCATAAACTTGGGTATACAGAGTGTTTGAGTCCCTTCTTCCTACTTTGGAAGATGAAGAGCTGCATATGGCCTGTAGGATTCTGTGGAAATGCTGGTCCACTTTGGAGGTGCTGACATAGTTTTCCACAGAGGCCAGACCAGAGTGCCTTGGTACTCGTGGTGTGGGGCTGAGGTTCCAGCCAGACTCCACAATCACTCACTGTTTGACTTTCCTGGGAAAATCGCAGCCTCTCACAGTCCACCCCAGAGGGTCCCAGATCTGTTTATGATTTCCCCAAAGATGTTTACTCTCCAAATGATCTCTGGAATGTGCGGCTACCCAGCCCAGCCTGTGCACTCCTCCAAGCGGGTGTAAATAAGCAACCTGTTACTCCATTGCTAGAGTCACACCAGCGGAGAAAACAAGTTGCCCAGCTGTGGCTCTGCAGCCGCCTGTGTGGTTGTTCTGGCTTAACACCTGTGAGAAACCGCACACCTGTTCCCCTCACCCACTTCCATGCCAGGAGGGGACCGTATGGCTGCAGAGCAGGGGGATGGCACATGCTCCGCACGCTGCACTCCTGGATACCTGCTTTTCATCATGTCCTTACTGGTGTGGATGCCAAGGCCCCAAAGAGGGAGCCTGACGGGATGGGTGAGGCAGCTGTAATTTGCCAGTCTCCCTATCGCTGCCTTTCCTATCCTACTGGTCCATAGCTTCTTTCGTAGATACCCGGCTTCATTCATAATCAGAAAACAGATACCAGACATAAGGCAGTTGGGAGAAAAACGGATTTCACCATCTTAAATCCAATGCTCAACGTCTTTGAAGCAGGGCTAGTTGTAGACATTCCATACAAACGGTATGTGCAGACTGCATGCCACAATTCCCCTTTCCCTTGGAGTGTGTGCATATGTGTGTGCATGCATGTGTGTATGGAAGCAGAGGTCAACCCTGGCTGTTACTCACCTTGTTTGTGAGGCAGGGTCTCTCATTGACTTGAAACTCACCAAGCAAATTAGGCTGGCCGGCCAGGAAGCCCCAGGGATCTGCCCATCTCTACCTTCCCAGAATGGGAATTGAGAACAAAAAACATGAATTCTGGAGGTCAAGTTCTGGACTCATATTTCCAAAGCCAGTATATTTGCTATCATTCCCCAAGGTTCTGAAAGTAGACCTTGCATAGAATGATGAACAAGGACCTAAATCCGAGTCCTGGAGCCCCTTTTCCAAGGTATTATGTTATATGGAGCAGAACCCAGCGGCCCCTTGCTAGCCAATGTGAAGGCTCCTGAGTGTGAGCATCCCTGCTCTCGTATTAAACTCCGCCATCAGATTCAAACATCAGGGTTCTGGCATTTCTGGGGTGGTAGGTGGTCCTGCTGCAGTCAGCCAGGCAGCTACGGAGCCAGACTGTGCCTGACAACCCCATTTCGCTTCCTCCGCCTCCTTCCTGAACTCAACGAAATGAGCAGTAATGTCACTGCTATTTATGTGTTATCCATGCGAAAGCCGCAGTATGTTGCCCAAGATGTAAAACAAATGCGTTTGCCAGTGATAACGCAGTCATTTAATTTAGATGCTAAGTACGCGGTGAATAATGCCATCAACAAGGTGGGATGGGGGAAATGAGCCCATAACTCCTCACACTGTTCAGGCAGGAAGTCACAGGATGGTATACGGCTTCTGGTAGGATTACCATGCCTGAGGGAAGCAGAAAGCCAGGATTTCCTCTGAGGACATCATTTGTCCCTACTAAAATTAATAACTTCAATTAGAGACCATAGGTCCATTCAGAAAGCCACGGTTCTGTCTCCTGTTTGTTTACGTAACATGGATGATGTCCATAAGCTTTCACGAGAGTCCCTAGGTGCTTTGAAATAGAGATAGGCATTTGCAGCTGCTACAGATGAGGGGCAGATGACGTCATGAAGTACTCACACCTGCAAGACACAGAGCCATGGCAGGGCCCTTGTTTGCTCCCAGTCACTGTGGTAAGCACCATGACCTAAACCAGCTTGAGGGGGAGTTTACTTGATTGACACTTCCAGGTTACCTTCTAGCACTAAGGGGAGTCAGGGCAGGAACCAGCTTACATCCTTGGTTTTCACAGCCGGTTTTCTTATACCAAGCCGACCTTTTGCCCAGGAGTAGTACCGCCCACAATGGGCTAATGTCAGTTAGCAATCAAGAAACTGCCCCTTAGACAAGCTCAGAGGAGATCACCTAAGACACAGTTTTGAGGGGCTGTCCCTGAGGCCGGGCTCACTGAAGCAAGCCTGGTATGGATGTGCGTGTGTGTGTGTGTGTGTGTGTGTGTTCCCTGAGTGTCCAGAGTTAGCTATCTGAAATTTAATTAGGTCTTAAGCATGATAGTCACTTTAGCAAGCTGAGCTGCTAAATTTCCTGTGAAGTCACGTACAGAATAAGGCTCTGAGCTGACTAGATTTAAATCTTTCATTATTTTCAGTGACCTTGGGCACACTGGGATGGCAGGTGGGAGGTGGCTAACCCTGTTGGGAGAATTGGGACACATCGTCATCCCAGACAGCTTCCTTTAGTCCCTCTTGATCCCTGCAGTAAGATTCAGTTGAGCATTCTCTTAGTTAAATTCTGCCCAAAAAGCCCAATGAGGCGCTGTGGGTGCCAGGTGACCTATCCTAACAGAGGCAGGATATGTTAAACTCTCGGCATGCCATGAAGATGCAGACCTTCACTCTACAAATGCAATTTCTCTATTAGCTTGCCTTTTGACAGGGTCTTCTCTTAAAATGAACAAATAAAATGTCCTGAGAGCAGTTCCAGACAGTTACCTTAGTGAGACCATGCTTTCTGGGCACTGCAGGGTTTCTTGGAGCAGGTGCCATGACGGACTACAGAGCTGATGCCAACTGCCTTTCCAATAGGTCAGTCCTGTGTCCCAGGCTGGCCACCAATGAGCGTGTTTCTCTGGCATTTCTGGAAATCCTGAACCTTAACACAAGCAACTCTGTCTCCTCTTTGCTAAGTCAGCCCTTTTCAGTTGAAGCAGAAGGCAGGCTACAGGTAGCTCAGAAGCAGCTGCAGGAACAGAGCCCGAGGCAAAGGGGAGTCTGGGGTTGGTTAGCTGGGGATCCAGCCTATATCAGAAGCTGAGGCAATGTGTGGGCTATAATGGTGGCAGACTAGCTCTAGCTATTGTCTGTGCTCATTGGTGGACAGCTACAAAAGGCCAGCCTCCTGTTACAGGCCAACAGGAAGGCATTAGAGAGTGCAAAACTCATGGGGCTAGGAAGTGGCTCAGACAGTAAAGTGAGTGTCTTTCAAATGTGATGACCTGAGTTCAGAACCCCAGTACCTACATAAAAATTTGGGTGTGGTGGCACTCGCCTATAACTCCAGCAATGGCAAGATGGGAGGCAAAGATAGCCCTGAGGCCTGGGCTCCAGCTGGCTTAGTCTCCTCGAGGTTCCAGTTCAGTGAAAGACCCTACCTCCAAGGATAGAGGGCACCTGAGGGTTGACATCTGAGGCTGTCCTCTGCCGATCCCATACCTTCTGTGCACATGCGCGGACACACAAAACGTCAGAACTTACGTGGCCTGTCTACCTCTTGCTGCTGGAAAGCCTTTGCAGAAAACCAAGACATCTCTCAGCTAAAGGCAGGGTTGGTAGGTGCACCCCAAGACGGCTCTGCAGACCATCACCCCTAGTATTTCCATTCCCAGGTCTTCTCTTCTCTCCATATCACTCCCTGGTGAACACACCCCAATCTCCTAACATCTACACCTCCACCACTAGTATACAACCCTACCCCCTGTGCCTGCATGCGTACCCTGGTGCTCCCTAAGCAACCTCTCCCCATGAATGAAGACTGGATTTATGGACATACTTCTATTGAATGAAATCCCGTGAAAGCACGAGACGTCACTTCCTGGCTCAGGCTGTAAACACATCACGGCTTCTTGTGTGGTTCTCGTCTCTGCTTGGATGACTGACCTGGAGTGAGCCATGTGACCCGTTAGCCCTGTGGAGAGGCTGTGGGGTTGGATGCTAGGCCCTGCCAACAATCACATCATTTCTGTTCAAGGAGCCGAGTTCCAGTGAGAAAATGCTGGCTTGGAAATACCCCTACCTCCTGCTGGGTTGAAACCAAAGTTAGCAGAGAGTGTAGCCGAAACTTGGTGACAGAATCGGAGGCCTGTGGCTAATCTACCCTTAGATTCATAGGACAACTATGAGATGCTCAAATTAAACATATTTTCACTTAAGTCACTAATTTAGGATAATTTGTTACACCATGACTCATTCAGATTCTTGGGAACTAAGGTATTTCTCAGGCCTAGATTTCTTTTCACGCGTTAGCATTAAGGAAGAGGTGGCTCAGGGTCAGAGTAGGGGTGTGATTCTGCAGGGGAGCCCTCAGACGTCCACGGAGACAAAGTAAGTCTCCTCTCCTGCCCACTCTGGGGCTTTCTCAAGAACTAGGCACCTGAGCCAAACAGCACCCACTCACCTGCCCCCAGGAGAAGAGCAACGGCAAAAAACAGAAGAGATCTAATTAATGGCCACATGGGAAAGAGGGACGAAGAGGTCCAGTGACATACACACAAAGTCTTCTTCGGGGCCCTGAAAGATGTTTAGCTTTAAAGAGACACAGGTATGAGTGCTGGTCAAGGTGTGTCCTGCCCATCACTGACTTCTCAGCTCCAGTCTGTCACCCGCGGTGGTCTGACGGGTTGTCAGACCTGTGTGACATCTCTTCCTGGGAGATGAGCTGCCCTTCTGGCTGGCACCAGGCTTCACTCTTTTCCTTTCCCGAATGTGAAAATTCCTGGGAAAATTCCAGTGTCTTGGGGGGGGTCACTGTTTTAACAGTCTGATAGACACATGGGGAACACACTGTCTCTCCTCAGAATGTCTTTACTCTGGCAGGACGGCTACACTGCCACTATGGATAGCTTTCGTTGGCTGCAATCCACCCCCATAAAGGCCCCTTGCAAGGCTGCTGCTGCTCTGGCCTCTGCGTGAACCCTTGGGTGGGGTGAGACCTCCCTATAGCCCTCCCCTCCCCAGTATGTCTAAACACACTCAGACGATCATTTTTTACCTTGTGAAGAAGGGGCCCCAGCCACCAGCTACATGGAGTATGCTTAGCAGAATCTGCAAGCCGGCTCTGAGTCCACAGGACATACACAGGATGTTTATGATCTCTTTATAGATTAAAAACCACCAGCCAGTACACCATGTGTCTTCACTCAAGTGTGTGCATGCTGCGTGTTTATGGGCATACTTTCATAATAAAGTGCCTGAGGCTTGCATGGAAGATGTGGACACTTTATGCGGTGTCCTAGATGTTAGCTTGACTTGTAAGTCCCCGAACACCCACAGAATCTTCAGTACCAGTGCTTAGGATGCACTTAAGTGCCAGATGAATTCTGAATAGTGGGGATTGACACCACTGTTTAGCAGGGCGCGGGGTGTTTCAAGTTCAGTTTGACAAACGCAGACTTTAATCCTGGCTCCCCCACCTTCCACAGCCTCACTTAGTATTCCTGAGCCTCAGTTTTTGTTATAAAAGAAAATAAACACGCCTGTCTTCCGAGTGTGACTGACTGGATTTAATAGGAAATTAATGTGGCCACTCTTTGTAACTACCAAGCTGCCTTATTTAGGTATTCCTCACATGGTCTTTTCAATGTCACTGCGTTAAATGCTGGAAATAGCCATCGTGATGGAAGACAGACGCTCAACAGTTAATTCACAGTGTGTGGTTTGGTTGATTCTGAAGTGTCTCTCTCTCTGTGGGTCTCTGTCTCAGTTTCTCTCGTGTGTACGTATGATGTGTGCATGCATGTAGGGAATGCCACAGCATACATGCGGGGGTCAGAGGACAGCCTCGGGCGTTGGTCCTTACTCTCTACCTCGTTGGAGACAGGAGCTCTTGTTTCGTTGCAATGTGTGCTATGCTAGTTGGCCTTTGATTTTCCAGGGATCCTCCTGTCTCCACCTCTTATTTATCCTCAAGAGCACTGGGATTATAGAGGGGCTTCCTGGATGTCTGTCTTGCTGCAGTAACTTGGCACATGTGATCCCATCCTTGCACCCACAAGCATGTCCTCCAGGCTGATGCTGAGGTCCATGATGGGGTGTGTGGCAGGCTCACTCCTCACCTGGCCTTCTGCCTTCCTCCTTGAGGCCCAGGACCCCAAGGACTGTGACTTTGGGAGTGGTTTTTCTCGCCTATGCTGTAGCTTGCCCTGAAAGCAAGGAGGACAGGGAAAGTGCTCCCGGAAGAGGGAGTATCCTGGCTTGCACGCATCCTCCCAGTACTCAGAAGGCTGAGACAGGAGGATCCTGCCTTAGAGGCCAGCCTAGGCCACTTAGGGAGACACTGTGTTAAAACAAAACAAAGCTACCAATAAACACAGCTGAAAGAAAAACAAGAGGAGAGAGGAGGCCTAGGAAGCCTGAGGGAGTAGGGTCCCAAGACAGGAAACAGTTTCACATCAAATTTCAGGCTTTGTAGGGGGAAAAAAAAAGAAAAACAAACTCTGACTTGGACAGATTGATGTTTGGCAACAAATAAAAAGCTTTAAAGCAGTCCACAGAGTTATCAAAACTCCACACCTGTCCAAAGTCCCTGTTCATCTCCAGAAAAAGAAATGTGTTCAGGAAATGTGCAAAACTTGGCTTTGGGGGAGAGTCCTGTGTTTGACAAGTGATTATGGAGCCTCTACAGATGTAAACGGCACAAAGCCTCCAGTCTGCTCCTTATTAGTGTTCCTGAACTTGAACTGCCGCCAGGGGCCTCCTCCCTCCTCCCTGCTCCCTCCTCCCTGCTCTCTTCTCCATCCTTTTCCCCTTTCCTCTTTGCTAGTGCCTGCCATCTTCCCTCCCCCTTCCCTCCCCCTCCCCCTTTCCTCTCCTTCCCCTTCCTTCCCCCTCCCCCTTTCCTCTCCTTCCCCTTCCTTCCCCCTCCTCTTTTCCTCTCCTATCCTCTCCCTTCTCTCTGCTCTTTCTGTTCCTTCTCTTTCAATCCTCCCCATCTCTTTTTTCTCACTTTCTCTCCCCTTTCCTCTCTCGTGTTTCTTTTCCATCAGTGTGACAACGTTTTGATGTTTATTCCCTGTTTGAGAATATTCAGCTTCTCCTATTTATTTGGCTTTGCTGCAGACATGAGTCTGTATGTGAGTGCATGCACACAGAGGCCAACATCAGGGGACCAGGTGTCCCCCTGTCACTTTCCATCGAGTCCTGTGAGGCAGAGGCAGGGTTTCTCCCTGAACCCTGTAGCCTGTATTTTCTCGGTTGTGCTGGAAGCTGGCAATCTCAAGAGATCCCCCTGTCTCTGTCTACTTTGGAGCCTGGATTACAGGTGTGCAAGAAAGTTCCACTTGTTATGTTGGTGCCTGGATTCAAATTCCAGTTCTCACAATTGCACAGCGAGGCTATCCAGCCCCCTGACTTCTTGTTCTCACTCAAACGACCCCAGAGATGTCACCTAGAGCTTGTGCAGAGGGATCAGGCCTTCGAGGCATGGTATTCTCAAGGGAATTCCTAGGAAGTTTGCAGCTCGGGGAAGCCTTAATTTCTCCACTTTCCCCTCGCCACCCCGCCATCAAAGCCTCCTTATCTCTCCTTTTCTTCTATTCCTGGGAGGTTTGAGCTGAAGAAACCCTGAAGGAGACGCACTTGGGGATGCTTGCTTTGAAGGTGAAATGTAGAGGACGCTGCACAGCGCACAGGAGCTCGGTGTGAAAACTTTCACTTTGGTGAAAGCGGCCTCTCCCTCCCTGGTGCAGGGTGGGCCATCGAAGAACACACTGGTGCCCCGGGGGCTGCTCTGCCCTTGGCAGCTGTGGCTCTTACTTCCTAAATGAAAGCAAGGAGGGAAAACCTGTGCTTCCTAAACCAAGGACACCTTGCTCCATGCTTACAGTGAACCAGAGGGGTGTGTGTGTGTGTGTGTGTGTGTGTGTGTATGTGTGTTGTGTACTGTTTCATATATGATATTAAAATTAAAAAAGCTTTACAACCTGGCTTTCTCCATGTGGAACCTGCAAGTGTTAATTCCAGCCCTGGGCCACAGGGACCCTTCCACAGGGCTCTCTCTGCTTCTAAACCACCTCTCCTCTGGGACCTTCCTAGGTCACTGCATGGGGGTGTGCGGACTGGCTGGTCCTGTGTGCAAACTTCTCTTTGTTTGGAAGCCATCAGAATTCTACTGATGCCACAAAGTCAGGGTCAGAGAGTCTTCTAACTCTACATTTAATTCCATTGCTCTTTTTAATTGGAATATTTTCAAGAATTCCCCACCTCCTTACGAAGAACTAATGTGAGCCTAAGAAGATACCCAGACTGGGGTCAGGAGAGCACAAGTCTAGCATGCATGAGGCTCTGGGCCCCAGCCTCATTGTTACATGAAATGGGCCTGATGGTGCCTGCAATCTCAGCATTGGAGACGAAGGAGGTGGATGTATGGAGAGCAAGAAAAGAAAAGAATCAAAGTGAAGAAAAGGAAGAAAAGAAAACAGGATCATGATTGCCTCTGGGACCAAACCCCAGTCAGCTCCCTGGGAACCCTGGCCCACCAGGGTTTGTCTTTGCCTTTGAAAGACATGAACAAACACTGGCATCAACATCATTTCTCACAGCTCAGGATGACCCTGTCCCTGAACATGCCTGCCCAAGAGAACCCAGGGCCACTCTGAAGAAGGCTCTGTTTATTCCAGACCCACTGTAGAAGGGCCTCAGGGCAGGAGCCTGGCTGTGATGCTCCAATAGAGCTCACCTGGACTCTTCCCACTTCGGCCTTTTTCACTTCACTCACCATACTGAGTCCCACTGTGCCTTCCCCATCCTCCCAAGACACCCAGTTCAGGCTGGGTGTTCCACTGTATACAGTAAGCAGGACTGACATCAGTCCTTACACCCGCCTTTGCCACTGCGGCTTGGCACAGAGCCTTGCAACACAAGGACACATGCGATGAGGGAGGGACACCACCTGATGCCAACTGGAGTTTCTTGCCTGACAGACTGAGCCAGGACACTAGCAGCCATTTATCTGTAGCAGGGGAACTTAGCTTCCCTCTTCCCTTTGAAGAACAGAATGCAGTCCAGTAGATAACAAACCTACTACGTGGTTCTGGGCCACCGTGCCCACCCGACAAGCCCACAGCGGGGACCAGTAGTCTGAAGTGTTTGAATGTGAAACATCCTCACCTGGTGGTGCTATTTGAGTGACACTGTGGAACCTTCTAGACTTAAAGATTAGCTGGCAGGTATAAAATCATGGGCATTGGGCTTATGGGCAACAGCCTGGTGCCACTCCTGCCCAAGTCTCTCTTTCCTTCCTCACTAGCCCTTTGGTGCAGATAGATGTCCCAGCTGCCAGCTGTTCCCTGATGGACTCTGTTGGATGTTTGGTCACAAGAAAGTAATGCAAGCCAGGTCTGCTGGGGAAGCAGAACTTCATACTCCACAGTCCAGGCCTCCTGGGATGCAGGTCTCAGGAGGATGGTTCAGACTTCACCCCTTGGCCCTGGCCCAGAGATGCCAGCCCCATACTAATATAAACTGCAGATGGCATTCCCATCTGACAGTCAGGCCTTTTTTGGATGCCCTGGCACCATGCCCAGGAGATAAAGACGCAAGCAGGACAGATTCAAGCCACTCTTTCTTCTTAAAATAAGTGATTCATTTTTCAGGAGCGAGAGCTATTTTTGACTGCATTTGCTCCTTGGCAGCTGTTTCCAAAATGGCTTCACGATTCTAAGAAGCCATGATTCATTCCTGGTCTAGGCAAGGGTTGGGGACTGGAAATTCCAGTTATAAATGTCACAGCTCCTGCTGGGGGCTCCCCAACCCCTCTGAGGAGCCAGAAGAGAGTGTCTGCAAATTCCATGGCCTTGGGGAAACAAGAGCCAGTGTTCAGCTGGTTGGGGGTCAAGTGTCCTGGCCTTGACCAGTGTGGGAACCACACAGCAGCAACCTGAAGCCATGAGGTCTTGGGATTGTCCTCTAGTCTGTTGGCCACCAGGTCCTAGCAGCTGGGTTCTCTCTTGTCCTTGTTTCTAAATCTGATTTTATTATTAGTTTCCTTTTCCTGGTGGAACTAGTCTAGAAAACAGTAAAAGAGCTGTAAAAACTTAGAATTTTGTAATTATTTGCATATTTGGTACAAAATTTTTCAAACAAAAAACTTTGAGAAGGGAAAGAGTCAGGCAAGTGTGTAGTCCTCATCCGATCCCAAGTCCACCATTGCTTTCATTGTCTGATTTCCCTCAGGAAATAAGGCCTTCACCATGCTAGGCAAGCAGTCACAACCAAGTCACGACCCGCTCTACTTTTTACCATTTAAACTTTTTAAATTTTACTTTTAATTCTGTTCACATGTGTGTGCTCATGAATGCAGGTTCCTATAGAGACGAGAGGACGGTATTGGGTTCTCCACAGCTGGAGCTACAGGGGATCGTGAACTGCCTGACATGAGTGCTGGGAAGGGAACTGGGGTCTTCTGGAAAAGCAGTTCATGTTCTTAATTGCTGAGCCACCTCTCCAGTTCCCCACTTTTAAGACATGATAGATCTCAAGATAGATAAGGTAACCATGATGCCCATTTCATTAGATTCTCTTCTAGAAAGTTCCAAACACACGTTTGCGTATCTAATTTCTCACTTAGGGCTTTCTATGGGGTTGTATGATGGCCACCATCTCCTGTATTTCCTGTTAGATGGCTTCCCTTTGTGGTTTTTTTTTTTTCACCTTGACTCAGTTACCTTGATGACCAAATTGCAGGATTTCTTTAACGGAAACATGAGAATTGATTTGTTGCCCCTTATTAATGGAAACATCCATGAGCAATGAGATAAGGCTTCCCCTCAGCCCCACCCATGTCCTCATCAGCCCTGACAATTGTATTTTGTACATTTGTTTTGATCGTGTGTAGAGAGGGTCTCGTATAGCAAAAGATGGCCTTGAACTATTTATGTAGCTGTGGAGAACCTTGATCTTAGTCCTCTTGCATCCGCTGCCCTAGTCTGGGATTACAGACATGCCCCGCTGTACCTGACTTCCATCCCAGCTGCTTCGGAGTGCACAGTTCAAAGGCTTTCACACCATGGGAACCACCACCAGCATGTGTCTTCAACACACTTTTCAAGTCCCTGATGTCTGATCCCACACTAGGGCAAGGCCAGAGTACTTCATCTACTCCTTTCCTTGGGCTGTAGAATTTAATGACTCTCCTTTGGGATTTCCCAGAGTGCTTAGTGAGCCCCCAGCATGAGCAGTGGCCCTAGCAGGAGCTAGACACATGTTTTCTGAAAAAGATAATGAAATTCAAAGTAAGTTAGGTTGAGGAACAAACTCCCTTCATCCTGCCACAGTCCAGGAGACCTCTGTCTGTGCATTTGACCCAAAGAACCCCCGTAGCAGCCATGTAATTTCATTAAAACCAACTTGTAAGGGGCACTAGGGCGCCTTCCCAGCACCCTCAGATTGCACGCCGTGGGTTCCAGATGCCTGGCTGTTCTCAGAAATGCGTCATCTCAGGACTATCCGGATTGTGTGGAATTCCCCATGGAGGATTTCCTGGGCTGTTTTGTTTTGTTCTCTAGTTACCATTTTAATTCTTTATTATAAAGCTTCTTAGAAAGCATCAAGGCCTTCCTTTCAGGGAAATGAATCAAGCATAGTATATTCTCAAGGGGGAAATGAAGAACTTCCTGTCTAAAATTAGAAGTATTTATCTAGGTTGATGGGTGGGAAATAAATCCAGAAATCGTGAATCTGGTTTGAGGGCCACAAGGGCCTCCAGACACTGGTGTGAGGCAGGAATTAAAGAGATATCTGGGAAATGAGGCTGTCAAACACTGGGAATGAAGTGGGCAGCGGCCAGGTGATTGTGTAACGTGGTGTCGAACTGGCCAGGAGTCCTCCAAAGTGAACAGGACCTGGTGGAACCGTGGGGCAGGATGCAGAAGCAGGATGGGGGCTGGAAGCAGCAGTTACGATCCAGTGCAGAGAACAGAGCACTTGCTAAGAGAGGAGTGCGATAGTCTGTTCCCTCGGGTCATTCTGTGGCCTTTCCGAGATGACCCAGATGACCTTTGGTGACACCTGCAAACAAGAAAAAAAAATAGAGGAGAAAGAAAAGGACCCCACCCCACCCGCCTCTGTCTCTGGAGCAGTTCCCATTGTCCTGGGAAGTTCAACAGTTAAAAGCAGTTATGCAGAGTGGCTCACGGGCATGCAGATACATGTGCATGTGTGGACACATACATCTATGTGCGCACAGGTATATACGTACCATAGATGGTGGGGGCGTGTGTGGAAAGTGGCAAGAAGAGATGAAGTGCAACGGTACAAGAGCGTGTTCGTGTATCCCACAGGGACAATCTTCAAGTACCGCAACCTACAGAGGAAACGTGTTCTGTGCCACTCCTGATGCTGAGCCAAAGGGGCCCAGTAAACCCGCGGTCCACTGCAGAGGGCAGAGTCTGCGAGGACTGGGCCTGGCCTGTGCTTTCTTTTCCAGCGGTGGCTCAGGGCCGGGCTCCCCAGGAGGCCGAGGGCTAAAGACAACAGACCTCTTATTCTAGGCTAGTGTCGGGAGCAGGAGCATGGTGACAGTTCCTAGTGGCCCAAGCAGGGTCTGCCATCTCTGGCAAGGGCTGACCGCTCGGGTGCAGCCATTGGAAACACAGGCTCACCCAGGAGTTAGACTGATCAAAATGAAAATAATCAAAAAAGTAGAAAAGGAATGCTTTAAAGCAGTGGTTCTCAGCTGGTGGGTCTCGACCCCTTTGAGGGGAATCAAGTGACCCTTTCATATGGAGTCTCATATCAGATATCCTGACTATCAGATATTTATATTACAGTTCATAACAGTAGCACAGTTACAGTTATGAAGTAGCAACAAAATAATTTTATGGTTGGGGGTCACCACAACATGAGGAACTGTATTAAAGGAGTGCATGGTTAGCAAGGGTGAGAACCACTGCCGAACCTGGGGACCTGGGTTCAAATCCCCATCACCCAGATAGTGGAAGAAGACAATCATCTCCCGAAGGTTGTCCTCTGCCACACATGCATGTGACACACGTATGTCTACGTGTGTGCATACACAATAAATAAACAAACGAAAAACAGAACTTAAAAAGGACAAGATGACTTAATTAAACACTGGGTAGTGGTCTTGAGAGATATTTACTAAAAATGGATGTATAAAAATGGCCAATAAGATGCTCAGCATTGTCAGTCACCAGATATATGCTTATTAAAACCATGATGAGTCTTACAAGGTAGGATTACTAAAACCAAGCAAAACAGAACAAGAATGTTGGCATGGAGATTGTCCTTTATAGGCCCACTGATATATGATGAAGTCTCTAGACCTACACAGAGAAGGTAGTGGCACCATGTTGTGAACATATGAGGTGCCATTGGATCATATGCTTTTCAACCATACTGTACTGGCTGGTTTTGTGTCAACTTGACACAATCTAGTGTCACCAGAGAGGATGGAGATTCAGTCGAGGAAATACCTTCCTGAGATCCAGGTGTAAGGCCTTTTCTCAATTAGTGATCAAGTGGGGAGGGCCCAGCCCATGGTAGGAGTTGCCGTCCCTGGGCTGATAGTCCTGGGTTCTATAAGAAGTTGGGCAGAGCAAGCCAGGAGAAGCAAGTCAGTAAGCAACACCCCTCCATGGTCTCTGCAACAGCTTCTGTCTCCAGGTTCCTGATCTGCTTGAGTTCCTGTCCTGACTTCCTTCGGTGATGAACAGCCATGTGGAAGTGTATGTAGAATAACCCTTTCCTGCCCAACTTGCTTTTCGGTTGTGGTGTTTCACTGTAGCAACAGAAACCCTGACAAAGACATATTTGTATCCATTTGTATATATATATATATATGATCAATAAGAAGAAAACAAACACTGTCACAGTTAGCTGGTGAATGTCAACATCATTTACCTAGAGAATGTGGATACACACATCTGCTTATATTTGGGGAGCATAGTTTTCCTACTGTCACTGGCAATCCTAGTTAATAATTTTAATTCTAACTCAGTCTGGAAGCAGACATCCTACCGCATGTTCTCTGTGGATCTGAGTCAGTAACCTGTGAATACAAAAATAATTCAGAATTACTACCTAAAACCAGGGAAGTGTGCCTGCCATGTGTCCTTCCATATCCGGTGCCTTTGAGTCTATTTAGAGTTTTTATCTTCTTGTTCATTCTCTCTCAACTTCATGCATGAAAATACGTGCTTGCTCTGTGCTCATTATCGATGGAGAAAGCCCTTCGTTTGTGTTTGCTGTAAGTGGGTTATCAAGAAGCAGAGGGATGGGGCCAGGGAGATAGCTCAGCAGGTAAAGTGCTTGCTGCACAGCACGAAGACCTGAGTTCTCATCTCTAGCACCCAGAGAAAAGCTGGGCACAGCAGCACATGCCTGCCCTCCTCCCTGCACTGGGAGGCTGAGACAGGAAAATGCCTGGAACTCTCTGCCCAGCCCGCCAGGTTCATTGAGATATTGTGGAAAACATCTCTGATGGAAGGGAGGCAGAGGAAAGAGAAGAGGAGGAGGGAGAAGGGGGAAAGGAAGAGGATGAAGGAGGAGGAGAATGAGCTTGGAGGCCAGGATGCTGAACATGTCCTTGGGGACTCAAAGCTTTGGCATCATCTTCATTGCTTTTACTGTTGCTATGGTAAAATATTCCAATACAGTGATTTAAAAAAGAAAAGGTGTCCTTTGCCTACAGTTGAAGGTTCTGTCCACTGTGTCAGGGAAGTCAAGACATGAGGCGCTTTTATGAGGTCACATCACATCTACACTCAGGAAGAAAGGAGCAAGGAGTTCTGGCGCTCAGCAAGCTTCCTCCTTTTCACGCAGCCAGGACCCAAGCCCAAGGAATGATGCCTCCCAGTGTTAGCCTGGGTCTTCCTACCGCAGCTAAAGGCATGTCTCCAGGTCTGCCAGGAAACTCTGCTCTCTTAGGACTTAAGTGCAAGCATGTGAGAAAGACACACATACATACACATGTACACACACGCACCACGCACACACACCACACACATACACACACACACCATACACACACACACCATACACACACCACACCATACACACATACACACACATACACACACACCATACACACATACACACACACACACCATACACACACACACACCACACCATACACACACACACACACACACACACGATGGGGGCAAATGCACTAGAAGGACTATAGCAGTGAGAGACAGTCTGAGGGAGTCACAGACATAAAACAAAGGGTAGTCATTGGCTCACCCAGGAAGAAAGATGAGATCCTGGAGAAGATCCTCCTGAACTGGGTTTCGGGGGCATCTTACCATGGCTGGGGAAGACAAGGTCAGAGGGATGGCACCTGTCAGGGCACTGCAGGGACAGAGCGGAGCTGCTCCAGAAATAAGATTCCAAAAGGATCTGCACTCGTGGTCCTGAACCATGCGTGAATCCTTAGTGGTGACACCCCCTCTGCCTCCATGTCTCCACCGTCCCACGGCTTCCCCTGAGCCTGCCTGACCCATGGCCAGCCCTGTCTGCTCATGGTTTACAGAAGAACCAACAAAACCCAGCCACTCCCTGCATGCAACTGGAGATGTTGGCAGAAATGTTATTTTCTGTTTTTATGACTCTCTAAGATTAAAAAGTCTTTCCCAGCGAGTACTATTATTCTTGGACAGTCCTCTATTTTTAAAATTTGGGCCAGATCATGCCTCTTGCTTTGGAGTTAGGTCAACGGAGCTCCTCCCCAGCCCACGCTATTTATAAACTCTGTCTGCACTGACCATGCACTAGAGCAGGATTTTTTTGGGGGGGTTATCTTGTCACTGTGGACAAAAGCTCTTGTGTCCTTGCTCTTGATGCTGGTTGGTTTATTGGGTTTATAGCCAGATTTAAAAGCTGATTTTCTGGCCTTTCATCCTGGAATGTTTTTGTAACAGAAATCAGGGCAAGAGAGGAGGCGNNNNGGGGATTCCAGAGAAAAATTTTGAAAAAAGAAAAAATGAACAGGCAGTTCATTTCAATATCCTTAGACTGATATCAAATAAATCCACATCGTATGGAGTAGGATTTGATTACAAACGGGAACAGTTCCATCTGTCCAAAGCCCTTCCAAAATGTAATTACACCACACTGCTCCTAATGGCTGATGGTTGGTCCAGATATTTGGATCTCCTCCTGGGATGTCACAGCTCAACTACAGCTTCCTCCTCATCCCTAAGACCAGTTTAATAGCAACAATGGGGCAATTGGATTAGCAAATGAGCAGCTCTTTCACTGGGTAAACAGCCTCTAGCTTTGGAAGTTCCATTAGCAACAGTGGCTGCCTCAAGACCGCCACCTGGAAGATAGAGAAGTTCCTTCCCAGAACAGGAAAGGCTACAAAATTCTGAAGGATCTTCCCTGTCTGGTATAGACTGCTTCTGGGGGATGCTCCGCCCAGCTGAGTCTACAGAAGTAACCCACCAGGAATTCGGGAAGGTCAGAAAAGAAATCAGGGTTTGCTTCTGGAGGAGCACGTGTCCTGGAACTCATGTGACTGCTGGTTCCATCTGCCACCCAAAGGAATTAACCTGGAAACACCCTTCCCTGATGCCTGAGAAGAGGGAAGCCTGGGCCTGGGTTTTGGAGTTGGACGCATGCACATCGGGATTGCAGCCTTCCTTCCCCACAAGCGAGCTCTAATTTCTCTATTTGCTGTCTGGGGCTCCTGTGTCTTCCCTCTGTGAACATACAGTGCAGGCCCTACATACTCCATTCCCCCAGTTCCCAGAGCTGTCACCTGTCTGCCAGGCCTCTCGGAAATCTCCCCAGTGTCCTCGCATGTTCAATTTCTCATGTTGGGTCAACGAAAAGCATGGGCTGAGTTTCTGCCCCTCTGAAGCCCCACGACCGAGTCATTAGGTCCCTGAGGACTTGGGATCATTCTGCTCTTTATAAGCCCAGGCACCACGGGGTGTGGAGCGCACAGTGAAGGCGTGCCTTTCTCACACCCCTGTCCCTCAGGGTTCTGGCTCTTTGCCCAGGGTGCTCTGCAGTGGGCGGTGACTCAGAGCTGGCAAGGAAATTGCTTAGATGGCCAAGGGAAGAAAGATCAAACCAGTGTCTCCACAGGGTCCTTGGATGACCACTGCCCCTTCCCCTCCTCTTTCTCCACCCCGGGGTTACCACCAACTCCAGGCATAGTTGGTAATCACAGAAGGCCAAAGGCAACGTTCACGCTCCGCACATCCAGTTAAGCAATCGAGTCAGAGTTGTAGGAATGGTGACTCTGACCCATTGCTGGGAGATGCGGGGATCAAAACAGCAGCTGCTGAGTGGTTCCAGTCTGTACTTAGCCCTCAGGAGAAGACTGGCACTGAGGTCTGAGGGACCAGCTCCCTCCTTCGGCTCAGATATTCTAAGTCACTGCTGTGAGGTCATTGCTGATTCCGGCCGGCCGTGGGGCCATGTCTTCCTGGTGTCACATTTCTTGTGACTGGACTCAACTCAGACTTCGCTTTTCAGCCCATGTGGGGCCCAGATGTAGATGTCTGTGGGGAGTTTGTTGTTTGTCGGGGTTCTTTGGGCGATCTAGGTGCATTATTTATAAAGGTCCCTCCCACTCCATGATAAGGTGACAGTGGCTGGAGGATTAGGGACAGAGCTTGTGAAGAAGTCTCAAGGTCAACAGTGAAGAAAGAAGAGAAGACTGAAAAGCATCCTGGAGGCTTGGCAAAAGGTAGCAGAAGAGAAGCAGGAGACACCAGGCCAGTGTGGGAAGACCTACGGCTGGTCAGCCATCTACGTGACCAGCTTCAAAGGGAGGCTGGAGACAGGAAGAGGAAACGCTCTCTGATCTGTCACCGACGCTACCAGGCCTTATTCTAATGACAACAGTGCTAACAACAGGAACAGCCACTGTGGTCCCTGGCTCTTCAGAGGGTTTCCCCTGGCTTTTTGGGTCACCCAGTTTATCTGTCTCCTGGGACCATTCTCCATCCCTACCAAGGGCTCAGCAAGAGTGTGGGGCTTATGAAGCAGTGCACACCCCATATTTTTGTTGGGTGGCTCTTGAGGAAGCATTCCCTGGCATTCAGCTGGAGTTGCTATTGGTTTCTAACCACTTAGATAGGGAGTGGGTTTTCCCAAGTCACTCCTGGTGTAGGAGGCTCATCTGTCTATGTGTTACTTTCATTGATTAATAAAGAAACTGCCTTGGCCTTTTGATAGGCCAGCCC
>LOEQ01000260.1:23803-36593 GCA_001685075.1 Bramus lutescens | reverse complement strand
TATGTTACTTTGGAGAAGAGATTTTGCTTTTGTTTCCTCAGAAAATGAGAGGCTGTGGATTTATTCAGAGTTAAGAAAAATCAGCTTTGATCAAAGAAGACCACCTGAGAAATCTCCAGCAGGAATAGATGGCCCAGATGTCTGAGTTCTTCATCCAGAACAGGTTCAAGACTGCTGCCTGAGATGATCAAGACTCACAGGCTACTTTAGTCAGGACTTGATCGTAATTCTAAATTTTCTTTAGGTCCCCATAAGGTTATCAACATTCATTCCTCTTCCATTGTTTCCTTTTTATTTGGTCACGGTGACATAAAAGGCTGGGTTTGGAGGCGGTCACCAGTGTGTTCAATGTCCTTGGGGTCACAAAACTGAGGAGAGAATCACAGCTCAGCCTCTGCAGTAGATCTGAGGTCAACAGGGACCCATCTACAGACGGGTTCTCAGGGCCTGAAGATCGCGTTGGAAGAAAACAGATCAGAAGCAGACCTGGGCTCATGTAATCCAGTGCTACAGACAAGGAAGGACATTGGCAGTGACAGACACTGATGCGGAGAAGGGACTGGGGCCAGGGTGGGGAGCAGTGCTGATGAAGGCTGGGTGAGCGCTGGTCCTGTGGGTTGTGGGGCCCCTTTAGGAGTCAAGGACAGATCTCATCAGACATGCATTCTTGGCAAGCACTGCTGCCCCAGCTGTGACCCCCACAGGCTGCCAAAGCAGTTTCCCCAAAAGGGTATCTGAGAGAAGACAGCTTCAAGAAACCCAACACTGAAGCCCTGGGCTACCTGCTGGTGGGCCTGCTTCTTCGAAGGCTGGCACAGATAGAGAAGAGTCCAAGTCTCACATCACCCCAGAAGGAAAATATCAGAAAACTCTGAGGTCATTCACAACCCTGCTGTGTTCCTTTTAAATAGAAGGTCCCCTCTTTTTACCGTATTTGAAACAGTTCCAATACAATGTCCTTTTGTCACTTTGTAGATGCAGGAAAGTTGTCCCCTTTCCCGCTCTCTCACAGAGAACACAGCCAGGATGAACTAGGTAGGGACTTGCTCTCCTGTTTGATGATGTTCCCTGTGTAACTCTGCTAGGCAACTCAGGTATTACCCACATCCTCGGATAACTGTTATCAGACTTTGTCCAGTTTATTCTCTGGAGACTCTGGCAGACAGGGCCTGCATATTGTTGCCATCTTCCAAAAACCCATCCGTATTTTCTTGTCAGGGATTTGGTAACAGGAATGGGAAAAGTAGCCAGTACAGAGGGGAATTAAGCTACTGAGACTCAGCACAGCAATCAGCGTGCACCGCCAACCCAGACCAAGAACCATGCTTGCCCATGTCAGCCGCTGTCCCCTCAGGTTCTCACTAGCTTCTCTCATCTCCCTGAAATTTACCTGCTTGGGGGATGGATGTGACCTCTAGACGTTCCATATGCAAGTTCACCATCCCAACACCAGCCCCTCTGCATCCCCACAGGCTTCATAAGCAAGTCCACCATCCCAACACCAGCCCCTCTGCATCCCCACAGGTTCCGTATGCAAGTCCACCATCCCGACACCAGCCCCTCTGCATCCCCACAGGCCTCATAAGCAAGTCCACCATCCCAACACCAGCCCCTCCGCATCCCCACAGGCTTCATAAGCAGATCTACTTTCCTGAAGCTATCCCCTCACCATCCCTGCATCAAAGTTTTCCATGGGGATTAAATACAGCAACATTTCCACATGTCAATGTAGATAACTGGTTTTCTAAGTGACACAGGAAAATAGAGAGAGATCAGAAATATACAGGTGCCTTAATGCCAACTTTCTCTATCCAATGTCTAGGGACCTCATTATATCTAACTTTATAGGACTCAAACAGTTTAATCAATGAAATTTAACCAAGACAGAAGAATTTAGTTTAGAAGTTTCTCTGTCCTTACACCCTCTAAGGTAGGTTCAAGTTTGGTCGTCAGACAGGAGTAACTACACTTCCGGGGTAGAAGTCTGTCTCTTCCTTGTATTTGTGTGCAGGTGCCCTAATACATTCCACAGTGACAGCCACAAGCTGGTTTACAGCTGTAATGGAGCCTGCAGGACAAGATGACCTTTCTAATTGTCATGGCAAAGAGCACAATTGCAGCTGACTTTGAAACACACCGAAAACTCATTATGCTAAGATAGAATAGCTTCTACTTTAGGGCACACTATGAATATTAATGTCGGAGCTCTTCTTGAAAAAAAATGTGCTCTAAATTTTATATTGTATAAAACCCTTTTAATACCAAAGAGGGTGTTTATTTATAGTCTGTGGGCTTCTTCATAGATGCCATTAAGGATTCCATTAAACATGGCAGAGCGGAATGAATAGTCACGGAGCATTAAGGCAGGAATAACCATCACCCTTCCAGAATCAAGCCTGAAACCAGAAGACACGAGCTGCAGATGTGTGCCAGGAGAACAGGACACAGACAAGGTCGGGCCTGCATAGGTTACCGGGGTCAGCAAGAGGCACCACAGGGGACGCAGTGCAGTACTGGTAATGGGGGGTGGTCAGGATGGAGCCAGGAGGGTGCAAGGAGTAGCTGATGGGAGCTAAGGATGCAGAGTACTCTAGAAGAAGAGAAGAGCCATGGAGGAGGTGGTGGATGCAGAGAGAAGCTGGTCCTCTGCCACTGCAGTGGTGAGAAGATGTCTTCTTCCTGCATGGTCCAGCAGCATCTCTTGCCTGTGTCCACAGAGACTGGGAGGGGCTCTTTGACACCACACCAGATTCCCTTTGCCATCTGGGCACAGGTAACAAACTGATGAGAACCAATTTTGTCCACAGAAAAGCTCATGACAGTTTCACAGGCCATCCTGTCTACCAGCCTTCAAAAACATGGAAACTTTTGTCTGCTATTTTCTGGAGACCCCTCCTTCAGTTTCTGTGGCCACATATGCCACCAACCCAGGAGATCACAGCACAGTTTGGGAAGAAAAAAAATCCCTATGGCCATGAAATACTGCTTTAATGGCTCCAGTAAAGAGACAGAAAATTTTAATGGGTAAAGCAAGATCAGTGTTTCACCAGCCAGAAGATGCATGCATCTCTCCTCTCCTGTACTTCAATGGTAGAGAAAAGCCCTTCCTCAGACTTAATGAAGAAGTGATTGGTTCATTAAGGCCTATCTTCTGCAGTTTCCTGTACAAGCTCTTCACCAAATACCAGGCCCTTCCGTGGGCTTCTGGCCATCATCAGGCTTCCACGTCATCCTGCTTATGTTCAGCCATGGCGGTGAGATTGAGAGATGAGCCTCTCATATTAGGAATCCAATCAGAACAAAACCCCATGTCAAGGTGGAACCTTAGATGCCAAAGATCCTCGCTCAGGCCTCTTCCTGTGGGGCCACAGGATGCAATTCTCTTTGCTTCAGTTTCCCTGTGTGTGAAACGGCCCTCCCCTCAGAGCCAGCAGCATTAGTGGTCCAGGGATGAAGTAATTAGATGTGTGTTCAGCACTGTCAAAATGGCTGCTTCTCCGGGGAGGTGATAAGAGAGGAGATGTTACCAAAGGGATTGCTGACATATCAGAGACTGTTTCTTCCCTGAGAACTCACACTAGACCCATATCCTCCATGCACAAGCAAGGCACCCGAGAAATGCAAAGTGAGAACCCAGTAAAGAGCAATGGAGGACGAGGTCTGTGAAGAGGTCACTTCTAAACCTCGGAAGAGCTGGACAAGAGACATTACCAGTCCCAGCACAGAACCCTTCCCAGCTAAATCCCAGAAACCATCAGAGGAACAATGACTCTAAAATCATGTTGGAAATAGGAAACAGAATTCTGAAGCTATCTGATTGACTGACATCAGTGGCCCCAAAAGCAGGGGCACATTAATCTCAGGAGTGGAATTCAAGCCAACAGTGACCAAGGAGTGTGACAGGATCCACAGTGCAGGCTGCAGCTCCCATACCTAGGTCACCTGACCCAAACACTGCAGTGCGTTGTCCTCAGAAGCATGGACTTCAACAGTTTCTCCAAGCCCGGGTCATCTAGAATGCAGTTGCCAGGAGCCATCAGTGAAACTGAAAACCTAGCAGATGTATACGAGGCACCCTACAGCATAGAGGCAAAGTCCTCCTCTACACAAAGTGGCTGTCACAGAGCTGCACACCTCAATTTGGTATGCCATACACCAAAATCATCATGCATTCCCATAGGAGGGGGTAGCTAATGCGTTTACAGGAACACGGAACCAGGGAACACAGACCCAGAGAATGAGAAGCAAGGGCACACAAACCAGGTAATACAGAGCAAGGAAAACGTAACCAGGGAGATACAACAAGATGCAATATAGAGACAAGGCTGCCTCGGTGACTTCACAATGAAGACTGACCATCATATGTTCTTTGTTCATCCCAATCACTTCCAGTTGCGCCCAGTGTTGATGCTGTAGGCTTTAAGAGGTCCTTACCTTTCCACAACTTCACTTGCTTTTGTGTTCCTGGCTCCATGTTACCTAGTTCTGTGTTCCCTGGCTCTGTGTTCCCCGGCTCCGTGTTCCCTGGTTCCACATTCCCCGGCTCCGTGTTCCCTGGTCCCACATTCCCTACCTCTGTATCTCTCTATTGTTCTCTTGAAGGAGAATGAGAGGGACAACAAATAAGACTAAAACTAGAACATGGAACCAGGTATGGTGTCATCCATCCTTGATCCCAGCACTCAGGAGGCAGAGGCAGGTAGATCTTTGAGTTCCAGGACAGCCTGGACTACCAAGAGAGTTCAGGACAGCCAGAGCTAGAAAGAGAAACCCTGTCTCTGGAAAAAACATCAGGACCCAGTATGTCCTATGTGGGGTAAAAACAAGTTTCAAGGAAGGCTAACCCATTGAATCAAAACCATCATGGGATGTTACACACAATAAAAACTGAGGGGCTTCAGGGCCCTCTGAGGCATGTGCCAAAGCCAACTGTTTTTTTTTTGCCCTTTTAGGAGGCTCAACATATCATATGTTGTGGAATATTACTTTAACTATGTAAAGATGTGTTACATTTGTTTATGCTGCATTTGTTTAATTATGTAAAAATGTGTTGCTGTTTTACCTTGCCTGCCTAAGGCACCTGATTGGGCTAAGACTCCTGGGGCCAGTCAGTGGCCAGACAGACAGACAGACACAAGAAGCAGTGAAAGTAGGACACACAGAATGAAAGGAAGGTAAAAATCCCCAAGGCAAAAATGTAGGTGAAGAGAAACAGGTTAAAATAAGTTATAAGAGCTAGCAAGAAATGTATCTAAGCTAAGGCCAAGCATCCATAACTAATAATAAACCTCCAGGTCATGATTTAGGGTTGGTGGCCCAAGAGAAAGCCTGGTACAACCATATCTCATCCAAAGTCCTTAGCACCTGACACTAACACTGTCTTCTGTCTCTTTTCAGTTTTTTACTTAGCTTCGTCTTTGTCCTGATTAGATGAATTTCCTAGGTTTCTGTTTCTTTCCACCCCCAACCTGAGAGAAGAAGGTAGGTGTAATTCTTGTGTTCTTATTTTTCTTGGAGGTTTCTCTTGAAGATGGCTGGTGAGTGTGCAGGGGCAGTGTCTACATGTGCAGCGTGTGCAACTCTTGGAACCTCTAGGTGAGTGAGACACCACAAATAAAGATACACACAAACTTTTGCAAGGGCTGTACCCTGCACATCAGAGTAAAAAGAACTCACATCCCTTCAGCTCACACACTTTCTTCTGTTGGCTAATTCAAGCTCAGGACTTAGGAGGGAATCCAAAGCTAAAGGTAGATCTTGTCCATGTGGACATCTGGTCAACCCCAAACCATCAGCAGAAAACTGTCAAGTCACTGTTCTTGTGTCATCCCACCTGCTTTCCACCTCCCCAGTTCCTGAAAAAGGCTGAGTAAAGATGGAGGCTGTGGAACAATAGTCCCAAATATGAAATCCTGCCTTCATCCTTCTCCCTGGAAACTGCTTTCTGAACCTAATGATTCCCAACAGGGAGTCCCGGAGGCTCACCAGCTGTGGACCCAGATCTACTCTAGTAGCCTGCGGAACTAGGAGAGATGCATTACCATGCTAATAATGTCCTATTTAAATTCTAGCCCTGATTACTCCGTGATGAAATCTCTTCCCTCCACACTGGCTTCTTTATATCTGAGTTCCAGCGTGAAATCAACAACATTAATAAAGTACAATACAGATTATCAAATTATACATAGGAGACAGAGAAACAGCTGTATAAATTTTAAGGTTATTTTTGGGGGGAAAAAACTAAAATAGTTATTCATTTTTTACGCCCCACCTTCCCTTATTAAAAAAATTAAGATACATATTAATGAGAGGCTGCTGGTTAATTTCTGGAAGCATTCAGGGATGCGGGAACCACTTGGCTTTCCATTTGACTCCACTATACTCAACATCCCTTGGAATACAAATGCGTGCCATGCCGTCTCAGAACTGGAGTCTTCTCTTCACAGGCGTGTATCACTGTAACAGATTCAAAGGCAGCAGCCACGTCTGCCTCCCTTTGCCTTTGAGGTGTCATGTGTCTGTCCCTTTCCCATCACCCCAATCTGAACAACAAATGCAGGGCTAGGGGTGCAGCATGGCTGGTAGAGTGATTTCCTGGCATATGCAAAGTCCTGGGTTCGATTCCAGCACATCCCAAACTGGGTATTAGGTACTCCTCACCACCTCTAATTCCAGGCTGAAAGAGGTGGATGCAGGAGGATCAGGTGTTCGAGGTCATCCTTAGCTATACATCAGGTTCAAGGCCAGCCTGAACTACAGAAGACGCTGCCTCAAAAATAAAGCAAAACAGTAAATATCCATACAAGACCATGCCATCATCCTCCAGGAAAGAGTCACATGGTCACTGGTTTCATTATGCTGGAAAAGAGACACAAGGTCTGCACCCACGGCGCAAACTGAGGAAGAAAGAACAAACACCTCACCTCGCCATCCAGCCCCCGCAAATGAACGAAGACTTGCAGCAAAAGGCCACCATGCTGGGTCCCAGGATAACCCAGTCAGACTTGGAGGCAGTGCTCTGATCCCAGTGAACACACTAGCTAGCAAGAGACGGACGGCACAATGACATCTCCATGGTGAGACAGGCTGGTCCATCCCTAATGGCCACCAGAAGTACTTCACTGAGAGCTCTCTGTGTGAGCAACACTGCTGATTGGTCCTTGGACCCCCGCAGGGCACATGACTGCCCAAGGTAAGGACAGCTCTCCTCACCCTTGCAGCTGACGGCCATCCTGTACCCAGGTCAAGTTCACGACAACAGGGCAGTAGGAAGGCATTTGTAGATTCCGACAGGGCTGTGAAGGGGACAGCTATGTTCTGTCTGTATGCCTCCAGGCTGGGTCTAGCATCTACATGTGACATATAATAAGGGGTTCAAGAGAATTCAAGTCTCTGAACTTAAGAGCTGCTCATCCATCCTAGAACTGCTTTCTCCAACCCTTGAAACCATTGTTGGAAATCAGATTCTTTTTTAATGCTTTATATGGAGGTAGAGATATAGCTTAGTAGTTAAAGTGCTTTGCCTTGCAAGCACTACAAACAAAGTTCAATCCCTAGAGCCCACAGAAAAACCCCAGTGTGAGGCTGCACCCTGGTAATCCCAGGCCGGTGGAGGCAGAGACAAGGGACCCCTGGGGTTTTCTGACCAGCCAGTCTAACCGAATTGGTAAGTTTCAGGTTAGGGAAGATCTCAAAATAAAACAAAGTAGAAGGAGCCTGAGAACTGACAGCCAAGACTGACGAGGACAATGCTATTGCTCATTTCTTAGTTTTACCAGAAGATGCTTTATCTGTGGGCTACGCAGATGGCATAATAATTAAAAACATGCACTACTCTTGCCAAGGACCTGGATTCAGTTCTCAGCACCCACATCTGGTGGCTCACAAACTGCCTGTCAACTTCAGCTCCAGGGACCCAAAGCCTTCTTCTGGTTTCCAAGGGCATTGTACTCAGCACGGGTACAACTCTGTTGACTGAGGTTTCTGTCCTGCCCGGCTCCTGCAGTCGTTAAGTCCCAAAGAAATCACAGAGGTCTATATTAATTATAAACTAGTAGCTCAGGCTTCTTATTAACTCTTCTAGCTTATATTAGCCCGTTATTCTTGTCTGTGTTAGTCACGTGGCTTGTAGTCACGTGGCTTGGTACCTTTCTCAGCGAGGTAGTCACTTCTTGTGTCCTCTGTGTCTGGCTTCCTCTCTCTCTGGGTGACAACTGCAGACTTAAACTTCCCTCTTCCCAGAATTCTTGTTGGCCCACCTCTACTTTGTGCCTGGCTACTGGCCAATCAGCGTTTATTTAAAATACAAGTGACAGGGTACAGTCTGTTGTCCCACAGCACAACTCTCTCCCCAATACACAGAAATAATTTTTTTTATTCTTTTAAGACCCAAGAGACCAGAATTTTATTGAAGACTGAGAAGCTCTGTGGTGCATCCACGCCTATACAGACACAGATTTGCCTGTTTTCTCTTCTTGTGCGACATCTGAACTTGAACTCAGTGTCCCCTCTGGATTCCTGATTCTCGAGGTTCAAAAACAGCTGAATCCAGACTACGATCTGTTTATTGCATTCCAATAGGTGAAAGCTTCAATTTACTCAGGAATGTATTTTCCTTTCAAGGGTTTATTTTAGTTTTAGTTACGAGAGTTTATATATGTCTCTGTATGTGTGTATACGTGAGTACAGTCAGTACCTGCAGATGTCAGAAAAGGGTGTCACATCCCCAGGAGCCAAACTTGGGCCCTCTGCAAGGGTAGTACGTGTTCTTAACCATTAAAACCGTCTCTCAAGCCCCTAGAAATTCATTTTCTGTATCTTTGCTACCCATGACCTTAACAATACTGGATTGCTAGTTTGGGTGACCCAAATCCACACCTCCTCAGACGGGTTAAAAAATGAGCTTCTGCCTCAAGCGCATGTGGGCGAACATGCAGGAGAGGGTGGCTGACCCAGCATAATCCAGACATGGAGCACACAGATCCCACCATGAGCCATCTGCAGTTTGGAGTCATCGGTGCAACCGTCTCCCATTCTGCTTGTTTATGTTTTATTCATCATCTTGAAAGAATTTAGTGAAGTAGCAATGATGAGATTCAAAAATACTGCACGGCGCTTTTAAAAAAAAATATATTAATGGCTTTCAAGCACTCACTGGCTATTCAAATGAAAATATCATTGGGTTAAATTTGCTCAAATCTGTTTACATCTTCTTTATTCTTAGAAATAATCCATTCCCCTATTTTGTGTAAGAGCTGAATGATAACACTATGAAATATTTCAGTTTTCCTTATTCATAGATTTAAAAAAAAATCAACAGCAAAAGCCTGCTGGAGATTCTCCCTGTTCGATTCTCTCATGGTTGAAGTAGGCCAGCCTGCAGGGCCTGAGGACCTGGAGCCCCCCTCAGCCCTGTGCTTAAGGACGCTTCACACGCAGCCATGGGCTGCACATTTGAGAAAATAAACAAATAAATGAATGAAATTCTTGGCCTTTGGGAGTGAAAGGAGATGTGTGAAACGGCTCTATGGGCAGGGGCGTGTGCAAGCTTAGTGAACTCTTATAACGGAGGAGGAAGAGAACCCACCCCTGAAAGTTGCTCTGTGACCTCTGACCTCTGTGGGACCAACACACAGTACCAGTCAATTTTTCAAACTTTTACAAGAAATAAACAAGGAGGGGCCAGAGGGATATCTCAGTGGTTGAGAACACTGGCTGTTCTTACAAAGCCAGCACCCACCTGGTAACTGTAACAACAGCCCCAGGGGATCTAATGCCCTCTCCTGGCTTCCACAGGAACTGCATTAACATGCTCGACCCCCCCACACATTAACATCCACGCGCCCCCCCACACACTTTAAAATAAAAATTAAGCATTTTAAAAACAAAATGAAAAGCGTTCAAGGAAACAGTGCTCAGCTCTGAGCTGTTGAGCCAGCCGAAGTCTCATGGACAGGAGACACCGCGGCCACTGACAGGAGANAGACGCTGCGGCCACTAACAGGAGATGCCGCGGCCGCGGACATGAGACACAGCGGCCACTGACCATCTCTTTGATTCAAACATGGGAGAAACCACACCTCACACAATTCACTAGAACTTTAAAGTCTAGTTTGTTCATCCCCAAATGCCATGCCTAACCTCTGCCAGCTGGAGCTACCTTTCCTTGTCTGGACTTGGAACACTAATCGTCTCTGACGTCAATTTATGGAGTGCTCAGGCAGCACCAGCTATGTTAAGTGGAACACACGGTGTATGTCATGTTAGCCCTTCTGGCATGCCAACACCTGGCACAGGTGATGCCAGTGTCACCTCTGTTCTCCTCCTGAGGAGAGAATCAAACCTCAGAGGATAACCCAAGAGAAGAGTCACTCCCTGTGACCAGCATCCCAGAAGACTGAACCAAGGGAGATACCTTCAGCTCAGAATGTGCACCCAGGGCAGGAAACTCCACAGCCCACCATGGGAAAGCTCAGAGTTGTTCATTCAAAGAGTAATGCAAACACTGATTGGTGACTCTTGCCAACAATGTCCCCTGTGAACCAGCTGGGTGCCCCGTGACCTTGTCCCAGTGAGGTGATCTGGCCACACGATCCAATAACATCATCACTGGCTTGGCTATAACTGGGGGCTACTCACTGTGGGTGGCTTCCTGGAGGGCCAGGTCCTGGCTACACCTGATATAGTCCTCTTTGACACTGCCCAGCCTTCTGGTACTCCTGGAGCTGAGTGCCAGCAGCCTGCCCAGGAGAGATTCTAGCCCTTCTCGTTCTGATGACAGTGCCCGAATCTCCTCCGTGAGCTCCTTGGCTGTACAGAAGTGGCTTCCTGTAGCATGGTGGGAGAGAGAGGAAAGGAGATACCATATGTATGATTTGTAATAATACTTATGTTCTTGAAAGTTTCATACATTTATACAATGCATATTAAGTATACCCATTCATGACTACCTCCTTCCACCTCGTTCTAATGCCTGCACCCTGTCTTCCTCCCAACTTCCTGTCTTTTTGTTTATGTTGTTGTTGTTGTTATTAATAACCTCATCCACCAAGGCATGAGCAACCTACCAGAAGCCATGTCCCCAAAGGAAAATGATTTTCCTTCCCTTGGCAGCCATCATCTATCAGTGGTTCCTCCAGTGGGGGTAGGGTCTCCTCAGTCGTTCCCCCATCCAAGTGGGAATTTTTGTAAATAAATTGTGGTGTTCCTAAGTGTGAATATCAGGGACCACAGGATCCCGATGCACTGTCAAAAGGTTAGGTACACCGGAGGGATGCCAGTGGGAATTCAAGGCCACTGAAAATGGCACAGAGATGCTCAGCAGGACCAGGGAAAGCCCCAGATATCACTCCACTTAATACCTAAATGTCCAAGGACTGACACAGCTCAGCAGGGTGGAAAGGAAGTAGCCTTGCCGTAAGATTGCGGCTGAATTAAGCCCCTCCCCCTTATCAAAATGCATGAGATATGTAATGCTAATCTCTGCACAAATGGGAAGGATGGACCTCAACTGAAGACTTTACGCCATCAGATCATCTTGTAAGGTATGTCTGTGAGCATTGTCTTGATTGCTCATTGATATAGGTGGACCCAGCCAACTGTGGGGTGCTGCTGTCCCTAGAAAGGGTATACTGGGTTCTACAAAAGATAGCTGAACACAACCCTGAAAGCAAGCCAGTAAGCAGCTCCCCTCTGTGGTCTCTGCTTCAGTCCCTACCTCAGGATCCCGCTTGAGCTCCTGCCCTGGCTTCCTTAGGTAATGGCCTGTGATCTATAAGCCAAACAAACCCTTTCCTCCCAAGTTCTTTGGGTCAGTGTTTTTATCACAGCAGCAGAGACCCTAACGAAAATAACATGAAAAATAAATGAGTACATTTGGCATAAATGTGTTATGAAATATGATCGTGATAACACCTGACTTGCAGGTGGCTGCAGGAACCACAGGTGGCTGGGTGCATAAGAAAGAAAAGCCATAAAGTGCCAGATAAAATAGATGGTAATCAGGATGCAGCAAGGTGCAAGGTCAGGCACAAGATCCCGCTGTGTGTCTGAAAGGCCACAGCAGGCCACTGCAAGACCATTTCTCTGAAACAGTTTGCAGCGTATTTTGAGACTAAAAGGATGCAGGGAGGAATCTAAAGCATCCTATGCAGATGTAGAAACTGCTTTGGAAGACCTACTGAGAGGAAATAAGACTTAAATAATTGTGGAGATGAACTACAAGGGCCCACTGGAAAACTTGTTACTCCTAGGGTTCAGTTTATCCCAGATTGATGCATAGAGTTAATACAATTCCCATCAAAATTTCATGAGGCCCTTTAGTAGAAATGAATGGGTACATCGTAAAATGTAAAAGAAAATGCAAAGGTCTAGATAAGGCAGAGCAATCAAATAGTCTACATTTCAAGACCCCAGCTATCACTGCCATAAAGCAGGAATTGTGTGCCTTGGAAACCAGATAGGCATGTCAGCTGATGGATTACAATAGAAATCCAAAGTGGGTGAATCCTCCGAGAGCCAACTGGGTGCAAAGCTAGTCAGTGAGGGAAAGAAAATCGTCCCAATGGGTGTTGCCAAAACAACAGGTTACTCATGTGGGGTCAATGGGAACCCTGATATATACCTCAGACCACACACAAATTACATCAGGGGCGAGACAAGGGACTCACACAAAGTTCAAACTATGAAGCTACAAGCAGAACGTAAGAAGAGGCAAGGTTCCGGCTTTGGGTTTGGAACAGGCAGAGCTTTGCAGAGGACACAGACCACAACAATCAAAGAAAACCCCTGA
>LOEQ01000260.1:0-17563 GCA_001685075.1 Bramus lutescens | reverse complement strand
AAAGGGCCAAGGCAGTTTCTTTATTAACCAATGAAAGTAACACATAGACAGATGATCCTCCTACATCAATTCCCAGTGGAGATAGCTGTCAATAATCCTGGATTGCACCACAACTTAGCACCCGGCTCTCAGAACAGGCCACAGGAACACTACGCAAGTCCCTCAGCCTTAGGGACTTCAGGCAGCAGCAGGCAGTTCACCATGTTGTGGGTCAGGCTTTGGACAGGGGTGGAGGGTTGAAATAGAGCCCATCCAATGAAGCTTCCCCAGTTTTCCCAGCTAGCCAAAGAGCTAAAACTAAAACCCCCATGCCAGCCTGCAATATGCCATCTTAAGCATCTCCGACCGCATACACGTGCACACACCCACACAGAGGCACACACACCGATACACATAAATAAACTATCTTTTTCTAAAAAGTTTGAAGAATCTACCCTGTGCTTCTAAAGACAGGTTGCTGATGACCGAGCAAGGGAATTCCGCCTCTTGGATCACACTATATTCCCTTCTTTCCTCGGGCTCCACGGAGGCCCATCCACCTGTTCTCGGGGGAAGATGTATTAAGAAAGGCAAAACCCTAACTCAGACAAGACTGCATTCCGTCTTCTTTTTTCCCCTCTCTGCAAACGAGGCCATAACTCCAGCTAAGTGGCATAGGAGGCAGTTACGAGGCAGGCCGCATGCTCACCCACCATGTTCTAGGGTTGTAAATGCCACGCTTGGCTGCATGGGGGACCAAGTGGCTCGTTACCCGCAGCGTTAGTGTTTAACGACATAAGGAACAGAAGCTGCCAGGCACCATGCTCCTTCTTAAAACACCATTGAAAACCCATACGTGTAATTATTGCGCCTTCCCATTCAATTCTGACTCCTTTGAAGCTGATGGACTGAACGTTCACGTAGCCTGTAAACCTCAGAGATCTCCTCAAGGCTGCCGTCTATATAACTGGGCTAAAGATCCATCTGTCACACTCTGGGGAGTCTGGACTCGAGCCACTGGTCTGCCACTGCCAGCTAATCTCATGAACTTGCTAGAAGGACGTACCCCACAGCCTTGATGACCCCACATCTCCATTGAGTTCTTAGTTGCCTTCCCAACTGCCTAACGGTGCTATTACAGGACATCAAGTCAAAGAGCAAACATCCGTGTGTATGTGTGTGGGGCAGCGGGGTGTTCAAACATAGGATTCAAATGACAGAGCGAGACACTATATGTTTATGTTCTCACACTACTGCATGCACAGAAACCTATCTATCGGAACTGTTGGCATGAAAAGGGTATGATCTGAGACACCACCATGTTGTAAGCCCAGCTTTCTCGTGTGTGTGTGTGTGTGTGTACATGTATGTGCATGTGCGCGTGTGTGTGTTTGAGTGCATATATATTCACATTCATGTGTGCACGGGCATGAGGATGTGTGCACACCTGGTTACTGAGGCCAGAGGTCAAGCTCACATGTCATTCCTCAGGAGCCACAACACCCGTCTTTTGAAGCAAGGTCTCTTACCGCTCTGAGCTAACCAGCAAGTCAAGCTTACCCGGTGAGTGAAGCCAGGACTCCACCTGTCTCCGCCTCCCCTTTGCAGGATCACAAGTGTGGGCCACCTCCCAAAGACTCTTTATGTGGGTTCTGGGAAGAGACTCAGAAAACACTTCCCCAACTGACATGTCTCCCCAGCCCCAATGCCACCTTCTAGAAGGAGCTGCCTCACACCCAGTGGCCCTCAAGGCTCCCGCCATACACAGGGTTCACCAACATGGTTGGAATTACAGCCCATGGAGCAACAGGTCTACTCCCTAAAATCACCCACATCGAAGACAAGGTCCCTTAAGAGCAAACTGTGTCCGTGGGGTGCTCACAGGTCCTTTCCAAGAACTATGTCCATTTGTGGGGAACCCTGCTGCTCTCTACTCAACCCTAAAACTTCCATCAGGGCTCTGCAGATGAACTTGGGGGGGTCACTGCACCTCTTTGTTCCTTTTCCCAATGTGGTCACATTGAATAAATCTCTGTCCTCTGCGCTTCACTGCAACTTGCCTGCTTGAGTGGCCCATTGCAGATGGTGGCTGAGCCAGGCTGGTTAGGGCTGCCAATGCCCAGGCTGAGCCTGACAACTCTGTTAACATAGCTGCCACATTGTGAGTGTGTGTGCATGTGCGTGTGTGTGCATGTGTATATGTGTGAATATATGTGCATTGCATGTGTGCACATGTGTGCGTGTGTGTGTGTGTGTGTGTGTGCGTGGATGTGCATGTGTGTGTTTTGGTAGGTATTGACCTGAAGTCTGGGACCTTGCACATGCTGGGCAAGCGCTCTACCGCTGAGCTGCCTCCCCATCTCCCTTATTTTGAGACAGTCTCTCTAAATCACTCAAACCTGCTTAGAATTCACAGTGTAGCCCTCAGCCTCCCAGGTAGCTGGGATGACTTCCACACGTTCATCAGTGAGGAAATAGAAGCGTGTTGACAGTTACCTGATAGGGCCAGCATCTTAGCCTCCAGCAATTGAGGCAGCCTGGTGTCAAGGTCACTGAGTCTTCTCCTTAGAGAGCTGCACAGTCTCTCACTTGCACACACCTTCAAGGAGAAATGGCAGGGGTCAGTGTCTATTGCTACCAATTGAAGACAGAAGGGAAAGGGACCTGAGGCATCTGGGTTCTAAGGAGCTGAGCTGATTGACAGAGAGTAACCAGAAGGCGGGGCTTAGGAAGCAATTAATAATAGGGTTTTCCTTCTAATAGGATTAGAAGGGAAGCAAAGAAGGAAGAGGGGGAAAAGAGGGAAAAAGAGGAGAGGAGAGGGGAGGGGAGAGAAGAAAAGAAAAGGAGAGGAGAGGTGAGAGGAGAGGGGAGGGGAAGGAGCAGGGAGAGAAGAGGGCAAAGGAAGTGAAGAGGGAGAAGGGCGGAGGGAGGTAAAGAAAGAGGGAGGAATAGGTTAGAAGAGAGGCTGCAAGCACTCTGCGCACCCCTGCCCTCACAGGTGTGAGCTCATTTGCTGACTCCTGACTGAGCGCTCAGGCCACAGAGCCTTGATCTGTTTGCTCCATGGCGCCCTGGGAGGAAAGGCCTTGTTGACTTCCTGTCCCCTCCCTTCACCCAGTGCTCTCTGGCTTCCTCTTCGGCTTTTATCCTTGTCTCCTCTCCATCCCTCTACAAGGATGCCAGCTGTCCTTGAGTAGGGACTCTGACCTGTCCCTGACACACAGTAGGCAGTCAATTTAGATGTGGCTTTTGACAGCAAGGTCAGAGGAACCTGCTCAATGTCATTTACTAGAAGACTCTAGAGAAACTAGAGGGGCAGATACTTGCTGAAGAGTCCAACTGAAAGACTGACACATGGCTGTCGAGAAGACTTGGGGGTTATCAAGTGTCCCCCAGAATCCGCACACACTATGTTTTTCTTTGAGTTTCAGAAACAACAAAACTCTCCAACCTCAGCCTCGCTTCCAAAAGCCCTTAGGTTATCTTTTATGCTGAGGCTAAAACATCACATTTCTTCCTTATTTATCTGTTACCTATATTCAGAATAGTGGTTCACCTACATTTTTCACCTTACCAAAGGCATGCAGCAGTTTCTGTAGGGGGAAAAATGGCAGGCATTTGGGGAAGTCCACAGAGGATGTAACCCATAAGCATTGTTATTTATTTATTTATTGCCAAAATAAAAATACATGAAATCCCATTCGGAAACTGGAAGTCATCAGTGCACTTGGGTTGAGAGCCCACAAGAGACACGGGGTTCTAGTTCCCCCATGTAATCTACATCTGGAGGGGTGCAGTTAACTGTAAACATTTGGCTTCTCTGAGATCAAACAGAAGCTACCGTCAGAATCAAAGCAGACTTCACCCAGTCCAGAAACCCCCTCTGCCAGTTCTCTCCCAGGCTGCTCTAGTTTTTTCCCTCTGTGCCTGGAACCTTCCAACCTCACTCTGTGAAACTCCCAGCACAATCGGTCGACCTCCGAACCAGCCTCCCATCCTCATGCCCAGTCAATCACCTTGAGGCTCTTTCAGGGGTCCTGAGACTTGCGAGGATGTTAGAACCAAGAACTAAAAGGAAGATGCCCAGGGCACCTTCCCCTGGCTGTCTCGGTCGGTTCAATGCCCTATGACTGGCCCCACCCATCCTGTGGCCTGCCCATCATCTCCATCCCCTACTGTCATCTCAGGAAGTTCCAAGACTGGCCAGGTAATTCCAGAACACCAGTCAGAGTTCTCAGGTCTCTTCTAATCCATGTCTAACATTCCTGATTTTAGTTAAGAGTATCTCTTAATCATAATTAGGTCAGTTTCTGCTTTGCTGAGAAAGCCCATCATTCAAGCTATGCTATTAATATGAAACTGCCTTTCTAAATTTTCTGATTAAATTGTGCACTCTTTCAGTCTCTGCTGGATATAATATAATATCTACCAATCTCTAGATATCCCAATTATTTCCAACTATTTCCATCCCATTTATCCCTTAATTACCTTTGGTTTGAGTAACCCATGAGAGGCAAGAAATGTAATGAGTGTAAGAAGGTTGTTACTCAGAAAATATCAGAGGGTGAGCACCCCCACCATGTGTTTGTGTCTGTGTGTGTTGAGCCGAGCCTTGTGCCTCATGGTCACTTACCAGTCAACAGGGGTTGGGGTTACAGTTACAATTACAGTTACTATCAAGACATCCCAAATGACCAGCCAGTTTGGTCACACAGCCTCCTAGGCTCACGTATGTGCAATGTCATACACATACCCACCCCAGAAAAATCTGCAAGTCTCCTCTATTTACAAATAAAATAAGCCCCTGAGGAACTCATTAAAAAATGGAAGTTTTACATTTACATTTTAAAATCTAAGGCATGAACGGACTCCTTAATTTGATAGAAATATAAATTGACTGTAAATATCTTGGAGATAGGATGTGCAATGGTGTGAACACTTGTGTCCCCCAATTGTGTGAATTCTTGTGTACCCCAAAAGTCCATATGCTGAAATCTTCAATCGCAGTATGATGCTGGGATGAGGAGGTGGAGCTCTGGGAAATAATCAGTCCTAACGGTAGAACCTTATGAAAGCATAGGTGTCCTTAGAAAAGGGGCCCCTGGTGAAGCAGCTCAAAACAAAAAAACAAAACAAAAACAAGGGACCTGAGCTGGATGCACAGAAGCCATGTAAAAAGTTGCACATGGTGGCACAAACTTGTAATCCCAGAGCTGGAAAAGTGGAGACCAGAGGATCCTTGCAGCTTGCTGGCAGCCAGGGTAACCTAGTCAGTAAGCTCCAGGCCAATGAGAGACCCTATGAAAGGAGGTGGATGATGTTCCTAAAAATAACATCTATGACTGTCCTCCAGGTGCATGCACACACACACATAATAATAATAATAAAATAATAATAATAATAATAATAATAAATATGAGACCTCAGAGGATACAGCAAGGAGCTGGCATCTGTGCCTCAGAAGAGGTCCCCACCAGAACCTGGCCATGCCAGCATCTGGCCCTCAGCCCTCCTCAGTGCTGTGTGATTGAAGCACACAAAGACAGAGATCCCTCCCAGCATTTAAAAAACTACAGCATCCTTGGGGTCTCTGATAATGGTCCTTCTAGCCCATCTCTGAGCCAAGCAAAACAGGAAACATAGCTCATTCCTCAGCCCAGGAAGCTCACAATGGATTTCGAGCATTCCTGAGTCCAATGTCTTTCTATATACATTACTGGTTGCTGACAGGAATCCATCAGCTCCTTGACCATAACACTAGATCAAAACAATCAGATGTCAGCTCTGGAAGTAAATAAGGGAAGAAAAAGTCAAAACAAAACAAGACCAAAAGAAAAGGAGCAAACACATCCAACCCTACGAACAACTCGTGGCAGCATTAGCATAGTCGTGTGGAGCACAAGCCTCTCAACACGCTTCCCGGTGAGGGCCCAAGCCTTCCTATTTGTGTGTGTTTTATATGTATGTGTGTGTGTTCATGTATTTGTAGGCATGTGTGTGGAGGTCAGAGGTCGACTTTGGGTGTCTTTGTCAGTTACCCTCCACATTTTTCTGACAAACCCAGAGCTCAGTGTTTCCACCAGGCTGACTGTCAGTGAGCTCCAGGGCTCCTTCTGTCTCTGCCTCCCAGGTGTTGCCAATGCCTACACATACAAGCGTGTGCCACGATGCCCATGCTTTTTACATGGGTTCTGGGAATGAAACTCATAGCCTCCTGCTTGCATGGTATTTTACTGACTGGCCCCTCCCCCTCCCTACACTTTTCCTTTCTCTGGTCATGAAAAACAAACGAAGACTCTTCCCAGGTCAGAGACTCTGCTTAGAAACTATTTTCAACATCCTCCACCATTGTGGGACTCTAGCTCCTGGTGATGGAGTATTCAGGTCCAGGAATCCAACACAGCACCTCTAGGCTAATCCCAGAGTATCTAGTCCTACAGCTCTGTCAGGTGACGACAAAGGAGGGCTCTGTTCTGTGAACTCTTTGCCTAACAGCCAGGACACAGACTGTGGTATTGAATGGACTCCACTTGAGGAGCATTAAGGCCATTCCTGCTGTTTTACATGATAGGGTCTCGCTATGAAAGTACAGCATTTACCTCCCTGCTTCCTGACTGTGGATACAATGTAACCAGCTGCCTGGGCTCCGGCTGCGGTGTCTTCCCCACCATGATGGACCGCACCCTCACACTGTGAACCAAAGTATTCCTCCCTTAAGTTGCTTCCGTCCAGTATTTTTGTCACATAATGTGAAAAGTAACAAATAGAGACAACAAATAACATTAGCAAACTGACCTGGAAAACTTAAACAAAACAAAATGCTTCATCCATTAAACCATTTCTGTTTCTGAGAAGCCTGAACTTGAACCCCCAGGAGAAGCAAATTACTTCCATCCTAAAACCCCTATTTGTCCACTCGTTTCTTTGCGACAGCATCTTGCTCTGTAGCTCAGGCTGGCCTTGAACCCTTGCTCTCCTCCTGCCTCTGGAATGCTGCGACTGCAGTTATGAGCCATACAGCCAGCTCTAAAAAACCTTTTAAGCAAAGGCTTTTCCTCATGGTCCTTTCCCAGCCTCTGGACTGAAACCCCTTCTGAAGCCAAGATCAGCAGCCCATCTGGGAGTGACCATGGGTGGAGATCTCTGTGGAGCCAGCAGCTCCCCCTCCCCAGCTCGTCAGCCTGGGAAATAGCTCTGCAAAGTCTGTCCTCTAGAGCCTAAGCCCTTGGTGATCTGGACGTGAAATTAGGTTAGAAGAAAACAGGAGGAGGGGTGGGCTTACCTGAGCGGTGATGTCTCTAATGGCCATGTTCAGTGATTTTGTCCTTTCCTGGAGGCTAGAAGAATTAGAAAAGAACATAGGTCTTCTGGGCACCAAGGTAGAGCTCTATACATGTAAGACACTACCCGTAGGAACCTTCCATCACCTGAGGAGCTGAAAGGGATCAAGAAGAAGGTGACACCTAGCTGAGTTGGCACAACCACGGAACTAATGCTAATGCGTGGTTAGGAAGCAGATTCCCCCTCTCCAAACCTGCTTTACTTAAGCTGCCATTAAAACTCTGTCTTCAGGGCTTGGGGAGCTGGCGCCATCAATACAGTGATTGCCATACAAGCATGAGAACCTGGATTTGACTCCCCAAACTCACATAAATAAATTAGGCATTGTGGTAGACATTTGCAGTCCAGCACTGAGGAGACAGAGACAAGAGAATCCCTGTGGTTCATGGCCACCCAGCCTAGCCTACTTGGGGGAGTTCCAGGCTCATCACAGGAAATGGTAAACCAGACATAGCAGCACACATTTAATCCCAGCACTTGGGAGGCAGGGGCGGGCGGATCTCTGTGAGTTTGAAGCCAGCCTGGTCAACATAGAGAATTCCATGCCAGCCAGTGCGCACACAATCTGTCTTCATTTCCAGAGCAATGATGGAAGGACCCACCCTGCTTACAAAAGACCCCCGAGTCCTTTAACCAGCTTCCTAAAAGAGTGGGCCACCGTGGCAGAGAATTTTTAGCATCTGACTGGGCAGGTCAACAATTCAAGAAGTAATGCCAGTGCCTCTGCATTGAGCCTCAGTGTAAGTAAACAGACATACGTATTTCATATTTCTCAAGAATGTCTGAGTCAGCTGGCATCTCTTCCCAGGTGTGTCCAACTTAAGGCCCACCAGGATAACTATGGACGCCCCAACACAGAATCATAACGTTACTGAAAACACTATGGGATACTTTCTTCCATGAACCTTGTAGATGATAAAGTCTGTGGTAAGGTAAAATGTTGGACATGCCTTTGAGTCTCAGCTATGCTAAGTACTTTTCGTCATATACTGGTTTATTCACGCAATGTCTTAAGTTCCATATGAACAGCATCCACCTGCTGGCTTCATTCCGTCATGAGAAGGGATCAGGGAGTGGGTGCCCTGGGAACAATGAGAAAACCCTGTCTAGCATGGACTTACGCCTTGCTTATTCTTCCAACACTTCAGGGGCAGTCGGTTACACAGAACTCAGAGCACAAGGCACACAATCCCTGGCCTCAACCACTCACGGCTGCTAGGAGGGCAAGACAGTCTGACAGGTGGGGGAGGTGGGTGCTGGCTTGATGCAGGGCAGTCTGCAAGAGGAAACAGCCCCAGTTGCCAGTGTCTATGGGAGGGGGGGGTGTTTCCAGAAAAATCTTCCACAGCTGAGATAGCAAAGTATACTTAGAGATAAGCTTACCATCAGTAGTTCCTCCCCAGCTATGAAAACCACTGTGGGATGTTGTCATCTCACACATTGGTCATTTCTGAAGCCTAGACGAACTGGGGCTGCAAGTTCCTAGAGCCTGGGGCAGGCACCTGCCAGCATCTCCCTTGTATCCTGTTCCAGATAAGGGGCTACAGGTGAGAGTGAAATCACCCCAAACACAGACAGTGAGCACAGATGAGGGGCACGGGACGTGGCCACAGCCTCTTCTNCAGCCTCTTCTGAGTCAGGAGCCACCGTCTGGCACATGTGCGTGCACAGTCAGGTATGAGGGGGAGCCTGGAACATTTCGGACCTGGGCTAGATGAAGACAAGACACTGTGAGGGAAGGGTGAGTCTGGGGGGCAGCTTATGTGGAGAGCAAACCAGGGCAGACGACTTGGGCTGCTGGAGAGAGGGGTCAGAACATGTGAACATGGTTTGGTTCTAGAAGCGGCGCCGGCTCTGGAGCCTTCTGTCACACGTGTGTCCCTTCTTCAGCAAGAGTGTTTTTCCTGTCTCTGCCAGGTTCACTGGAGTCTATTCAAACACTATCGTTTTATTTGCTTGCTTGTTTTGCTTTTTGACAGGGTTTCACGAAGGTCAAACTAACCTTAAACTCACAATACAGTGCAGGATGACCTTGAAATTGTGATCCTCTGTGTCTCTATGTCCTGGGTACTGGGATCACAAGAGTGCAACATGACACTAAGCTTTTGTGGAGCTAGGATCAAACTTAGGGCTTGCTGCATGCTATGTGGGCATCCTGCCAACAGAGCTACAGCCCTAGCCCATCAGCTGGTACCCCCTTAACAAATGACTTTCCACATACAGAACCTTTGAGAACTTCACAGTACAACAAGCTGTGCTGCTATAGTTATTGTGTTGCTATATAAATATATGTATAATTAATATAGATATATATTTAACAGCACAATGTGTATTTCCTAACACACGGAAAAAACTAGCTCCTGAACTTACATATTAAAACAGACAGCAGGCTCTCTTCCCAGGTCTAAAGCTAAGCTGGCCTCAAGCACCTGCACCAAATGTCACAGGTCCTGAGTGAAAAGCGGGTCAGATACCACCTTTTCGAGGATAGACTCAGCTTGTTGCTCTGGGCTCTGCTCTAGCCTTATCCTAGAAGGAAAATGAGCTTCAACTCAGATATCTCTGTGAGAGGAGGAGGTAGTGATGCGGATAATTGAATGTATTGTTTTATATCGGATTTGATTTATATTTAATTTATGCTATATTACTTTTTTCAGTAGATTTATTTTCCTAATTATGTGCTGCTCAGGCTAATATGAACACTAGTTGTATCCCCAGGGAATACACAGAGTGGAAGCAATGTTGGGAGGACGACTATGAATCCGTGTATACTGCACTAGCCATTTTCAAGCTATGCTTTGCATTTCACAGAACCCAGCGTACAACAGAGGTAGCGGAGGGTCTGTTCTAACAGGACAGGGGTGTCTGAAGTACAGAGAGCCACGCTAACTCCACCCACAGGTGGCGCTGCTGCCATCACACTGCAGTCCCCAGGAGCATGTATACCCACTGGGAATACATTATACCAGTTACACGTTGACGAGGGTTCCACGTACGTCGGGAACAAAGCTTGTCGCTGTGTTTCACTAATATTACATACTGATCGGGACAAATAAGAACCATCCCTTCATATCTGGTGTGGTGACTCATGCCTGTGATCCCAGCACCTGGAAGGTGGAGGAAGGAGGATCAGGAGTTCAAGGTCATCCTTGGCGTCCCAGCACATTCAAGGCCCACCTGGGCCTTGTCTCAATAAACAGACCATGAGCTGCCCCTTCAGATCAAAGGGTGCTGCACTGAGATTCAGAAGTTGTCTACCCAGAGGACCGTTTACAGGATCTAACCCCTTCATTCACAACTGTTGATGTGGGATGCCCTTCTGTATGCTGTGAATATGTTTCATTACCGTTAGTTAATGAAGAAGCTGCTTAGGCCTATGGCAGAGCAGAATATAGCTAGGTGGGCAATCCAAACAGATATAGGGAGAAAGAAGGCAGAGTCATGGAGATGCCAGCAGCTGCTAGAAAAGCAAGATGTGAGGTAACAAGTCACGAGCTTGTGGAAAAATAAAGAATAATAGAAATGGGTTAATTTAAGTTGTAAGAGCTAGTTAATAATAAGCCTGAGCTAATAGGTCAAACAGTTTGTAATTAATATTAAGCCTCAGAGTGGTTATTCAAGAACTGGTGAGTGGGAGAGAAACTTCCAGTTACAAACTGTCCTAGAAGTAACAGAGTCTGGGCTAGGAGATGTCTCGGCTGGTGAAAAGATTGGCACACAAGCATGAGAGCCTGAGTTTCACACACAGAACCAGGTATTTATAAAAGTCATGGGGCTGGAAAGATGGTTCAGCATTTAAGAGCGTTGGTTACTCTTCCAAAAGACTCAGGTTCAATTCCTAGCATCCACATGGCAGCTTACAGCTGTCTGTAAGTCCAGATTCAGGGTATTTGACACCTTTTTACCCTTCTGGGTACTGCATGTATGCTGTGCACAACCATACATGAAGGCAAAACACCCATACTCATAAAGTAAAAGAAAAAGAAAATATTTTTTAAAGCCTGATGTGGTGGTATATGCTTCAGGTTTAGTGAGGCTCCTGGGCTCCAAAAAAATGGAGGAGAGCTACTGTGGAAAATACCTGAGGTTGGCTTCTGTCACACACACACACAAAAAAATCATGCACACATGAAGAACAAGAAGAAGAGGAGGAGAAGGGAAGGGTTGGAGGGAGGGGATGGGGAACTTCCTGTGCGGATGCAGGGCAGAAGGTCTGCAAGTCAGAGGCCCTCAGACATCTTGAGCCCAGACTTTAGCCTCCACATCCATACAGTGACAGCTGTCAAGTCTTCCCACCTCTGCTGTTATGGAAGCCCAAGTGAACTCACACACACAGGATCCTCAGTCTCCACTAAGATTAACCGTGTGTGTCATTCAGGACCTGCACGCTGGTTTGTCAAGGGGGAAAAGAGGAAGGGATTGAGGGACAGAAGGAAGGAAAGAGGAAGGGAGGGAAAAAGGTGAAGAGAAGAGGAAGGCGGGAGGAAGAGAGAAGAAAGGGAGGCTGGGAGAGTTGTCTGTTAGTGCAGTGGTCCCACCCCAGACTCTGCCGCCCTAGCACACAGCTCTATCCCAAGAATTGCCTGTGTGGAAGTCTGACTTTCGTACAAAGCTACGGGATGGACTGTCCTTGTCCCCAGTCTTCTCTGTCTCCTTTCTCTCCCCGTGCCCCAATTCCACGACCTTCCTTGTTTAGCAAAATTTAGTTTAAGAATGACAGACGGTTCCCAAAGCAAACAAGAAATAGCAGAAAGGGCACCGTGACAGCTGCGATGACAAGCATAGAGGCTACTTGGGTCTTCAGCTGAACAGAAAACGGGACTCGGTTGACATTAACAACCTTGCCAATCACTGCTTAGTCCTTTGGCCTTTCAGAGAAGACAAATGGGTCGGACGGTGACAAGGACACTGCTGTCGGAAAGGAGGCTTTATCCACTTGGCCTTTTCCCTCCTGAAACCCTTTTGTCCTCACTGATAATGTCACAGAGCATCAGTAGGACGCCTGTGGGGCAGAGGACAGAAGTGCCCTGAATTCCTCTAGATTTGGGATAGCTCACTGAGGCAAGACAGGGTACAAAAAATGCATCAGGACTGTTCCTTACAGCCTCGTCAGGGCTGGCTAGCTGAGGCCTGTGCTCCTGGGACAGGTAGTGTGGTGCAGTGGACAGAGATGCATGCCAAGAGGCAGGTGTCCAGTGCCCATGTGCCAGCTGTGGTGAGCATGCCCCCTCTTCTATCCACCTGGAAGACGGGGCTGAGAGCCTGGTAGTAAGGCAGACAGAGGACATGCACATCTGGACTCCCAGAAGAGGATAAAGCTGTCTCCAGAAAAGTCTCCTAACACATCACCCAGATACCCAGCATGCCTGTATGACAGCAAACAAGACTTCATAGGAATCTGATGACAATCAGGAGCAGGCACTTTAACTAGAGAGAAATATTCCAGCGGATATCTGCTTTGCTGGTCAGCAAAGGAGAAGAAAGAAAAGGGTCACGGTGAACCAGCAGGGAAATGCTGACTCTGAAGCCTCCTTCAAGATGCTCTGGGATTCACCTCTGTCTTAGTTAGGGTTTCCGATGCTGTGAAGAGACACCATGACCATGGCAACTCTTATTCAAGGAAACATTTAACTGAGACGGCGGCTTATAGATCAGAGGTTCAATCCATTATCATCACGGCAGGGAGCGCGGCGGCATGAAGGCAGACTGATGCTGGCTACAACTTGATCAGAAGGCAATAGGAAGTAGATTGTCACACTGAGCGAAGCTGAAGCAGAAGAGAGCTCAAAGCCCACCCCCACAGTGACACACTTCCTCCAACAAGGCCACACCCACTCCAAATAAGCCCTGCCTCCTAATGGTGCCACTCCCTATGAGCCTATGGGAGGCGATTACATTCAAATTACCACAACCTCCTTTCTGGTTCTTTCTCTGAACTTCAAAGTCCTTGTTTGCATCTAAAGTTGAACTAGGATCCCACACTTTGCTACCCCAAGTCTCATTCACAAAGTCCAGCTTCTGCCAGCTCTGCAAAGTGGGACTGGCATAACGAGTTACAGGACCGTGACCATTTTTTCCTCTTTTATGTATTTCATTTTTTAAAAGATTTATTTATTTATTGTGTATACAACATTCTGTCGTGCAGAAGGGCAGGCTCTGAGGGGTTATAGCCTCACCCTGCTTCTTACTCTCATTCTCAGCTGCCTATGTGTAGCTGGAATGTGACAGGCCAGCTTCCTGCTCCTGCCTGATCCCACATCTTCCCTGCCATGCTGAACTCCATCCTTCTGGGATCATAAGCTAACACGCCCTCGTTTTCCTCTGAGCCGCTTTTGTTACGGCATCTATCGCGGCAGCGGAAAAGTCATCACAACGGTTCCCCATGCTACGTGTTCTCCCTCGTGTGAGTCATACATTTCTCAGCACTAAGGCCACCACATTTACTTTCATGGCAGATATTTGCCTACCTCGTGAGTTCTTAGAAAGCAAGGTGTCTGAGAAAATGATGGAGGAAGACAGAAGGGAGAAGGTGGGGAGGAGGGAGAGAGAGGAAGGTTGGGAGGACAGAGAGTCTCATGGAACATAGTCTTGGCATCGAGAAACCGCATCTTCCTCCAGGTGAGTTCAGATGCTTTCAGAGTCCAGAGGTCATTATCTGTGACAAACCAGTCAGCTGGGAGGCAGGGGCAGAGAATCCAAAGAGAGCCCAGAAGTGAAAGTTAAACAACACCAGCCACCCCCAGAAATGGGGCACAGATGGGAGATGGCTTCTTGGCTGAGGGCTGCCTTGGCATACTGTCCAATGTGACAGGTAGGTGGCCCTGTCACCATCCCTTGGGGACAGCAATGGGACAGGTTCCTGCACTTGGCTGTTTCCACACACCCTTCTCAGGGATCCTCTGCCATACCTCCCTGATTCAGAGGTCGGTTTTCCAACGCCAGCCTTGCTGCCACCCTGGGTCTCCCCGCTCTAATAGAGTTATGAATTTGAGGGACAGAAGAGGACCAATTGTTTCCAGTCAGCTGTGACTTGCTGACTTTGACGAATTTGAATCTCACTTGCAAGAAGCCCTAGCCAAATGTGATGGGCTGCCAAGCTCTCTGTGCAGCACCCATCCCAAGCTCACTGTCTCACCTCAGAGCCTCTGGACAGTCAGCTAGGGAGGAAAGAGCCGCGGCAGGCCTGGCCTCTGCCTTCCCAGCCCAGCTGTGTTATGGAGGCGTCCAACCCTCCCCCAAGCGAAACCCAGCCAGGTTTCCGATAAGTGGGGATTGGAGTGTTTCACAGTTTATGCCAACAGTTTGTAAAAAGATGCGACATGTTTCTTCCAAATGCACAACTAGAGACAGGTCATCCGTGAGCTGCCAGAACGCATTTCACACGAAGCATGCAAAGTCCCAGCAGCTGAATGATGAAGAACTCAAGCACAGACCAACATCAGCAGCCAAGCATCCCTGCAGAATGCCAGAGAGCCTCGCACCAGCCTGCCATTGTTATTACTACGATTACCCTCATCTCGATGTACAGGGAGCCAGATGTATGCTAGACAAAGTCCCAGGCTGCCCTCCCCTGGAGCGTGAAGCACAGCCGGGGAGGTACAGCCGGCAGCGCTGGAGAGCAATGAGCTCGAATGGCCACACCCCTCCTCTCCATTCCAAGTAGGCAGAACACGCATGCACAGATGCAGCCCCCAGAAAACGGGAAACTGTCACCTCAGGCTTCGATCCCCTTTTCTTCGCCATCTCTGTTCCACCCGCATGTCCCAGCCCCATTACCAGCAGAGTTAAGGGAGCCAGCCTGGGATGGAATGGACATCAGGTTCCTTCCAGACACCTGCATCAGAGGTCTGCAGGTGCAAAGAGGCAGAGGCTGGAGGGATGAGTCAGGGGGTAGGGACCCCTGCTGCTCTCGCAGGCATCGAGGTTCCCTTCCCAGCGCTAACACGGTGGCTCACACCTGCCTGTAACTCCACTTCCAAGAATCCAATACCCTCTTCTGTGGGCACCAGACACGCATGTGGCGCAAGGATATACGTGCAGGCACTACAGCCATACAGATAAAGTAAATCAAATGCGTCTTTTAAAAAAATTGTAAGACGACTCAGAACTTGTTTCCAAGCCCAGGGTGAGATTTCAGGTAAGACTCTAGCTCTTTTTAAATTTAACTTTTAATTAGCACGTGGTATTTTCATGCATGCCTAGCGGTGGTCGTTCCTCCCCACCCCAGTTTGTTCCTCGTGATCCCCCCATCTTCTAAATGAACTTGCAGAAATGAAGATACTCCAAGGAGACACTCGTGTGCCTTCCTTTGGCCATCAGATTTTGGCTATCATCAGTCTCACACTGGATGAGGAGAAAGTTGAAGCCAGTCAGAGGTGTCCCCTAGAAAGACGTCACACGGTTCTGATAACCTGTTAGAGCACCCTGCGGGACAGGCTGGAGCTGAGAACCAACAGGGCAGTGATGGGCAGGACGACACTGTGACCAGCGCTGCTTAGCTACACACCCTCTAGCCCCCTATAAGCCTAAACCTCCTGTCAGAACCCTGACGATGAACTTGAGGGGTCACCGCGCTTCCCTCTTCCCAACAGGGCCACACTGACCAGACCCTCTCTCTGCTTTCGTTATTATCTGTCTCTCTAACTGCCATACTGAGGACTGGTGCTCAGCTGCCAAGGCCCACACCCTGACCCTAACAATTCCAGTAAGATTCGCCCTGCCCCNAACTCCCTCTTCCATTTCCATCCCGTTAAGTTTGGGCGAGGGGCTGACGGTCCTGCCAGCCCACAGCAGTCTCTTTTTCAAGACTGTGCTGAAGGAAACGGCATGCCCCCAACCAAGATCCCTTGAATCTGTGATCCCCCGATGGACTCCCCCCGGTCGGTGCCTGATTCCTGGAGAATGGCAGGTGCCATAAATCTTATTTTCCCAAAGGAAGTCTATAGGGCTAAGTTATCAGACTCCAGGATACTGGAGAGCCACAGGTGCCACATGCCACCTGATAGCACCCATTAATGAAATACACTCCTGCTCCTCGTATTCTCAGGCTCACCCATTCCTTCCTGGGATGCAGGACCCCCCCCTCCCGCTGCCACCCAGGAATTAGCTTCCGCCTGGCTGTGGGTCTGTGCTGAAGATTATGCGATAATCCTCGCCTTCTTCTGAAACCACAGCAGGGCACACGCACGCTGTCCCATGGGCCCGAACTCTTCTCCAAGCCCCTGCCATGCAGCTGTCTGTCTGTGTCTAACGGATCTACGGCCCTAGGGGACAATCACCTTCCCTGTGTCACCTAGACTTTATTGCCCTCTCCACACCCATTCCTTAAAGTCTCTTTTTGCCCTCTCATGGGCCCCTTTCCAGTGTCCTGACCTCTGCCCATTCACTCCCACATAAATAAGCATATCTGAAAATTAGAAATTAGAATCCACGTATAAGAGAGAGCACATGGGGTTTGTCTTTCTGGAGCATCATTTGATGTAATGCCGTCCAGTTCTTTCCATTTTCCTACACATTGTAAATTTTCTTTTTTTTTTTTACAGTCTAATAAAAGCCCATTATCTATGTGCCATTCCTCAGCCAATGGGCACTCAGGCTTATTCCTTGCCCCAGCTACTGTCAACAGCCGCCATAGTCACAGACGTGCAAGTGTCTCTGTGGGAGGAGGCGGTCTTCGGGTAGATGCCTAGGAGTGACATGGTGAGGTTACTTGGGCCTTCTATAGTTAGTGTCTTGAGAAGCCTCCACGCTGATTCCCACATCAGCTGTTCCATTTTGCGCTTCCTCCAGCAGCGAACGCGGGCTCTGTTTTCTCCACAACCTCATCAGCGTTGGTTGCCATCTGTCTGCAATGAGCCTGGTATTTTACATGGCTTCTGTGTTTCTGGGTCCTGTCAACTTCCTGGTCATCATCCTGGTGCTTTCACCTACTGACCATCAATGGACGGTAGAGGAAAGTCAGTTTCTTAGAGGTGAGGTCTCCCTTGGGTTGCCCTGCTCTGGTTGGTGACCTCATACCTATGTGTATACAGGTAGAGGTTACTGGATTTAGTGAATTATTTAGAAAGGACATGAAGAAGACACTGGAAGGGACCCAGGAGAAGCTGGAGGGGACAAGATGGGGTAGATAGGATCAAAATGCATTGCATACACTATGAAATTTTCAAAGTGTATATACATTTTATATATATGTGTATATATGTATACACACACACACTCACACACACACACACACACACAC
>LOEQ01000259.1:740265-758731 GCA_001685075.1 Bramus lutescens | reverse complement strand
TCCATAAGAAAGCAGGCTGACAAAGCCAAGAGGGCAAGCCAGTCAGCAGCTCCCCTCCATGGCCTCTGCATCAGCTCCTGCCTCCAGGGTCCTGCCCTGTTTCAGTTCCTGTCCTGACTTTTTCAGTGATGAACAATAGCTTGGAAGTGTCAGCCAAATAAACCCTTTAGAGGGCCCCAGCTTGCTTTATGGTCATGGTGTTTGCTATAGCACTAGAAACCCTAAGACAAACTGGTGCCACCGTATAGGACACTGTGGTTTTGGGGAGGATTGTGGAAGGGCTTTGGAACTCTGGGCCAGAAGAGCCATTGAGTGTGAAGAGCTCCATGGGGTGTTCTGTGGGAGCTTGGATGGTTCCTGAGAGCCGTGCAGGAGAGAGGGGCCTGGCGTGTGAAGTTTCAGAGGGAAGTTTTAAGACTTAACTGGGCCTTTGTTCGTTTGTTTTAGTTTTTTTAAATTATTCCAATTTAAGATTCTATGGTTCTAGTGAGCTGGGGCTGAAAAATCAGCTGTAATTAACAAGAGACCAGAATTTTTAAAGCAAAACTTTGCATTGCTGGGCTACTTGATGATGGTCAGCTGGCGCTAAGAGATTAGCAGTGGTTAAGTAGAGACCAGCAGCACCACTGAGATGAAATCTTCTGGGAAGTGTTTCCTGAGAACACAGAGCTGTGTTCTAGAGGTGCTCAAGGCACCTCGTGCTGGCAGCCAGACTTGGTAATGTGTAAGCATCATCCAGGTGGTACTAGTTTTGAAGACATGAAGGGGTCATGGGGAGCAGTTGAGACTTGGCCCTGTAAGAGGCCGTGAGAGTCCATTGGTGAAGGTGCAGCTGCAGGGGCACGTGATGGCTCAGGCCTGAAGGGGTCATGCAATGAAATTGGGGCTTGGCACCGTGAGGAGAGCCTATGAGAGGCTACTGGTGAAAGTGTAGCCCAGTTGCAGCAGAAGACCCCAGCATTTTTGAGATGCCAGCACCGTGGGATGAGCACCAAGATCAGCAGCAGCAGTGGAGTGGTGCCAGCTGGAGCCTAGAAGACTGTGTGTGCTGCAGAGCGCAGAGCTGGAGAAGTGACCCAAGCCCTTGGAGGAGTCCCCAGATGGTGAGTGGATCCCAGCATTGGACAAGTGGAATTTGGCTTTGGTTTAACTGTGACTCTGCCATGGACTTTCCCTCTTAAAGTAAGAAAGAATTTTACTGGAGCCCACAGTTGAGAGACTTTAAATTTTCAAAGACTTTGGATTTAAAAAATATTGACTATTTTGAAGGGATGAAATCTTAATGTGTTTGAATTTGTAGAGATGGTGGGACTTGTAAAGCTATTTGTTTTTAATGTGAGATCTTGGGGATGAACAAGAAAGGAAGGGTGTGGCTTAATGGTGGTGTGCTTGTGTGTCAGGTTGACAAGGGGTCAATTGTACTGGCTGGTTTTGTGTGTTAACTTGACACATGCTGGAGTCATGAGAGGAAGGAGCCTCATCTGAGGAAATGCCTCCATGAGATCCAGCTGGAAGGCATTTTCTCAATTAGTGATCAATGTGGGAGGGCCCTGCCCATGGTGGGTGCTACCACCCTTGGTCAATAAAGAAAATGCTCCACGAACTTGCCTACAGGCTCATCTGATGGAGGCATTTTCTTAATTGCAGTTTCATATTCCCATATGATGCTTGTATCAATTTGAGGAAAAGCATAGTCTCTGCCCAGGCCAGACATTACTTTTATTCTCTTGACCTTGAAGCAAAAACTTTCCTTTAATGGACCTTCAATACTACTGTAACAGAAAGACCAGGGAAGTTCAGAGGCCAACAAAAGGGAAAGGGATCTGTCACTCTGGAGTTTCATTGAAATCTCTCACCAACCAAGAATCAAGAATTTCATCACGGTGAATATTTGCTGCAAAGGTTGCCTGTATTGAGGCAATGCTCCTTTTTAAATAGAGATATCTTCAAATATATTAAAATAGCAATGAGCCATGCTTAAGAACTAAGCATGTATGACTGAGAGCAAGAGCTTAGTGAAACCACAGAACTAGACCACTTTGTGGGCAGAAAGAAAGGTTTATTAGGGGATCAAACCACCAAGACTGTCCCCTGGAGGCAGAGAGAACAGCACCACTTCAGTGGCTCAAAGTCCAGAGCGGGGTAGGGATGTAGCTCAGCAGTAGAGAAACTGCCTACTGTGTGCAGCAACCCAGGCCTGGTGTTCAGCATTCTAAGAAGCAGAGTGCTGTATTTAACAGAGTCTAGAGGAAAATCTGGGGAACTCATTTTTGTTGGTTGTTTTTTTTTTTAATGGATGTGCGTGCTTTGCTTGCCTGATGTATGTGCTGCAATGAACACCTGGTATTGCTGGAAACCAGAAGCATCAAATCACCTGGAGCTTGAGTTAGGACCGTGAATAGCCCTGTGGTGGCTGGACCCAAACCTTCTGTGAGATCAGCCAGTGTTTCTGACTGCTGAAGCATCTTTCCAGCCCGTGCCCCTCCCCTTTTTAAAATACAGATGGTGGCTTCAAATTAATATATCTGGGAGTGAATGCTCCATGTCACTTCTCTTTTGGTACTTTTTTTTTTGGTGTTACTACGGCCTCACACATACTAGGCAAGCACTCATAGAGCCATATCCCCAATCTTCTTTTTATTTTTCATCATCTCCTTTAAAATATTTTCTTAGATTTATTGTACTTTATATATGAGTTTTGCCTGCATCTGTGTATGTATACAATGTGCATGCCTTAGATGGCAAAGAGGGCAACCTGGAGTTACAGCTACTTGCCATGTGGGTGCTGGAAATGACACTCAGGTCCTCTGGAAAAACAGCCATCATTCTTACCCACTGAGCCATCTCTCCAATCCCCTTAATTTTCTCTTGAGATAGGCTGTCCCTAAATTGTCCAGGCTGCCCTTGAATTTGACATCCTCTTGCCTCCTCCTCTCAAATAGCTAAGGATCGTAAGTCGGCACCACCAGGCATCAGCCTTTACTTCTCTAAGTTTTAGGTGGTGTTGACTTTTAATCTGTAAACCAAGGATCAAAATAGCAAGCTGATAAGACCACGGACATCTTTAATTTCATGACTCATGAGTCTAAAACTCAATATATTAAAAATCAAGCTTCCCCCACCCCACCATCTGCTTCTTTGTTCCCTGTCTGGGGCATGGCACCAACTTCCCACCCATGCACATTTGCTTGACACAGAAACCTAAGTTTATTCCCAGTCCATTAAGCATCCTATCAATCCTGAAGTGTCTGCCTCTTCTTACACTCTCACTTGTGCCTTCACTCACTCATACTCTGTCTAAATGCAAGGCCAGCCCATGTCTGATCATTCATGTAGCATATGGGATCTGTCCCCTGACTGAATGACTCACACTTGATCACTGCTCTCATTGGGCTGGGGGAGCATGCAGAGGGTGTGATGACCCTCACTGGTTCAGCTGAGGATATGCTAAACAATGACCAATTGTAATAAACTGAAATAAAAATTAAGTGACCAGTCTGCTGTGGGACAATGATCTTTTACTCTGTAAAGATTTGTCGCTTGTATTGGTTTAATAAAACACAATTGGCCAGTAGCCAGGCAGGAAGTATAGGTGGTGTGAACAGAACAGGAGAATTCTGGAAAGAGGAAAGTCTTAGTCTACAGTCACTACCCAGATGCAGAGGAAGCAAGATGAGAAAACCTTGCTGATAAAGGTACCAAGCCACGTGGCTAACACAGACAAGAATTGTGGCTTAATGTAAGATATAAGAGTTAGTTAAGGGCTGGAGAGATGACTCAGTGATTAAGAGCACTGGCAGCTCTTCCAGAAGCCCTGAGTTCAATTCCCAGCAACCACATGGTGGCTCACAACCATCTGTAATGATATCTGACGCCCTCCTCTGGCATGCAGACATACATGGAGGCAGAATGTTGTATGCATAATAAATAAATTAATTAATAAAAAAAAGTTAATAAGAAAGCCTGAGCTACTAGGCCAACCAGCTTGTAATTAATGTAGGCCTCTGTGTATTTCTTTGGGATTTAATGGCTGTGGGACTGGGAGGGACAGAAACCTCCATCTACACCAGTCTCTGTCAAATTCCCACCAGAGAAGCCATAAAAGACCAGCAGGCAGGGCAACATAGAGGTTTACTCCTTTCTCTCCATTCTTTCAGTGGCCTTATTTGCAGATCAAAATGTAATCACTTCTCCATGTTCTTGCAGAGGACTGTACCTCCACTAGACCCAGCATGGCATGACTTTGTATTTATGGGAAGTCCCGTTATTGGAGACTCCTGCTATGTGCCCCAAACCATGCTTAGTACTGATCTCTTGCCCGATACGCCTGAATACTAGGACTGTAGACATACACCGTGACACTCAGCCCCCTCTCCTACCACCTGCCGTTTCTGTGCCTGAGTGGTTCCTCAGAGACACAGAGGTTTGACATAGGAGTGACAAGCCTTGGCCGTGGAGAGAAGCAATAGTATAGCATGGCGTCTGTCCTTGAAAACGGCATCCCTGCTTCGTTCTGCCATCAGCCAGCTCCAAATGGGATCCGGTTTATTTGCTACCATTGCTGAATTGAAGTACCACAGGCTAAACGAGATAACACACAGAAATTAATTCCTCAAAAAATTCTGGAGGCCAGAAGTCAGGTGAGGTGTGGGAAGGGTTTCTTGGGGGGGCTCTCTCCTTGACTACCTGTGTGGTTCTTGTTGCTGTGTCTTCATGTGGTCCTTTCCTATCCATGTCTATGTTTCCTCCTCTTAGGAGGACTGTTCCATTGGATTAAGGTCTACCCATGTGGCATTTTACCTTTATTTTCATGTTAAAAGCCTCCTTTCCAGCCAGTCGGTGGTGGTCCATACCTTGCATCCCAGCACTTGNNNGAGGCAGGTGGATCTCTGTTGAGTTCTAGGCCAGCCTGGTCTACAGAGTGAGTTTCAGGACAGGTAGGGGCTGTTACACAGAGAAAACCTGTCTCAAAAAAACAAAGAAGGGGGAAAAAACCCTCCTTTCCAAATAAGTGTACATTTTGAGGCAATAGGGGGTTTAGAACTTGGAAATATTAGGGGTTTTTTTTGTTGTTGTTGCTTTTCGTTTTGTTTTGCTTTGCTTTAGCTGTGACTTGAATCAACCTCACACATGAAAAAGTGATAAATATTGCTGACTTCTGCTTAAAACTTGGGTTTGGGGCTAGATATCATGGCCCACTACTTCAATGCCTGCACTTGGGAGGCAGAATCAAAAAGAACGCAAATTCAAGGCTAGCCTCGGCAACATGAGTTCCAGTCCACCCTGAGCTCCATAGCAAAACTCTCTCTCAAAAATACAATAAGGTTTTGAGAAGGTTAGAGGTCAGAAAAGCTAAGTTCAAGGTTTTGAGTGGCTGTCCATGTCAGAAGCCGTAGAGATGCAGCGGCACTCTGGAGGTCTTTAGCCTCGGTGTTTGCAATGGCTTACCTTCAGTGAGAGCCAAACGCCCCTGTTGATCCAGAAGACCCAGGAGAAACTACTCTCTGCCCTAGAGCAGGGTTAGAACACTGCCTCTCTGGGAGAGGGGTTGCCTTCCTTCACTTAGCTGGTGAGTTGGAGGACACCCGCTTTCTCATTGCACTTTCTCCGCATGTTCTCTTAATCTCTTGTTTGCTCTTCAGTGGCCCCTGGATCACTCAGCTCTTCTCACTCTTAGTTCCTGATGGAGAAGGTTGAGCTAACCACTTGGGTACTGTCCTTTCTTCCTTGACCAACTGTGCCAGCATGTCCACAGCTGTCCACTCCTCCCTCTCCTGCACTCACGCCAAACCTAGATTTCAGCTGTTTTTTCATAACCTCCATGTATTTCTAGTCTAGTCCCCATTCTGTCTCATATTGAAAGAGCTGCCTCAAACCAGACTCCAAAATCCCATGAACCCTGGAACTTTGTGCTCTCCTGGCTGAGATTCTGATGGTAAAGATAGGGCACATCATGCCACAGGGAGAAATGTGTTCAGCCTCACCTCACCAATGATCAGCTCTTACCCAGGGCAACAGGTGTGTTTTTCTGCTTCACGTCAGGAACTTGGAGCTCACAATGAGCTCTCCTGCCATCTGGGTGATATTGCAAAGACACCTCAATAGAGCATACTTTTCTCATCATCCCTTCTGCTTCTCCAGCTCCAAGTCACATACGACACCACTTCCCATTCCTTTAAAACAAAACTCTGGGGCCAGAGAGTTGGCTTAGCTGTTAAGAGCTCTTGCTTTTCTTCCAGAGGACTTGAATCAAGTTCCTGGAACCAGGGGGGTCCTGATGCCCTCTTCTAACCTCTATGGGCATTTCACATATATGGTGTGCATACAGGCAAAACACTCACACACATAAAAAGAAATAGATCTCAAAAATAGTATAAAAAACCCAATTCAGTTTCTGGGCTAAATTTCAGAAGGTCTCTCATTTGTGCCCTCCCTCCTTTTTTTTGAGACAGATCTCACTCTGTGGATCAGGCTGACCTTGAATTGATTCATAATCATCCTGGCATTACAGACTTGCATCACCTGCCTGGCTCCAGTAACCTGTTCGGAGTTACCTGGCTACCTGAAAGGTATCTCAAGGGAAATAAGCTCCAAACAAGAGGCTTGATACTCACTGACGCAAGCAAGCAAACAAACAAAAAACCCTCGAAATTCCCCTCATTTACCAACCTAGGAATCGGAGCCAGCAATTGTACAACTGCTAATGTCAAAACTGATGAAAGTGAACTGCTACCGGTTACAGAATGTGCTGGCACCTTGATCTTGGCCTCCCCAACCTCCAGAACTATGAGAAAGAAATTTCTGTTCCTTATCAATAAAAACAAAACTAAGCCCATTGTCATTAACCCTTGACTACCTGTCCCACACTCACTCCAGGCCATTACTGATCCTGTCCTCCCTTCTGTCCAGTTCTTGAAGTTGCACATGATGTCATGATGTCAGCTTGATAGACCCTAGAGTGGCCTGGGAAGATTCTCAATGATGGATTGTCTACTTCGGGTGGGTCTGCGGGCATGTCTGCAAGGGATTGTCTTAAGCTAATATGGGAAGACCCAGTCTACCGTGGGCAGCACCATTCCCTACACAGGAGGTCTGGAACTGTACAAGGGTAAAGACAGCAAGTGGAATACAAGCAAGCAAAGCGAGCATTAATGTGTTAACTTCTCTCTGCCCTTGACTGTAGATGTGACATGATCAGTTCCCAAAAAGTCTACTGCTGTGACTTCCGGAAAGTGATGGGTTGCAGTGTGGAGATTTTAGATAAAACAGACCCTTCTTCCTTAGGTTGCTTTGGGGGGGGGTGTTCCATCACAGCAACAGAAATGAGACTAAGACACTGCTCCCCCTTCTCCATCCTGGACCATGCTACTATTTTCCTTTGAGTGCCCGAAGCCTCGTCTCTCACCATTTACTGTTCACAGCTACATAACTACCAAAGTTAAAGTAATGAGCTTTGTTTTTCCTGGCTTAGCAATTCTTTTCTTTTGGACTAGATTGGTCTCGGTATTATGCATGGCAGGCATAGACTAGAGTATATGCCACTGAGATTCATCCCCAGCCCTTTTTTTTTCTGTTTATTTTGAAAAAGCATCTCATTAAATTACCTAAACTGGTCTTTAGCCCTATGTAACCCAGGCAGGTCTTGAACTTGTGATCCTTTTGTCTTAGTCTCCCAAGTAGTTAGGATTATAGGATTGCGGCATTATGTTCAGCTTCAGAACCCTTCTTGGCAAGTGCCTTCCAGATTTTTACTTTGTCCTGTAAGGTATGTCATGGCATGACATCTGTCTACCTTTTCAAGGCCTTTCCCATATCCTCACTAAATGCACTCTGGGCCCACCAGTCTCTCTGTGAAGTGTCCAAGCTTCTTGAACCACTGCAATGACTGCCCCATGGACAGGGTAGAGCAGGCCTTTCATTTCGATCATCTGGTACTCAGCTTGAAGAGCAGTTTCTGTGTGAGCCCTCCCTAGTTAGCTGATAGATCCTCCTGTGGGTGTTAAGAAGATCTATGAGAGCATCTCTCCAACACAGTAATTGAGGTTCCCCTGTCATTATTGGCAGAGTGGAAGAGAAGGTAGCAAGCATAAGGATTTCAGGCAATATATAGTAAGGCTCTCAGCAAATCCTAGGGAAGGACTGTCCTTCCATATTGCCCAACTTTGAATGTTGTGCTGGACAGCCACACAGGGAAAAACCTATGCCAAGAATCCTTCCATAGAACCACAGACACTTAGTGGCTAGGCAGTCTTTGTTGAGTTTTAATATCTGTTGACATTTCTGGAGATGATGTGGTGGTTATATGAGTTGATGAAAGGCCATTTTTGTTTTGTCTGAAGCATTACCCAAGAGTTGTTCACTATTTAGGTAACTCTGTCATCAAGGGCCACACTTCCTACTGGCATTTGAGCTGCTTGTGGCATGCCTATAATCAGTGGGTGAGTGTGATTCACGTTGCCAGTGATTCAATGTATGGAAGAAAACATCAAACAGCGTCATTCTGTCTTCAGGTATAGTCATGCCCAGTCATGTGTCTATTGAAACGCATCTTCTATGACTGTCTCCCATTTCCCCCTTTTATTACAGCTGGGAATGCAATGTGTCTATGTATATGTGCATATACATATGTATCTGTATACACACATGCAAGTATTCAAACTATGGGTGTAGGAAAACTATCATGAGTTTATTTTAGTGTCCTTTGAGTCAAGGGTATTGGCTCAGAGAGTCAAGAAATAGCAAGGAAGGAGTAGAAAGGTGGTCACAAGGGTTGTTATTTGGGGGAAAGGGTTAGAGAGGGGCTGGTCAGAGGGCACAAACTTTCATTTAGACAGAATTGGTTCAGGGTACTGGTAATTACAGTCTAAAACAAGATGCAGTCTCTATTCATATCAATTATCCCTTTATTTCTGAATCCAGTGCCCTCCCCTCATTTAGGGGTTGTTGGAGACGATATTTCTCTATGCACTATTTTGGAATTTGAGATCTTTCCTGCATCAATCCTTCAAGTTCTAGGGTCACAGGTAACAAACTCTCCCGTAGAACCAGGTGCATATGAAGGAACATAGGTCATGACATTCTTCTGTCACCTCCCACTTGTTGCTGGGCCCCAGAGGTACCAAAGAGGCAGCACAAATCTGGAAGTGAGGGTGTGGCCTCACGTCCCTCAGTACCTGCTTCAACTTAGAAGAGAGGTGGGGAAGTTTCTCACCACTAACCCTCTAGGCTCCAAATTCCTGGAGCTCTCCAGAGGTGCAGGACATAATTCATGGCTTACCTGGCTCAGCCTGACATGGTTTATCAGTCTCTCCAGGATAGACATGGAAATGTGGTTTTCACAGCACCTGAATGACGTGAATTGGGATGGTGGCTCAAAGTGAGCATGGTAGTATTAAGCTGAGTCACTGATCCCATAGTACTCTAGGATTAGGGTCTGGGAACTGCCTGCTGCCTTCTCCAGTAGAGCTCAAAGGGACTGGGGACTGAGCTTTCTTAGGAGGTCTGCTCAGGGTCAGATACCTGCACTGACCAAGGCTTTGTGACCAGTGATTTACATCTGGTTCATTTTGTGGCTGGACCTCAAGGAGAAAGTCTTCAAGGGGTTGGGTTGGGTCCCTGGGATGAACCTCCTGGGCAAGAGAAGTAATTCAACACAGCCTGCAAAGTCTCTAATTTGTTGTAGGAGGCCGCTTGTTTGTTCCTAAAATAATCACTCAGAAACTGTACTAATTACAATATTGCTTGGTTTATTAACTTATGCATATTTCTAGCTCACTCTTATCTCTTAAATTAACCCATTTCTATTATTTTATATTTTACCATGAGGCTTGTGGCCAACTGGCAAGGTTATGGCTGGCGGCTTGCATCTTTCTCCTCTGGTAGCTCCATGGCGTCTCTCCGACTCCGCCTTCTTTCTCCCAGCATTCAGTTTACTCTTCCCTGCCTAGCTCTACCCTACCCTATCACAGGCCAAGGAATATTCGTTATTCATTAACCAATAAAAGCAACACATATGCAGAAGGACTTCCCACACCATCTAATGGGGCTTCTTCACCACCAAAAGGAGGCATGGATAGGACCAGGCCTTCACCATCATCCTCAGATGTTTAGTATTTCTGCTGGGAAGGCCTCTGTGAACAGTGGTAGGGTTGGGGTTAGGTCTAGCTCCATAGGAGAGATGGGCAACACTTCCTCCCCCAGCCGGCTGTGTTTCATGGATCCTCCAGACTCAATGATGATGGATCTGCAGGGGAAAGGATCCAGAGCCTGACTCAGTGAGCAGGATACCAGGATCCCAGCAGGGTTAGCGGTGACTTCAGGCTTCAAGATGCTTGCAGGACATTATTATATACATGAATATTTGCACTTATGTAGTGGTGCACACCCATAATTCTAACACTGAAAATGGAGGCAGGAGGATCAAGAGTTCAAGACTAGCTGGACTACATCCTATGTTTGAGCAAAAAAGAGAGATAAATGGATGAATAGATCATAATGCAAAAAATTCTTATGAACTATGATAAAACAGACAAATTACCAGGCTTGGTAGTATGTGTCAGTAATCCCAGCACTCAGGAGGATGAGGCAGGAGGATTGTTGTGAGTTTAAGGCTAGCCCCAGAAACCTAGCAAAACTGCACCAAAACAAAAAAATCTAAAAATATTTTCTATAAGATTTTAATGTTCTCACCACAAAAATGACAAGCACGTGAGGTTATGTGGTAATATTTCAGTTTAGTTGTCTCACGACTATCATGCATATCAAGGTAATATGTTGCACAACATAAATATGCATCACGGAGGGCTTCCGAGGTCAGCCAGGAGTGAGCCCGTTGCTATGGATGTCAGCTGTGTTCCAGCCTTCAGCTGGGAGGATGTTGGCTGGATTGACAGCATTACAGTTTGCTTTTCTTTCACCATCACAAACACTGTGACCAAAAGCAACTTGGGAGGAGAGATCTTATTTCCCTGTATTCTTGAGTCTGTCCCTGAGGGAAGTCAGGACAGGAGAGCAAGGCAGGAGCTACAGAGGAGCACTGTTTACTGACTTGCTCTCTGCTATGTTTCTTATGCAGCCCTGGCCCACCTGCCTAGGGATGGTGCTGCCCACAGTGGGCTGCAGACCATCCCACATCAATCAAGACAGTTCCTCACAGACATGACTGCAGTCCAATTTGTAGGAAGCATTTCTTGAGCTGCCCTCTTCCCCGGTGACTGTGAGCTGTATCAAGTTGACAATAAAAACTCACCAGGAGAGTCAGTCAGGGTGCCGTGCCTCCGAATCTGATATCCAGAACTAGATATTGACGAGGGTCACACAGGGCAGCTCTGCTTGTTGCAAATGATCTGAAAAGAAGTGAGCAAAGGGGAGTCCCCATCTGCAGGCCTTTAGACCCGGGTCACTCCATGTTGGATACCACACTTAACAGATACTCAAGTTAACTCTCAGAGCCCTAGTAGGGGGAAATAATTTTTATTGTCCTTATATTAAGATGAGAATATAATGCTGGGCATGCATACGGTGCATACTTCTAATCCAGGGTTCCCAAGGCAGAAGTATGTGGATCTCTGAGTTCAAGGCCAACCTGGTCTACGTAGCAAGTTTCAGTCAAAGCTACATAGTGAGATCCTGACTCAAAGAACCAGCCTCTCCTCAGAAAAGGACGGGAAATGAAGGCAGAGAAAGTTGCTCTGAGTGCGACAGCTGGTAGGTGGCAACGTTGTGTTTTAAACCCTGTCCAGCTCTGATGTCCACACAGGCTCTCCTTCAGCATGTGCTAGTATCAAAGTGGCCAGTGTGGTCTTAGCTATGCCTAGAGACATCATCACAGAGACCCCAGGGTAAGCAAGGGAGGTGGGAGGGTCATGAATTCAAGGCCAACTTAGTCTATTTGGTAAAATCCTTTCTGGAAAGCAGCAAAACAAAAATTAAGCAGGCAAAAATCCTTTGGGTATATATATAAAAAAAGAATGTAGCATCACTGGTCCTGGGTTCTCCAGGCCTTGACTTTTTATTTGTATAATTTTTTTTAAATTTAGGGGCTGGTGAGATGGCTCAGTGGGTAAAGATGGTTGATGCAGGGCCCAGTGTCCTCAGTCAAACCCTAGATCCAAAGGATAAAGACAAAGTAAACCAACAAAGAAATATGAAAACATTTAAGTGGCCCTGGCTTTACTGTTTCAGAGGCTTAGTCCATGAGAACGATAATGACGTGAGCACAGACATGGTGATAGAGAAGGAGCCGAGAGTTCTATATCCGGATCGGCAGGCAACAGAAAGAGAAGGCCACGCCGGACCTGACTTGAGCATCCTAGGAATTGATCTCAGGTTGTCAGCCTTGCCTGACTAATGTTTTATCATGGCCTAGTCTCAGCTTTTTTTTTTTTCTTCTTTTTAAAACTCTGAGTCACAACCTCTTAAGGAATCAAATAATTGAATGGGGGGATCTGTCATGAAAACTTCGCTAATAGTGAAGGTTTTTAGACACTCAATGAACAAAAATTGATTAAGAATAGAATCCAGGGCTGGAGAGATGGTTCAGAGGTTAAGAACACTGATTGTTCTTTCAGAGGTCCTGAGCTCAATTCCCAGCAACCATATGGTGGCTCACAACCATCTGTAAAGAAATCTGGTGCCCTCATCTGGCCTGCAGGCACACATGCAGACAGAACACTGTAAACAAAATAAATAAATCTTTTTTTTTTAAAAAAGAATAAAATCCATAGTGAATCCAAGGTGTTTCTGGTGATGCTTGCTCATTTCACATCACAAAACTGCTGCAGCCTTGAATCTGAACACAGCATGTATGTATGTATGTATGCATGTATGCATGTATGTATGTATGTGCTGGGTGTGGTGTCATACCGTGCATGTCTCATGTCCCCCAGCTCGGAGCTGAACTGGCTGTAGGTTATTACAGTGTTTTCACTGCACATACAAAGTTTTCTCCTTCTTATAGAAATGTAGTGGTTTAGCTACACAAAACAAAGACTTGACATGTTCCCCTACGGTCATTCCCTGGCATGGAAATACTATACTGTTACTGTATATGATTGTCTCCTGTTAGAATGTTTAATTTTTAAAATTGCTGTTTAAGTAGAAGAAGTGACTCAGTAGCTAAAGCACTTGCCACACAAGCATGAAAGATCCCCAGGATCCACCTGAAGATTGAATGGGTGTGGTAGCCCATCTGTAATTCCAGTATGAGGTAGAGAGAAAATGGGGTGGGTGGATCCCTTGGGCAAGCTGGATATCTAGGTTAGCCATAGAAGTGAACTATGGGTTCAATTGAAAGGCCCTGCCTCAATAAATAAAGTGGAGAACAATCAAGAAGATCCCCGCATCAGTCTTGGGCCTACACACAGACACACATACATACATACATACACACACACACACACACACACACACAGAGACACACAGACATTCATATACACACAGAGAGACACACAGACACATACATACATACATAGTTACACAGACACACACACATACACAGACACACATATACATAGACACATAGATACATACACAGACACACAGACATACACACACATACATAGACACACACATACATAGACACACAGATACATACACAGACACACACACTGGCAATACACATACATCAATACACAGACATGTATGAACATATACAACATATACATACATATTCAGAGGCTAGGGAGATGGCTCAGTCAGTAAATCACTTTCCACACTAGCATGAGGGCCTGTGTTTAGCTCCCTATGATTCACATAAAAAGTCAGGCATGGCAGCATGCACTAGTAATCTAGTGCTGGAAAGCAGAGGCAAGAGGGTCCCTGGGGTTTACTCACCAACCAGTGAGCTCCAGGTTCACTGACAGACCATGTCTCAAAAAATAACGTAGAGGGTCTGCAGAGATGGCTCAGTGGTAAAGAGCACTGGCTGCTCTTCTAGAGGACCTGGGTTTAATTCTTAGCAACTACATGACAGCTCACAACTGTAACGCTAGTCCTAGGTTGGACCTGGTGCCCTCTTCTGGCTTCTGTGGGCACCAGGTACACAGGTTGTGCACAGACATAAATGTAGGTAAATGTAGGCATATCAAATAGTTCCACAACATCCCAGAATGGAGTATAGGAAAGGTTCATTTATTTGGGGATAAACTCACAGTAACAGTAGTGATTCACAGTCCTCTGTGTGTGCTGGAAATTGTAAACCGAATCCAGCAAGAAAAGGGCTGTGCACGCTTTTCGTCTGCACTTTATAGTACCTTAGACCATGACCAAAACAGGCCAATATCTAAAAGACTATTGGCTGAAGGAATTCCCACAATAACTCCCTCTTTTGTCTTAATAAGAGGATTCTAAGTCTAATACAAAACTTTATACAATAAGAACAAATATCAAGTCTTGTCCAATGAAAAGGAGAGACAAAAGCATACATGAAAATTAGAACTACAACCAACATGGACAACATCAAGCAAAAAACATATACTAAATGTCCAGTCTAAGATAATTATCAAATAGTGGAGATTATTTCAATAGTTATCCTATCCTAAGGAGTTTAAGTCTTCTATTAAAAATGTCTTGACTAAGTCATGAGAGGAAAGTAACTATGACGATCTAGTCTTCAACCCCATCAAAGAAAGAGAAGGGAAATAATATTACCTGAGTAAACAGGCAGTACAACCAAGTGACTTCCTAAAGGTGCAAGAAATGACAGAGACAGCTGGCTACCTGGGCAATAACCCAAAATCTCTTTTGCAACATTGGAGCAATCAACTTTGGCTGAGGCCTAGAGTATCTGACAGACCATTTTCAGAGGCAGGAAAATTTGAAAGACTGTCTTACCCTGATTTGCCAAGAAGAAAACAAGCTCCAAGTGGAATGACTTTGGTGCCCAACATTCTCTCAGGAATAGATCAGTGCTGCCAGGAGCAATTGTGTCTTATGTCAACAGAATTCTGAGTTATTTAAATGTCACATTTTATAATTCTTTGAAGTGTTTGAAGACTACCTATCTATGCAGAATACAATCTGTATGTATCTAAAGAACCCAATTAGTCTAACTCTAAGTATGACAAACATGGATGACTATTGACCTGTAATTCTTAATACCTATATAGATTAAAGACTAAGACTTCATATTAGAATATTAAATAATCTTTAAACAACTGTGCANACACACACACACAGAGACACACAGACATTCATATACACACAGAGAGACACACAGACACATACATACATACATAGTTACACAGACACACACACATACACAGACACACATATACATAGACACATAGATACATACACAGACACACAGACATACACACACATACATAGACACACACATACATAGACACACAGATACATACACAGACACACACACTGGCAATACACATACATCAATACACAGACATGTATGAACATATACAACATATACATACATATTCAGAGGCTAGGGAGATGGCTCAGTCAGTAAATCACTTTCCACACTAGCATGAGGGCCTGTGTTTAGCTCCCTATGATTCACATAAAAAGTCAGGCATGGCAGCATGCACTAGTAATCTAGTGCTGGAAAGCAGAGGCAAGAGGGTCCCTGGGGTTTACTCACCAACCAGTGAGCTCCAGGTTCACTGACAGACCATGTCTCAAAAAATAACGTAGAGGGTCTGCAGAGATGGCTCAGTGGTAAAGAGCACTGGCTGCTCTTCTAGAGGACCTGGGTTTAATTCTTAGCAACTACATGACAGCTCACAACTGTAACGCTAGTCCTAGGTTGGACCTGGTGCCCTCTTCTGGCTTCTGTGGGCACCAGGTACACAGGTTGTGCACAGACATAAATGTAGGTAAATGTAGGCATATCAAATAGTTCCACAACATCCCAGAATGGAGTATAGGAAAGGTTCATTTATTTGGGGATAAACTCACAGTAACAGTAGTGATTCACAGTCCTCTGTGTGTGCTGGAAATTGTAAACCGAATCCAGCAAGAAAAGGGCTGTGCACGCTTTTCGTCTGCACTTTATAGTACCTTAGACCATGACCAAAACAGGCCAATATCTAAAAGACTATTGGCTGAAGGAATTCCCACAATAACTCCCTCTTTTGTCTTAATAAGAGGATTCTAAGTCTAATACAAAACTTTATACAATAAGAACAAATATCAAGTCTTGTCCAATGAAAAGGAGAGACAAAAGCATACATGAAAATTAGAACTACAACCAACATGGACAACATCAAGCAAAAAACATATACTAAATGTCCAGTCTAAGATAATTATCAAATAGTGGAGATTATTTCAATAGTTATCCTATCCTAAGGAGTTTAAGTCTTCTATTAAAAATGTCTTGACTAAGTCATGAGAGGAAAGTAACTATGACGATCTAGTCTTCAACCCCATCAAAGAAAGAGAAGGGAAATAATATTACCTGAGTAAACAGGCAGTACAACCAAGTGACTTCCTAAAGGTGCAAGAAATGACAGAGACAGCTGGCTACCTGGGCAATAACCCAAAATCTCTTTTGCAACATTGGAGCAATCAACTTTGGCTGAGGCCTAGAGTATCTGACAGACCATTTTCAGAGGCAGGAAAATTTGAAAGACTGTCTTACCCTGATTTGCCAAGAAGAAAACAAGCTCCAAGTGGAATGACTTTGGTGCCCAACATTCTCTCAGGAATAGATCAGTGCTGCCAGGAGCAATTGTGTCTTATGTCAACAGAATTCTGAGTTATTTAAATGTCACATTTTATAATTCTTTGAAGTGTTTGAAGACTACCTATCTATGCAGAATACAATCTGTATGTATCTAAAGAACCCAATTAGTCTAACTCTAAGTATGACAAACATGGATGACTATTGACCTGTAATTCTTAATACCTATATAGATTAAAGACTAAGACTTCATATTAGAATATTAAATAATCTTTAAACAACTGTGCAGAAAATGAGGACAATGACCTAAAAATGTAAATAATGTATATAAGTTTCTTGATCAGAAGTAGAAATATATAGTGCAATATGATAAATCTCCTAAAATTGCATCAATATGCAAATTCTCTTAAGCAGAGGTAGAAGCATGCATGCATACAATATGGCAAAGTAACTTTGCATATGTGCACAAATATTGTAAACATAAATAGCACATTCAATATAACAAATGTAATTTCAATTTGTATCAATATATAAGAATCTATACCAATGCAAATTGTCTATAATTAATAGCTCACAAATAGATACATTAATCTACCTATTACCTCATCCTATCCATTTCCTTTTTTTTTTTTACAAAAGAGATCCCTGAGCCTACTTCATTTCCACCCCAACTTTGTTGGAAGAGGGGACATCATTTTCTTGAATTACTTCCAGCTGTCATGGGGGCGATGCTATTTCTATGGGATCCTGTGAAACTAAGATGATAGTTAAGTTTTAAGATTGCTGTTTGGTATAATTGCAGATGGTCTTTGAGTAGTCAGTAGGGTTTTTTTTTAAGTTCTTATTTGAAGTTCTGTCCAGAATGTTGTAAGAAGATATACCTTCTCAGCTAGCCAATTTGGAATCATTTTAAGCAGTTTGAGGCTCACAACCAATCTTAGAGTGGTCCTTTCAGGCTAATGTGGTTTGATTGAACAAGACCTCCTGAAAGATATCCATGTACCCTAAAAACCCTTTGCCCAACAAGCAACAGGAAGCAGTTTGGAGAAAACAATGCCCAAATTCCCCAAATGATTACTTGTAAATGTTTGCTTTCATTTAAAGGGGGTTGATTTTAAGTGGTTAATAGTCACAGGCAATCTCTTTCTTTAAAAAAAAAGGTGGGGGAAATGATATAGAGATGAATACTTTGTATTGGTATGGATGTTGGTCTGTTGATACAAATTTAAGGTCGATTTTGTTATTCTGTGTATATGTATTTCTGCTCTTGTTTAAGGTATTATGCTTATACAGTTCATTTAAAAAATGTAATGCATAATTAATAAATGCAGGTTAATAGTCATCTATAATGATAAAACTTTTAATTGCATTAGATTTTCTAGATACACAGAAATATATTTCATTTAGATAATATTCAACACTTCAAAGACCTACAGAATATGGCATTTAAAATGTTTGAAGATCTTAGACTTTTCTAGGCAGTGAGACATGTCTGCTTCTGGCAGCACCAATTACTTCAAGAGGATGATGGGCATTGATGAGGCTCCTTATGGAGTTTGCTAGAAACTGCTCTTGCCTTGACTGCTTGATGGTATGCTGTATGAACTAGACATGCAGGATTCACAGAAAAATGATTGCTGAACTTGCATAAAGAAGGCGAGATAGTCCTTTAGGGTTCCTGCTTCATAAAAGAGTCTGCCAGACATTCTGCAGGACACAGAAGAAAGTGACAAACTGACAATATAGGAGATACAGTCTTCGAAATTTCTTGCATCATGGAAAAGTCTGCTGGATACTATGGGCCTGTAGGCTGAAGATGGATGCTCC
>LOEQ01000259.1:682125-704753 GCA_001685075.1 Bramus lutescens | reverse complement strand
ATCAGCTTTATAACTTATAGAGATCTCTGTGTGATTTTCTTTAGGGCTTGCCGGTTGTGGGGTGCCAGATGGGACAGAAACCCCACAAACAAGCCAGGCCTTAACGTTACAATCAATGAATTTATATAGACCTGGGGTTTCTCTGTGGAAAGATTTTAAAAATATCTTTTAAATTTTATTTATTCATTCACAATTTTATACAAATATGTAACATATACTTTGATAATATTCTTCCCTCAATTATCTGCCTCCCCTCCTGACACCAAATCCCTTCTTCTCAACACACAGGAAGACGTTCTTAATGACAGATCCATTTTAAAGTAAACGTTATCTTTCACAATTTCATACACAAACAACTGTACATTCTGATAAGCTCTCCCCTTAATTGGTTCCTTTATTAAACCTCTGGTCCTATTTGACTTCCTCATATAACATCTGGAAAGTCGTGACCCTTAAGGTCTATCTGTTGTTTCATTTCAAACGTTCCAAATGCATTGGTAGAAAGTTCTCCATGGATTCTCTGTTTTTCAGTGATGTGGGGTAGCATGCAGGGAACTCCTTTTCCCTTCTTCTTGGAAAGCCTGCGTGGATTTACTATTAGATTTGACAACTGAGAGCAGCCTGAGCAGAACTGGGTTCAGGAGCAGGATGCAGGAATGGGCTTGGCAGCAGGATGCAGGACTAGGCTGGGCAGTAGGTGGCATCCCTCTGCCTTAGCCAAGTGGCTGCTGCCCTTCTGCCCTGTAGCCCTGGTTCTTCAGCTCCATCTCTTCTGTCCCTGTTTCTTTTGTCACCTGGCTTGGCAGAAGCACCATCCCCTCAATCCTTTCCCTTATTGGGAAGGGAGTGAATAGCCCACCAGCAGCTTTCTGCCTGAGTCCTCCAAGTTCTTCACGCCTGCAACCCTTCTGTACCCTTGGGTGAGGCAAAGCGGCAGGGCTCCACAACCTTTCCGCTATGCCTTTGGCAAATCCTGCTTCTGTGGTCTAGTGCTCAGTTTGGAATGACACTTTGGCCATCAGGCCTCATTGCACACCAAGGTAGGCACCGACTCGTTTTAACTTGCTGTTGCATTGGCTGTACTGTTGCAAAGGACGGCACTGCTGAGGACAAACAAGAATGCATCGCACCTGTTGAGCCTGCTAGTCCACCAGGAGGTGTCATATCATCTCAGAGAATAAAGCATTTTCACTTACTTCAGAAAACAACCTCCTGGGTATCTTTGATTTGGAAAAATGGCTCCCTCTGTTCTACAGGAAGAAGCTGAAACAAAGCAGGGTGATTTGTTGTGCCCGGTAGATGAGGAGGATTCTTGAGTTTCCCAGGAGATGGGGGCCTGAGGGGACCTAGTGGAACTCAGTGGGGAGCTACGGAATGCTCTGGGGGGAGAGAGGGCCTATCGGAAGGTCAGGGCCCAAAGAGAAAGAATGATTAATGACGGGGCTTGCCAGGGCAATTTTGAAACAAGTATGCCTAACATGAACTGTTGAAGTGTTTACCTCCAAATCTATTATTAAAACAGTGCTCTGGACAGTATCCCTGTGTTACTGGGAGTTTTGGGGGACAACTAACACCAAAAAGGAAAAAGGAATAAAGCAACAACTTGAATGAAGGGTGGGGAGGAAACTCGGCAGTGGTGCTGATGGTGATACCCAGGGAAGGCGAAGCTCACCAGGGAAGACCAGAACCACTGGGAGCCAGAAGGAAAGATCTTCCCACAGTGTGTGTAGACTGAAGGGTTTGGTACTTAAAATCTGTCGTTATGAGAACATTGAAAATGCAAACACCAAGGGAAAAGCTGTCCTACAGTCTTAGGTACCATCTCTTAGTTTTGTGCAGCCTTCAGAAATATTTTACCATGTGTTAATCATTTAAGACATTAATCATACAGAATAATGGGCTTCATTTAGGCATTTCCATGCATGTACATGCTGTGTTTTGATGGTATTCACCCCTCAGCAGCCTGTCTTGTCCCCTTCCTATTCTACCTATCTTCATCAAACAGACAATTAAAAAAAAAAACAACAACAAACCCAACAATTTTAAGGCAACTATGTATTTAGAGGATGGACGACTTATCCAGCTTCCAGTATTAGGAGAAGTGACAGGGAGGCTTTGATAAAGGGATGGTGTAAGATCCTTCACCTCAGGGACTTTTCTGGAAGGTGACCCATCATTCCTACAGGATAACACCATGAAGAAAGCATTCAACGTCCCTTCTGTCTTTTTCTCATACTTAGAGATTACATGAGAAACGGGAGTTCCTGGTTAGTGTGCTGCTGTGTGGGAGTTGTAAGGGGATCCATGTACTTGTTAAGGCCTCAAGAAAGTGCAGAACGGTCTTGAGAACTCACTCAGTTTTCTCCAGGCATCTGGACATCTGGGAAAACATGGTGAACTTTCTAGACTTCCGGAGTAGTTGTGGGGTTGATAGTGTGGTTCTGTGGTGTTGTTTAAGGCCTAGGTTCATTCTGCCCTGTCTCAGTGCTGGCTTGTCCTTAGCTCGGCTCTCATACTGACAATATGGATGCCACAGATCCAAGGCTTGCACCTCATGGATCACCAGAATCCATGTAGGAAGAGGGAGTGAGATTTTTTTCTCTCTCTTTTGTATCTTTACTAGAGAAAACCCCATTCACAGACCTCCCCAGCTTATCGCCCACCAGATTCTATTGGCGGGTGAGTCACATTTTTAGGCCCTAGCTACGTGAAGTGGGCTATGCAATTTTTGTAAACTTCTTTAACTTGAAATACTAAATACTTCCCCCACTAGATATAATTTTGTATTATTTCAACTAAGTGTGATGTATCCCATTGCATGGACAACCCATTTTCCTTTTCTTTCTAAGGAAACCAATTTTTATCATAGAGTTTGACCTCACAGAATCAAGTCAATTGCATATTTGAACATTGAACCCAGGACCTTGCAGATGTGAGGTAAGCACTCTACCACTGGGCTACAGTCCTGACCCCTTTTTATTTTTATGTTTCCCAGGCTGGGAATCAGAGGGCAGGAGGAAAGAAAGAGGGAGGGAGCCAGAAAAACATTGGTCAAATTGATTTTATCTCAAAGTTTCCTTCTAATGCTTTAGAAAAGAATAGGAGATATCACCAACTTTTAAAACGTCACAATTGCTTATTTGAAGTTAATGTCATCAGATTGTCATGTTTAATCATGCAAATGTTACTAATTTAACCTTCCAAACTATTTATAAAAAGGAATTCCGTATTTTTCTCTGGTTTTTTAAAATTCCTTTTCCTCCACGGCAGAAGGCTACTTAAACTCCTCAGAATCACTTTGATCTTACACCTACAGTTGGTATCCTAACATCTCCATTTTCGACACTTATAAATGCTTTAATAGATACATGGACAGTAATTTAGTTTGACTTAAATGTAATAATCAGGCCCATTTATCTAGTCTGACAAGATTTCATTTCCTAATGATCTTTTATTGTAAATTTATTTGATTTCCTCTAATATATTGTCTCATTTCTCATCGCCTTTTCTTTAGAAAAAATATGAATAATTTTGTATGGAATTATGAAGGCTTGGCTCAGGGCTGGCGGCTCTGAGCAACAATGACTATCCCCACTCTTTTAAACAGATTAGCTAGTTTGATAACAAAGTCCCAAGATGAAAGGAGGGTTAGTTTATCTAGAAGTTATTCTAGAAGACCCTAAGAATTGTACCTTGAGGGGCTCCTGTTTACTTTGGACAGCCAGGAACCAAAATAGTTAAGTCAACTGCCTCCAGTCCTGAGTTCTGTATTTTCAATGCCCCACCCCACCTCATCCTCTTCATACTTAGCCAATCCAGTTGGTGAATGATTATAAAACAAAACCTTACAAGTTGGTTAGTTTTTTTTTAATTTTTAAGACTTCATTTTAATGCATCTACGTATATTACTGCCTGTGCATAGTGTCCACCATGGCCAGAGAAAGGAGTGGATACCCCAGAAATGGAGTTATAGCTAGGTGTGAGCTGCCATATGAGTGTTGGGATTGGAACTTGGGTCCTCTGGAAGAGCAGTGAGTGCTCTTAACCCCTAAGCTGTCTCACCAGCTCCATGTGTTTGTTCGTTTGGACAGTCATCTTGATGCAACCTGGAATCACCTGAGAGGACAGGCTCAGTGTGGAATGACTACAGCAGGTTGGCTTGTGGGCACATATGTGTGGCATTGTCTGGATTATTAACTGACCCATTCCACAGTGGGCGGCACCATTCCCTAGGCTGCACCCTGAACTGTGTAAGAGGAAGAAAGCTGTCTTAGCATAAGGGGCAATCAAGCAGAGATTCATGTTTATTCTCTTTGCTCTTGGCTGTGGATGTGATGTGAAAACTGATTGAGTTCCTGCCTCGTGTCCCTGATACAATGGATAGTGACCTGGAGTTGTTCTTTCTTCTCTTCTGCTGCTTCTGGTTGGGGCATTTGTCAGGGCAACAGAAATTATTAGAACCCCTTCTTTTCTCCAGAACAGCTCCTTCTTTCTGCATTTTTGTTTCCATTTATTTATTTTACAGTCACCTTCATCAGGATGAAAACTTGAAGACAGTTTGGAGGCTGTCAGTGTGGTACAACGTCTTCCCTCTTGCCCTCAGGCCCCAGCACTCTCTTTGGGCATGCCAGAGGACGACAGATGAGAACTTCCAGGAATCTGTTCTCTTCCATCACCTTTATATAGGTTCTGGGACCTTATGTGACAAACATTTTGCTTATTAAACCATCTCACCAGCCCTGCTTTATATTTTTATTTGAAGCCTTTATATGCAAGAAATGAGATTTTTGATTTTCTTTTTTTTTGTGGGGTGGGGTGGGGTGCTTTTTGAGACAGGGTTTCTCTGCAAAGCCCTGGTTGTCCTGGAACTCACTCTGTAGACCAGACCATTCCAACTCCAACTCGGAGATCTACCTGCTTCTACTTCCTGAGTTCTGGGGTTAAAGGGATGTGCCATCATGGCCTGGCAGCTCTTTTTGATATAAAATGCATTGCAATGTAGCATCCCAGAAGGCCATTTGAGGATTTGGAGGAAAGAGAGTAATCACGTGTCCGATGTTGTGACATGATTTAAAGCTGGTGAGAACTCCTTTCCATCTCATGGTTGTACTAATACATGTTGTATATGAACGTATTTGGAGATGGCTTGGGAACTACAGGCTTGAAGTGGTCTTAAGCCAGAGGCCTGTACCCTACGGCCCACATGCCTGCCTCCCAGGAGGGGGAGATCCTGTCTCTGGTCCTTCTTGTGCAGCTGCTTTTGGAGCCTCTGTGTGTCAGGCTCTCTGTTACAGACTTTACATCAGTTTGAAGCCTTAGAGAAATCTCTTAAGACGCCATTGTTAAAGGGTGAAAAGATGTTACCTCCTAAGCTTCTCATCAACCACGTCCTTAAGGGTTTGGAGTGATGGGAGCTTTTAGGCTAAACAGCAAAGGAGTGACCAGGAACAAGCCCCGAGATTCTCCACTGCACGTGGCTAGCCTCTTCTCTGGCTAATAGGACTAGGCTCATCCTTGAAGTCCTGTCTCAGGAGCCCTTGTGTGTGCTAGACAGGCCTAAATCAGAGGCCTTTGCAAACCTCTTACCTAGAGGGGTGGGAGGCAAGCTGTAGCCCATGCCTTGCATGGTAGCACCGCCTCCTAGCTACAAATTACTTCCTTCAAACCCTGCATTAGGCGGGTGCCTGCTTACCAAAGGAACTCTTGGACTTTTATTCTCCTCCATGTATATGCTCTTTATGTCCATAAAGTCGTGTTTTGTTTTGTGACTGTAAATTGGAGCCAGGGGAGTTTCTTTTTTCTCTATGACTGCAACCACAGAGAGGCTTTCTCTACAACCTGGTACTTTGCACCCTTGTGTGTGTGTGGGCAGAGAGCAGGGAGGAAGGATCTCTCGATGGAGCCGTTCACCTGGTCTGAACAAGAGCTTTTGTTTTCTTTTCGTTTTTTTTTTTATTTCCCTTGTCTTTAATCATATGGGGTGCGAGTTGAAAGCAGGATTTTTGAGGGGCTATTTTCCTTTAAACTCTGTTTTGAGTTATAGAATGCCTTACTTTTTTTTTTTAATACATAGGTTATCACTGAAACAATCCTGCAGACTTCTAGAATATGGTAGAATGTACTGGATGGTTTTCTGCCCTTTTCAAATGCACCTCTCCTCATCAGCTAAGTATAGAAGCCAACAAAATACTTTCTTCACCAAACCAGGGTGGACCGGAAAGGACTTCCTTGCTCACATGTTCATTTAACCAACATTTTTTGAATTATCTTTTTAAATCTCTTTCTCTAGTGCTTGTGTATATGTGTGTCTACCATACCACAGCATGCAAGTGGAGGTCAGAGGGCAACTTTCAGAAGTCAGTTCTTTACCACCACAAGGATCATGGGAACCAAATCTGGCTTGCCAATCAGTGCCTTTACCCACCGAGTCATCTCAACCATCCATTTAATTTACATTTTTGAAGCCTCTGCTATGTGCTTATGCTTGGAGATGAGGCTCTAAAGGCAAACGATGTTAGGTCCTTGCTTTCAAGTGGCCCAAAGTTAAGATGAGGAGTCAAAATAGCCAGAGGCAATCTCCTGATGAGGGGACCCTGGCTTCATCTTGATGGGAGTGGGCAAACCTGATGAAGGCGGTGGGAATGTGATGTTGCTGTTTTATAGATTTAAATGTGTGTGTGCATGTGTGTGTGTGAGAGCGAGAGAGGGAGAGAGAGAGACAGAGACAGAGACAGAGATACAGAGAGAGACACAGAGAGAGATACAGAGACAGAGAGGAGATTGTGTGTGCGCATAGGTGTAGGTGCACACACACACACACACGTGTATGCTTGCATACACAGGCTGGAAATCAACCTGAGGTGTCATTTCTTAGCTGCAGTACACCTTGTTTTTGGAGCCAGGGTCTCTCTCTGGACTACAACTCACCATTTATGCCAGGCTAGTAAGCTTCCAGGATCCTTCTGTCTCCACCTCCCCTGGTGCTGGAGTTATAATCACACATCACCACACTTGGATGTTTGTGCCTGGGTTCCAGAGATCAAACTCAAGTCTCCATGTTTACAAGACAAGCACTTTACTAACCGAGCCATCTACGCAGCAGACCCTAGTCAACTTAGGTTTGTTTGTTTATTTATTTATTTGTTGATATATTTATTCAACTTAGGTTTTTAAAGAAGTCTTAGATTTGTGGCAATATTGGGCAAAGGGGTTTCCTAACATATCCCCTGGCCAGTCCACAGCTTCCCCTGTTGTCTTAGTCAGGGTTTCTATTGCTCTGATGAAACACCATGACCAAAAAGCAAGTTAGGGAGGAAAGGATTTATTTTATTTACAGTTCCACAGCACTGTTCATTAAAGGAGGTCAGGAACTCAAACAGGCCAGGATCCTGGAGGCAGGAGCTGATGGAGGGGTGCTGCTTACTGGCTTGCTTCACATGACTTGCTCAGCCTGCTTTCTTGTGGAACCCAAGACCACCAGCCCAGGGGTGGTGCCATTCACCATGGGGTGGACCCTTCCCCATTGATCACTAATTGAGAAAACGCCACACAGCTGGATCTCATGAAGGCATTTCTTCAACGAGGCTCCTTCCTCTCTGATGGCTCCAACCTGGGTCAAGTTGACACAAACCCAGTCAGTCCATCCATTATCCATATTCCACATCAGAGTGATGGGTCTTTGTTCCCATTAGTGGATCTACACAGGCACGCCTTCATCACTGGTGTCTAGTTTACCTTAGATTCACTCTTGCTGTTGTATGTTCGGTGGCTTGGACCAGTGTTCAGTGCCACAGGTCCATGGAGGATGATGCAGAGCAATTCAACTGCCATGGAGTCCTCTATACCCACCAGGTCATCCTTCCTTCCCTGTAACCTTTGGTAGCCCCTGTTCTGTAAAGCTCTGACCTGTTCATCATGCCGTGTAGCTGGAATCATAAGCCCAGTAGTTTTTTTCTGTTTGGCTTCTTTCACTTAATGTTTTACTCAGCACCTTTCGTATCATTTCATTATTTGGTTGCTCTTGTTTTCAGGGTGGTGGTGATGATACAGGGACCCAGTCTGGCCTCAAACTCAGGATCTTCTTGCCTCAGCCCCTCTAGTACTTAGACTGCAGATGTGTGCTAGCAAGCCTGGCAACTCTTGCTTCTCAAAAACATGGAATAACATTCTAGTGGGGATGTGCTATAGTTTATTATCCATTCACCTACTGCAGGACATCGTGGGGTCCTTCCAAGTTCTGATAAAGCTGGCTACTTAAGCAGGTTGAGAGGGGCTTGTAAAGACACAGAGAGATGGGGTCAAGGCCTTGGTGAAGATGGCTATTTGATGTATAGAATGTGTGTATGGAGGGACCTGTAATAGAGAGGTCTCATTTCACTTAGGGGATCATTCCAAACCACAATGCTTATCTCAAGACAGTGGCACTCTGCTATTACTATTGTGTCTGGAGACAGACATAAGAAAAAGCTGATTTACACACACATGCACACACATGCACACGTGCTAAGTGGGCTAATGAGATAGTTTAGTGGGAGTTAGTTGCTAAGCTCGATGATGACCTGAGTTTGGTCCCTGGGACCAAAATGGTAGAAAGAGACACCTGACTTTGACCTCCATATGCATACTGTGGTACCCACTTGAGTGTGCACACATGTACAGGTTTATACACACCATAATAAATAAATGTAAAACATAAGAAGTTTTTCTGGGATGAATTTAAGTCATGGGTATTTCTCTGAAAGTCAGGGGGAGGGAACCCAGGCTGTGGGCCTGTGGGCTTGAGCACTGTTTGCTCCTCATGACTCACAGAACTGTGTGGCTTGTGCTTTTGGAAAAGCTTCACTGCATGCTTTGGAAGGAAGCCCAACATTGGAGGTGGTGGTAACGGTGGTGATGTGGCAAACTGTCCAATTTGTCTGAACACGGGGAGCCACCCTCAATTTCTAAATAAACTCAGAGTGAGTCACACCGAGAACAGAGTCCACAGCCTCATTATAGGAGAACAATTATCACCTCTATTCAATGCTTGATGAACTCAGTGGGGTTTGCCTACATAATGATGCCATCTGTGTGTGTGACCAGTCAGGTCAATACGTCACATAAAGGATCTAATGGCACCTATGTCTCCCCACTTGACAGATCTTGTTTCATCTGTTAAAGTAACACACACTGGTGCTGTGGAGACGGCTCAGTGGATACAGCATCTGCCAGGCAAACATAAGAAATGGAGTTCGGGCCCCCAGAGCCCACATGAGTCTCAGGTGGTGATTCCAATGCAAAGAAGATGGAGGCGGGGCATCTCCAGAGCAAGCAGATGGGACAGACTAGTCATTTTGGTGAGCTCTGGGAGAGCTTGACTCAGTGAACAGGATGGAGGTGAGTGAGATCCAGAAAGGTTCTCAACATGAACCTTGTGCCTACACACACACACACACACACACAGCAGCAGCAGCATACACACATGTGCCCACTCACTCACATGAAAAGTACGCATGCATACATGCACATAAACCATATACACATACACGTAAAATAGTAACATGTTGGAAGACCTCATAAAACTGTCTCTTGAATGTACTGACATTTTTAATATCTCTGTCAGGATTGGTGTCCCTGAGGATGCCATGGGTTTACAGTCTGGGGAGCTCATATTTCACCCACTTTAATTCTATCTCCTCCTGTCTAATGCTTCACTTGATGTCTTACCTCCGTGGTTATGCAGATTGTAGTGTGTCCATCTAAGGCTTAAAAGATACTTCCACATCTAAAAGAAAACATACAGTATTTTTAAACTTTATGGGTCCGAGTTATCTTAGTCAGGATGTTTTTTTTTCCTAGCTCCATCCATTCACTTACAAATTTTATTTATTTATTTATTTTTGCTTCATTTTTGTTTTTCAAGTTTCTCTGTGTAGCCCTGGCTGTCTTGGAACTTGCTCTATAGACCAGGCCAGTCTTGAACACACAGAAATCCACCTGCCTCTGCCTCCCAAGTGCCCAGCATTTTGTAATTTTTTTAAACATCTGAATAATATTTAATTGTGTAAGTGTACCACGTTTTCATTAGCTGTTCATTTTCCTAATCAGTTGATGGACCTCTAAGCTGTTTCCAACTTCTGGCTACTATGAACAGAGCAGCAACGAAAATGGATGATCAAGGTTCTCTGTAGTAAGATGTAGAGTCCTTTATATAGATGCCCAAGAGTGGTATATCTTCCCAAGGAACTGCCACACTGATTTCCACAGTGGCTGTACCAGGTTGCCCTCCACCATGGATGAGTGTTCCCCTTTCCCCACATCCTTGCCAGTATGAACTGTGATTTGCTTTATTGATCTTGGCCATTCTGATTGGTTTAAGATGAAATCTCCAAGTAGTTTTGATTTGCAGTTTTCAGAAGCACATTGAAAGTGTGTGTCCTGGGAGGTAGGTGTTAATCTGTGTTCAGCCACACTCTTTCTCAGGCCCAACAGCTCAGTGTGGGGATCTCTTCTAAAGTATTGAACTATTGAGAAATCTTGCTACAGCAATGTCCATTCTTTGGAAATAAAAATACTCACATATCTAGGGAGGAATCCTAAACTAAGCAAGCCTGCAAGAATTAAAGGCTCGGTCATTGCAGATAGAGAGAAAGCTTCGTTCGGTTTCTTAGTAAACAAAATTGAAATATGTAACATTAGAATACTGCTTACTAACCAAATGTCTGAGGAAGCAATTCTAGGAATTAACCTGCTAATTCTGGATGTTGGCAGGGGAAAATGGGAAGATACCTAAGGCAGATTGTATGAAAAAGCAGCTATGAATTAACCTGTGTACCCAGCTATATGAAATGAATTCACCTAAGGAAATGGGTGGTGACATCAGAATTTGAGGCAAGGGCTAGGAAAACAGAATTCATTCATTTGTTGAAACCCTTCTTAATATTGCTGATATTTTGTCAATGACTTTTTATTAAATATTTTATTTAATCTTCATACATGCCTATAATGTATGTGGATACAACTCACCCCCATTCTTTCCCCTTCAATTGCTCATTTTTCTCTTTCAACTCTCACTTGTCTTACAAGACAGAGTCTCACTATGTAGCTCTCTTGCTCTCTTTTTAATTTAATACTCACCAAGTCCATTTAGTGTTTCATATATGTGCATGACGGTGGGACCATTTATTACAGCAGTTCTTAGCCTTCATAATGCTGTGACCCTTTAATACCATTCCTCATGTTGTGGTGACCCCAACCATAAAGTTACTTTTGTTGCTAGCTCATAGTGTAATTATGCTGTTGTTATGACTCTTAATGTAAATACCTGTTATGCAGAATATCTGATATGCAAATCCTGTAGAAGGGTCATTTGACTCCCCAAAGAGGTTGTGACCCACAGGTTGAGAACCCCTGTATTAGAACATAGGTAGCTTCTCAGGCTCTGTATCCTTGGCTCATTCTCCACCTCCCAGTAGCCACCAATTTCCAGTGGCTCCTCAGCTAAGGGTGGAACCTCATGCACCCCTCCACCACCCGTGCTGGGATTTTGACTGGCTCGATGTTGTACAGGTCTATGTGTTCAGTCATGACCACTGTGAGCTCATGTGTGTCAAGGTGCTGCCCTTTCTGACAAACACTCTTTCACTAAAGACATCCACCCTCTCTGGCTATTGCAATTTTTTGGCCCCCTCTTCTAAGATTACCCCTGAGCCTTGAGGTGGTGGTGGTGGTATAGAGGTCTCATTTAGAGTTGAGCATTCCAGTCTCTTATTCTCTGTGTGTAGACCAGTTATTGGCCTCTGTATTAATTACTTCCCCCTGCAAAAAGAAGATTCCCCGATGAAGGTTGAGAGATGCATTAATCTATGGGTATAAAGATAAAAGCTTGGGGCAGCTCATCACTGGGTCCATTTAGCAGAATAAGAGTGCTGGGTTCTTCCCTAGGGCTTATGTCCTAGCTAACCACCAGTTGGATTACTTTTAAATCAAGGTTTCATAGCATTCTTTTATGAAGATTCATAAAATTGAAATGTCCATAATGTTATGTATTTTGTGGCAAGACTTAAAATAAATTCTTTTAAATGCCAGTTCTAGAATTGCTCTGGGATCACAAGAAAAGAAAGGAAAACATTTTCCTTAGTGTTACCAAAGGCATTGTCAGGGGCTGGGGAGGTAGCTCCATGCTTGCTGTGCAAGCATGAGGCCGTGAGTTCAAAGCCACAGCAACCATGACAGAAGGCCATGCTCAAAGACTCAGGCATTATGGGAGGAGGAGGAAGGGGACACACTAAGTCATGCTGTCTCTCAGTTTGGCTCCATGTTCACTGAGAGACGCTGCCTCAAGGGAATAAGGTAGAAAAGGGATAGCACAAGACATTAGGTGCCTCCTTCTGGCTTCACACATGTGCACAGGCTTCTACACACACACTACAGGAACATCTCCACCACACACATACACCATACACACATGTGCACAAACACATGACATTCAAAGCATATTTCTTGGATGTCCTTGGCTTATGGTTGAAAGTTAATACTGGCCCTCTAGTGGCTTAAACCTGTAACCAGACAACTTTTGTTGCTTCCCCTAAAGCCTCTGCTATTGGAGATAATGGTACCATCAAATAAAAGCGCATGTGGGGAGTGTAAAAAGCATCAATAAGCAACCTTTTCTATCCTAAACTGGCCCTTGGCATTTCTTTCACGTTTCCAAAGCAGGGCCAAAAAGAAACTGGGAGCCTGGGCTGTGAAATGGAAATAGTTAGATTTCAGAACCTGTTTTGTCAACCGCTGGTAAGATGACCCTGAGCATCTGTGGCTCTCTGAGACCATATTAAAGAGTACTACCTGATCAAAATGCTCACAGCAGTTGGCGGTAGTGCAACAAAATGCTGTGATTGTCACCCTGTTTCTAGTACCAACCCTGGGGTCATAGTACTTTTCTTGGTGTTGGGGTGAACAAAGTAATAAGCCATAGGGATGGTTAGTTTTAATCATCGACTGGACACACTGTAGAATCCTTTTAGGGGAAAGTCTTGATAAATGGTTGTCTGCATCTGGTTGGTCTGTGGGCAAGTCTGTAGGGATTGCCTTGATTACTTTAGGGGATATGAGAAGACCTGTATCTGGTTGGGTTGTGGGCGTGTCTGTAGAGACCTGTGTCTGGTTGGTCTGTGGGCTTGTCTGTAGGGACCTGCACCTGGTTAGTCTGTGGGTGTGTCTGTAGGGATTGCCTTAATTGCTTTAGGGGACACGAGAAGACCTAGCTTGAAAGTGAGTGGCACTATTCCCTTGCTTGAGGGATGGCCTGTGCAAAAATAGAGAAAGCCAGCTGAGCTCTTCGCATACACACACCCGTTTCTCTCTATTCTACTGTGGATGTGATGTGACCATCCCTCTCAGACTCCCACAGCTGTGACTTCCCACAGTGACAACTGGGACCAGGAACTGTAAGTTAGAATAAACATTTCCTTCCCCAAGCTGCTTTCTGTAAGGATGCTTGTTACAGCAGCAGAGCAGAAACTAAGGCAGAGAGGTGTCCACAGGCGTCTGCAGGTGTCCACAGGCATCATAGGTGTCCATAGGTATCCACAGGTGTCCACAGCCATCCACAGGCATCCACAGGCGTCCACAGGTGTCCACAGGTGTCCACAGGCATCCACAGGTGTCCACAGGCATCCGCAGGCATCCACAGGTGTCCATAGGTATCCACAGGTGTCCACAGCCATCCACAGGCATCCACAGGTGTCCACAGGTGTCCACAGGCATCCACAGGCGTCCACAGGTGTCCACAGGCATCCACAGGTGTCCACAGGCGTCCACAGGTGTGTCCACAGGCATCCACAGGCTTTTCAAGGCTTTCTGACTACTTCAGGTGATCTGTGTGCATGCAGAGACAATGAAGGTTGATGACTTGTGAATGTTAAAGCACCAATCAAGTAGGGTGTTACCGCTTCATTGATGGTGGGCTTCGTGGCTGTATCTGCGTTGTTCATACAGTTCTCATGGTTAACCGCAGTCTACTACTGACAGCTTAGTTGAAAGCCTCTTTTCATCTTTGTGGTTTATAAAATGCCTGTCATATGCTGGGAGTGTCCCAGACTCAGGGGAATAAGGCTACCAGTCATACGCTATGTGAATGGCAACAACAACAAAACCCAAGTAAATAAAAGTCCATATTTACCAAGATCCAGGCAAAGGGTATATATTATATGCATTTTTTAAAAATAATCTTCAGAAGTTCAATGGATTGTGGGATGGAAAACTACTGGAGAAACCATGAATGAATTTTTAGGCATGGCTACAAGGATTCCCAAGGTCAGCCTTGAGCTGGATTGAGATCAAGAAAGGCAGACTTGGGTATTAGAAGGAGACAAATGTGCTAGTCCTGGAAGAGAGGGGCTGCCATCTGGTTTTGGCCTGGAGAAACTATCCTGTGGTGGTTGCCTCACTTGGTCCTTGACAGAACCTCCAGTTTCATTGTGTTCCAAAACGAGGGCTTGGCCCAGGGTTTCCTGCACTCCTTTCTGTCTCTTTGGCTTGGAACGGTAGCTGTTTTAAGCTGTCTTCCTCAGCCTCAGCATTACTGACACTTTGGGTTGGCTGGTTGTCTGTGGTAAACCTTTGCTATGCGGTGTGGAATATTGCGTGTGGCCTTTATTCATTAGATGGTCATAGCACCACCCAGCTGGGACAACTGAGGTTTCTAGACATTGCCAGATGTCCCTTAGGAATGGGTGCGTGTACCATTCACAAAGTCGAGAGTTTATTTTTGATAACTGTCCAATCCTGTCACTGAGGTCTTTTCAGTGGACTGCTTTACTCCATTGTAAATCTACCAAGGAGCCTCTCGGCCATTAACCCTTCGTTTAATTAGTTTTGTGACAGGGTCTGCCTGTGCAGCTCAAGGCAATAGTGAACCTGTCTGTGATCCTCCTGCCTCAATGTCTCAAATGCTGGGACCAAGGATGCATCACCACATCTGGATTCCATGAATCCTTCATTGTGGTTAGGGTGGAGGGGACTCATTCCTGGGGGCACTTTTTCTTTTGAATTATTTTTTGACTTATAGAATGTTTGTAAAGATGAAATGGCGCATTCCAATATCACCATCTCCTTGCTGGAATAGGTGCCCCTTATGTAGCTGTGACACAGTTATCAAAGCTAAGATCTTAGCATTGACTTTCAGAATACCATTTACTGAGCTGTTGTTTGGATTCCCTTACTTTCTCTCTAAATTCCCTTTTTATTCCCCTGATCATCTTCATTGCATTTGCATACAAATCATACAAATCTGTGTAGTTTTTTCTCACCAATGGAAGGAATATAAAATATATTTCTGGAAAACTTCAGGTTTTGGGGAGAAAAATCCATAACAAGTGTTATCTATAACAGAGATCTTAACATCATTGAAGTTGGTAGGAAAAATGGTGGTGAGTGGGGAATTCTCTCTCTCTTTTTCTCTGTCTCTCACATGGAGGCCAGAAGAGGGCATCAGATCTCATGCCGCTGGAGTTACAGGCAGCTGTGAGCCTCCTGATGTGGATGCTGAGAACCAAACTTGTATCCTCCACAAGATGAACAAGGACTCTTACCTGCTGAGCCATCACTCCCACCCTAGAACCTAGAATGGCGAATGAACTTTTCTGAGACCTCCTGCCGTCAGCACTCAGTGAGATTTGAACGATTCCCCATCTTTGCTGAAAGTGGAAAACCTCGCCTGAAGTTGACTCTGAGTCACAGAGAGCTTGAAGAAGACCATTTTCCAGATCTTGGAAACAGCCACCTACAAGCGCTCTTGCCTCGCTTTCAGCGATCTGTCCTTGGTCACTGGTTTTCTCTAAGTGATGGATGCTAGTGGGGTGAACTCAAATCACTGTTTCAGATTTAGGACGGGCGAGTTGGCCACCTTCCAGTACTAGCTGATAAACACAATGTGAATATGGAGCCACAGGGAAGCGCTCCAATCTACTGATCCCGGTACGTGTGAGCTATAAGTAATTGCAGGTTCTTGGTATCGTTTATGGCCCAGCCATTTCTCACTAAAGTCAGCCTGATTTGGGAGCCGATCAATGCCATGGAACCCGTTTTGTCTTCTTTTAGGCCATAGAATTTCAAAGATGCTCAAGTCAATATTCCTTTTACTAATGCGTCTTACGGAAATGCCTGGGTCCCCCCTTCTTCTCATATAATTAATTGACCTGCCTGCCACCCACGAGGTATAGTTGTTGTTGCCTATAATTCTCCCTTGGTCTAATTGCCATTCTGTTTTCAGTTCTATTTGTCTTTAAATAGTTCTTTTCTCCCCCAGTAGTATGGGGCATGTGTTGTACTTAGTTTTATTTTTCTGTGCATTTGCTTCTACATGTCAGCATAATTTTTCTACCTTATAATATCGGAGATGCTATAAGCATCCATCAGCTCAGTGGAAGAGCAGGAGAGATTAGACATCATTTATCTGTATTGGTTGTTCATTGTAATGACCCGCTGGACAACACGAACAGATAATCTGTTGCTTTGATGGAAACTAATTATTCTTGAGCATGACAGTCTCGAAATAGCTTTTGTGACATTGTTTTTAAAAATGACGGCTACCTAGCCGTTACTAGTGCAAGCGACGGCTCAACCATGTTCTCTGATGATTTCCCTATGTAAGTACCATGGCAGTTTGGATTTGTCTTTTTTGCTATTTTTTTGAGAAAAGTGGAATTAAGATTTAGGAACTTTAAATTTTCAATTGTCATACATAAGGCCTAATAAAAGTGTATTTATTGTTTGATATTTAATATTTCTCACATATCTTTATTTTGTATGGATATATACGTGTGTGTACCTGATTGTGTGTGTATGTGTACATGTGTGTGTGTATGTGTGTGTGTACGTGTGTGTTTAGGTCAGAGGATACTTTGCATGAGTCTCTTCTCCCCTTTCACCATGGTTCCTGGAATTGAGCATGTACACACACACATATACACATAGATATTCTACATATCATTTGGCACCTTACTTTAATCACACACAATTTGATTCCTCCTCCCACAATGTACATATGATCCTTTATACAACCAGTGCATCTATTTAAATTGTTAAATAATTCTATGAAACGGGCTATGTTTCCCCCATTGCCTCTGGTTTAGAAAACTTTCGTCAGGCACAGGCCAACGGGAGGAAGACATTACCTGGAGCCCTGCCTAGTTCCATGGGTGGTTTAGGTTGAGCCCTTTGCAGTATTGAGAGACACATCTTGGTGAGAAAAGGTGCACACCTTGGAGGCAGGCGATCTGCATAGACTCCGCCTCCAGCTCAGCTCTGTGTTTCAGGTCCCTCTCATGAAGTGGGAGTGCTAGTGGACTGGGCAGTGTTTGATCTTGTCTCTGTGTAAATACTAATATTCAAGATCCTCCTGCACAGAGAGAGCCAGGACCACAGGAGTGCTCTATTGTATCTGTGAAACTTAAACCCTTCTCTCTCTACACTTACCTGTATTCATGTATGTGAAGCGATGTGTGCACGTCATAGTATGATGGAGACAGGAGGACAGCCTTGGATAACAATTCTCGCCTTCACCTTCTTTGCGACTGACTGTATTGTTTACCACTGTGAGGGACAGGCCAGTTTGAATGGCCCTCAAACCCCTAGGCATCCTCCTGTGGCTGCTTCCCATGCCCTCGCAGGGACACAATGCTTTGAGATACTCTGACTTTCACTGTGTTTTGGGGTTTGAAATCATGTCCTTGTGTTTCTACAGTGAGGGCTTCCATCCACCAAGCCATCTCCCCAGCCCTCAAGTATTCTTAGCTTGTGTTTTCTGAGATAAAAGTCTTCATTTTGACAGGCAATCATGCTTTCTAGGGTTAATTATAATTGCATGCTGGTGACACAATATTTATTCTGCCAGTAGTGGACAGACGCCTTTCTCTTTGAAAGCACTGCTTGGGACAGCCTTTGTCACCACAGAAGTATGGTGATGCCTACTGATGGAGGGAGAGAAGACACTGGCCAATCCTGGACTCACCTAGCAAGACCGCATTGGAACCCTTGTTCCTAGAACCTTCTATTGCTGATATACTGCCTCTGAGCCCATAGCTAACCACTGCATGAATGCAGCCTACAAGCTCCATTCTTGTGTTCTTGTATCACATTGACTTTGAGAAAGGTGGTTTGAAACAGTATGATGTCATTCACCATTGCCACTAACGTTAGCTGTAGCTAATGCAAATGGGCAAATAGTGTGTATAGTCTGGGCATTTTGTAAGACACTCACTCGCAACATTATAGATGAGGAAACCAACTCAGCCTCTGTAAGTTTCCCAGAGACTTGGCTGGTGACGTGACTAGGTGGGAGGAAGAATTCGTTCAGTAGAGAGAAACCAAACATATGGCCACGGATCTGGTCACAGGCAGAAGGTGAATGCTGCTGTTTTCCCTCTTAGGAGGATGCCATCAGGAGTCTTAACTGGAAGACAGTTCCCCATTCTCAAGCACTCCCAGAGTGCTGCCTCTGATGCCTGGACCTTAAAAAATAAAGGTAAACAAAGCCATTCCTTGTGTTCTCCCAGCAGCTGGAGCTCTCTCGTGCTGACATCTGCAAAGGTCCTGGGCTGGAATCTGCAGGGCTGGTGATTAGTGCCAGCAGCCCGGCCTGCGTCTACAGGACATCTTGTAGCACAATCAGGCCCCACTTCATCATGCTTGGTGACAAGACTTTTCCCGAGGAAGTCGCCGTCAGGGACCAACCAGCTCAGTAGCTAATTAGACAAGGGGTCTTACACGGCAAGTACAGGCCCACTTCAATAGGCTGGAAAGGGCGGGCCTGTCAAGCTGCTTTTGGCGGCCCTGTGCTTTATGCTGTTCCTGTACTGGTTGAACATTAACACCCAGAAATCTGCTGATTTTCTCCCATCCCTCAGCCCATGCAGAGAAGGAGCAGCAACTGATCGGTATGCCTTAAAGGTGGCCCCCGGGTTCATTCTCCGTGAAAGCATCAATCTTCAACTCATTGTGATGGAAGCGTCACAAGATGTGGCTACTGGGAGAGACGGGCAGAGGGGCTGCGTGTGGGTTTTCTAGTGTCCACTATGATTTCTTCCTTTTCCTATGATGTTTGCTTTGAGAGGAGAAAAAGCCAAAGCCTTTAACAAAAGTTTAAAAGGTTTCCCCGTGGAGACAAAAGCTAAGGAATTGCAAGTGTTTCTTTCCTCTTGACTGTGGTCATTTACTCGATAGTTGAAAACAATTTTAGATGTATGTGTTTACCAAATTGTCAAATTAGAGAGGTAGACAGCAAATGAATTTTGCAAAAAAAAGATTAGAGATTTGTTTGATATTTTAGAATGTAAAGCAATATAAACACAAAATAGCAACAGCAGTGACAACAGAAAACAATTAGCTTATATCAGGATAGGATGTCTTCTTGACAGCTTACTCAATTAAGTCAATAGGATATGAAAGTCTTTAAAGATTCTCTCTCTCTCTCTCTCTCTCTCTCTTTCTCTCTCTCTGTGTGTTCAGAACATCTCAATTATCCTTCCATCACCTGTGGCAAATGTAGGAGGTGCTAGAACTCTTAAGAAAACTCTCAGAAATATCTCGTTCAGTCCTGTCAGTCCTGAGAAGAGGAAAACCTGGGTGAGCATCCCATGGTCTCTCTGCCTTGCTCTTTCTACAGCACCATGCTCTGATGTTGTAAGAATTTGGGGCAGTTGGGGTAGACCTTGTTTCTTTTTTCCCCTCTCTGCCTCTCCCCTCCCCTGCAACCCTCTCCCATGGTCCCTATGCTTCCAATTTACGCAGGAGATCTTGTCTTTTTCTACTTCCCTAGAATGTGTTTCTTTAGATCGATAACGAGGACGGAGTCCACCTCACAACCCGGAAAGCCAGTGGCTGTGAGCTACCCAGAAGCCTTCCCTGTAAGCGTCTGTCCAAGGGGATTATTTACCTGTGTCTTCCTGAGAGTGAGATGCTGTCATCTTGTGACTGAACTTCAAGGGAAGAGTGTCCTTGGGGCTGAGTCCTGCTATACGGAAGCTAATTTGTACACTACATCAGAGTGCCAGTCACGGGGAGAGTGGAATCCCTTTACCTGCTAGGTGAACAGAAGTGACAATCATGACCACAAGAGCTATGGTGATGTGCTGTCTGAGAGGAGAGTCTGTGTGGCTTACACAGTTTCCGTTCATTTAGTTGGCTCCAGTCGTTCTAGCAATGTTGCTAAAGTAATGAATAAATCCATATTGAAAACTAGAGGCTTGGGTATGAAATACAACTTCTGTCTGGTAGAAGATTTATGACTTTCCCAGAATACTGAAACTTTTGGGGTCTCGATATCTTCAGATACACAAAGAACAAAGTAAATATATGTCTAAGGAGATTTCTTATTTTTTCCTTTTCTTAAAAAATTATGTTGGGCTGGAGAGATGGCTCATTGGTTAAGAGCATTGCCTGCTCTTCCAAAGGTCCTGAGTTCAATTCCCTGCAACCACATGGTGGCTCACAACCATCTGTAATGCGTCTGGTGCCCTCTTCTGGCCTGCAGTCATACACGTAGACAGAATATTGTATACATAATAAATAAATAAATATTTAAAAAATTATGTTTATCTATCTGTCTGTCTGTCTGTCCGTCCGTCCGTCCATCCATCCATCCATCTGTCCGTCTATCTATCTATTATTTATTTTGTGCGGGTCTGGGGAAGGCACAAAGGCATATAATACGGCTGATGTACAGAGGGCAGAAAAAGACATGCAGGAGTTGATTGTCTCCTTCTGCTACGTGTGTTCTGAGGATCAAACTCAGTTACCGGGTTTGGCCTGCTGAGCCAACTAGTTGGAGGGTGGGGGCTGGGTGAGGGCATGAAGGCTGAAGGCTGAAGGCTGAGTCAGGGAGGTGCAGGGAAGGAGGAGGCAGGAGAATCATCTCAAGGGCCCGAAGGCAGAACTCATGCACAACATATTTTATGTGCTAAGTCTACTGTCACCTATCTTTAAAAAAATTTTACTTATTTGTTGGAGACAGGGTCTCTCCTTATAGACCAGGCTGTTCTGGAACTCACAGTCATCCACCTGCCTCTGCCTCTAGAGCAGTGGGATTAAGGTTGTGTGCCATCACACCTGGTTGCACAAAGAATTCTTGGTTTATTGATTATTTCTTTGGGATGGGGGGGTCTCATGTATACCAGGCTGGTCTCGAACTTGCTATGTAGCTGATGATGACCTTCAGCTTCTGACTCTCTTATTCCACCTTGCAAATGCTGGGATTACATTAGTTCACTTCCATACCTGGTTTATTCCACAGTGGAGACTGAACCCAGGACTGCCAGCATCCTAGGGGAGGATTCTATCAACAGAGCTCCAGCCACAGCCTCAGGCTCAGCCCTGGTTTATTATTTCTCTGTTGACTTATTCATTTGTTTGTACTTTGGTTCACACCATGTTCATAGGACCAGCAGTTCTTAAGCAAGCAAATGAATAGAATGCCTTGCCAGCGTGAGGACAGTTCCGAGTTCAGCTTCTCTTGAAGCATCTTGTTTTGGTACCCTGAATTTTAGAGTTGAGCCTGGCAACACCTGTCATGACAAGGCTCCTCATGATCCCATTTTCCACATACCCGACTGCCACCGCGGAGGCCTTGGTGCCTTTTACCATATATCATCATATTCTGAGTTTTATCACTGACTTAAGGTGAAGACAACGTCTACCGCATTACCATAACGTCTCCAAATGTGGGAAAGCAAAGCTGGACTGTATTGCATATGCGCTTCTCACACCCAGTCTGCCACATGTTGGCATTATATGGCTTTCTTTGGAAAACGTCTGAGTTTTCAGGCTCTCCCCAGTTTAATTCCTGTTCTTAAGAAGTGTGTGTGTGGGGGGGCGGAGCTGAAGTCAAGTCGTGTCCCGACCTCTCTCCACCTGTACCATGCCAGCGATTTGTGTCACTGCTGTGACGGAGCACCCGACCAGAAGCCCCTTAAGGCATCAAAGGTTTGTGTTGGCTCACAGGTTGTGGGGAAGCCCGGCGGTAGGAGTGTTAAGTGGCTGGTCTCACTGTATCAGGAGGCAGAGCTGCTATTCAGGCCCCCTTGTCATTTCTGTTCTGTCTGGGATCCCAGGGGATGGTGCTGTCTATATTTAGGGCTGGTCTTCCCATCTCAGTTAACCTGAAAATGAAAATGAAATTTATGCCCTGGCAATGCTGAAGCATGCACGGGCAGTCCGTATATGGTGGTTCTGTTGACCTTGTCCATATTGGGTTTCATGGTCTAAGTGATGAGGATGGCTGATCAGGTCTCTTCTTCAAGAGGGCACCAGATCTCATTACAGATGGTTGTGAGCCATCATGTGGTTGCTGGGAATTGAACTCAGGACCTTTGGAAGAACAGGCAGTGCTCTTAGCCACTGAGCCATCTCTCTATTAACTCAATCTAAAACAAACAAAGGAATGAATGAATAAATGAATAAAACCCTCACAAACATGCCCTGGAGCTTTGTTTCCATGGTGATTACAAATCCTGTCAGACAGAGAATCAAGATTACTCATCATACCGTCCTGTAAGACTTTGGGTTTGGTTGTAATTCTTTGTTAGATTTTTAAAAAAGTGGTGTGTGTGTGTGTGTGTGTGTGTGTGTGTGAGAGAGAGAGAGAGAGAGAG
>LOEQ01000259.1:667593-682097 GCA_001685075.1 Bramus lutescens | reverse complement strand
AGAGAGAGAGAGAGAGAGAGATCCACATGTATGGGTGCTCTTGGAGGCTTGAAGGACAGGCATTGTGGACCACCTGACACAGGGGCTGGAAATTGAACTCTGACCTGAGCAGAAAGTGCTTTTAATTTCTGAGCCATCTCCTCAGACATTGATCATAAATTAAAAACAAACAAAACAAACAAACAAACAAGCAAAAACTAGTTCAAAGTAACCGAGGCTGCAATTCCATCATTCCTCTCCTATTTTGGAAGTGTGTGTGGTGGGCATGGTTTGGGGTAGAAAAACACAAGGAGGAGACAAGCAAACGCCTGAGATTTTCCTTTTGCCCTCCCTTGCCTGCCAGGCAGCTAACTCAGCATGCAAGCCCTGGGTTCCCTTGCGGTGAGTTTGACAGAACAGCTACTGTCTACAGGTTGGCCTGTCGTGATTACTCATCGGTGGTCTCCAGTTGAACCAGGAAATCTCTCTTGGGATAGACTCTGGGATTGAGGTTTTCCTCCCTCAAATTCTAGAGAACTTGGAAAGGGTGTTACCGCGCGGTCTTTAGATCGGATCTGCACCAGCCAGACTGGAATGCCTTTCCACACTGGAGGAAATACCTGGAAGGTATAGCCAATTAAACACCCGGTTCCCCAACAGTTTTGTTCTCGCATGACCTTCTTTTCCTCCCCTCACCTGCTGTGTCCCTCAGACCTTTAATTAATGAGACTATGAAAATTTCAAAGGGACTACACAGATGTGGCGCCGTTTAAGTGCTAGTATAGACTTGAAATCTGATTATGAAATTGGGAGTGAAGACAAGTTAGCGTCTAAATTCCAAGAGCAATTTTTAAAATCTATTTTCTTTTCTTCAGTGGCTCATTTTTTCCACCTAGTGGAAACCAAGTCCCAAGAGATGTCAGGGCGATTTGTTCGGTGGTACAAATACTGGCTTGTTTTCTGGGACTCTTGTAGAGACATGAAAAGACAGCGTGTGAGTGTGTGTGTGTGTGCACATGCATGCTTGTGCACTCTAGTGTTCCACCATGTAAGAACTTGAACTTGATAACATATTTAAGTGAGAAAAAGTCGACTCAAGACTGAGATAAGCATCCTGACACGGCCTTTCTCGCCCAGGTCTTAGACGACTCTTTGCCGTTGGGAATCAAAATGAGAAGGACCTTTGTTTTTATATTCCAGGTCATTACTGGTGAGACGTTAGCCAACTAGCAAATGCTGTCAGAACAGCTTCAGAATCCAGACGATCACCACATCAATTCTTATTTTAGGCAAACTGGTTGGGCCGTTCCTCCTTCAGAGAACCCAAGTGGGTTTCCCCTAATGAACCTAATTGAAAGGACTTGCTTCCACTTGAAGGATGGGGTAAACACAGAGGTGTGTGTTTAGAGAGCAGTGTAGAAATCTTGGAAGAGACCAGGAGCCTCGGGCATAGCTAGCAAGCCAGGGTCACCAGTTTCACTCCCGACTCCTTTATTCCTTTAGCTCTGACCTTGAATGGGACATGGCTGAGTGCTTCCCCCTCTGCTGTAAGGGAATGGTGAGGTGCTGAGTCAGAACTAAGGCCGGGACGCGTCGCTGTGAATAACTGGAAATCACTTTTTCGACAAGGGCTCGCTTCCACAGGGTCCTTTGTGTGAACACAGTTGGGGAATATGGACACGTACGCATTTCAAGGCATGGACAATCCAGGTTCGGATGCATACGGAAGCATGGTCAGAGTTCCGGGACCATGGCGAATTGTTATGAAAGGGACCTGCAGTGGAGCAAGGAGCGCAGGAGCAGTTAGAGGAGCAAGAAAGAATACAGGAAAGGAGAGCAAGGAGAGGTTTTTCACTCGTGTACACTCTCAACACGCATCTTCCGAATTCTTCCCTTACACTGGATTGGAGACAGTCACTAAGATGCACACAGGGACTCGGTGCGAGTGCCAGGCTCTGGGTTCAATTGTAGCAACATACACACGCTGAGGTCCATAATTTTCTTTTCTCTCATAAAACTCACTGGGAATTCAGAAAACAAAACAAAACAAAACAAACAAAAATAGCAGAACTCAGAAATTCTAATCTAGTGGTATTAGGAAAATAACTTCCGTGTCTAAATTTGTAATTCTAAAATTAAGGACTCCACTTACCTGGAGGATGGGGGGGGTACACATAAGATATTTAGTACATGCTTAAGGACATTCAGACTATTGTGGTAACAGTTGTTGCAACCGCATCAAAACAAAATGAGACAAAGCCCACTAAATCTGTATGGTTAATCGTGGAGAGTGATTGTTAAGTATAGGGAGGTATAGGCTTGGGTAGGGGAAAAAGGACTTAGACTTGTCAATAGTTTTACATTGTCAAAGAATCATTATGGTAAGGGTAAAAAGACAAGGGAGAGGGTTGGAGGACTGGTCGTCTTTTTCAGCTCGTCCATGGAATACTGGAAAAAATCAACACGATGCATTTTTAACTTCTTTATCTATAAAGCGAGCTGATGGTTGCACTTACATTTGGGACACAGTCCCATTCCAAGCCTGAGTTTTCTTTAACAAGAAACTGTAACAGTGAGTGAAATATAGTCAGGTAGTTGGTAGTGCTTATCTTTTAGGTTGGAAGTAAGACATGAGCCTCTGCCATTAAGTGTGTCTACAGGAGGAGAATGATAGTATAATAGCAAAGTTCCAGTCTAGACTGACTCCTCGAGAGAAAGATTCATCTGTGTGGACAGAGATATTATTCATCAGTGTCATGGATTACCACAGTGTTGCTTAAGGAAAACTTGAGAACAAGCTAGACCATTGACCAAGAACGTGCTTGAGGAGAGAGGGCAGTGCACACAGAATCCTTATGTGACTTAACTGGTCGTTAGAATGCAAGCTGGTTTCCTCGCAGCCCTGCCGTATGACATATTTGAGGGTCTCAAGGGTAGTTTCCGGACCAGCCATCGCCTGGGTCCTTGATAAAAACGCAAATTACTGAGCCACACTCCAGGCATACTAAGTAAGAGGCTCCAGCAGGATTTGAACACGTCTTCAAGTGTTTGCGATGCTTGGTCAGGACTGAGAACCGCCAAAACAGACCTCATCCTAACACGTGATTAAGAAAGTACAGGATAGTTCAAAACAAAACCAAACCAAGTTCCAGATTTGTTCATTAATTCGTTCTTGTATTTATTGAGGAGTACTTTGCTTGCTTTTATGAAACAGTACTAAGATATGCCCAGAGGCCTGGGGAGATTGCTCACTGGGTGAAATGCTGCTTGCCAGCCTAAGGACCTGAGTCCTGTCTTTGAGGTCAGCCCACTGGGTGGGAGGAGAAAGCTGACTCCTGACAATCGTCCTCTGACCACTACACCTGCCCACTGCGGAAGTCTGGACAATTCTGCCCAGTGTCTCCTGCTGAACCACAGCCGTGCCTTCACATCCAGAGGTCAGTTAAGCATATCAGAATCTTCTAGAAGGTTTTATGAAAGACAGGAAAGCTTCTTTCCCCACTATGTCTTAGGGAATGTGCTGTAGCCTCTGGAGGGAATGAGGGAAGGAAAACATAATCAGAAAACAAAAAAAGTCTACCAGTTGGGGAGTTTTGGTAGACTTTGAAAGTTTAGGTGGAGCGACCTGGAGAATGAGGCCATGTTTAGATTAAAAAAAAATCAGCACAGGACATTTCTCAATGGCCCAGAGTGGCTTCTTAGGGACCAGGTGCTCCGCTGTCATAGTTAATATTAATAAGCCACATTGTACCTCCTTCCGAGGATCTGATCTCCATTTTCTCTTTCATTTTCTGGGCCTGTCCGTGAGATAGGCGTGGGTGGGTGCTATTGCCCCATCTCCTCATAAATGAGAACACCAGGAAAACCAATGCCTTCGATCAGAGCGAGCTCATCCAGTCAACAAATGTTTATGAAGTTTCTGACATTCTTTCCTGGCAGTTGGTCTCTGAAGGATCCGGGTGGGGATGGGTCTTCATTTGATGACATCGAGGAGACTCAGTGAACTAAGGGAAAACTGGACCAGGTGGCTTGTCTACAGTTCTGGGGGAAACACAAATTTGCAGGCAGGTACCTCTTCTCTAAGTGAAGTTTCCCACCCATGACTCATCCATCCCTTCATGGCAGCTCTCCATGGAGCCTACCAGGAATCGGCTGTGAGGTTAGAGAATAGAAAGGCAAGGACTCCATTGACCGGCAAAGTGGGTTAAACTGTTTTCCTGTTAACTAAACTCTGGAACACACTTTGTCCCAACCTTATTTGTTTGGAATGGGTGAACACTCTTGCGACAATGGAAGTGTGTGTTCACAGTGTTCAAACAGGGTGAAGAGACCTCTGTCCTAGCCACACCTTCCAGGGATTTTATGACTTATGACATGTCACCAACACGCTTTCTCATCTGGACCAGGAAGGGGTAGTTTCAAGTGGATTTTGTGACTTCCTTTGAGGCTAACTAAATGCCTGCTTTCTGATGGCCAGGGCCTTGCCCCAACATTGTGAGCAGTGGAGGGAGGGAAAGAAATTGGACTCAGGGGCCTTGATAACCAGCTCATCAGCTAAGAGCAGCTCCCGCTCTGGCAGGGGACCTGAGTTTGGTTCGCAGCACCCAAGCTGAGAAGCACATGATCATCTGTAACTCCACCTCCAGGGGATCCAACATATTCACATGCACATGCCAAGACACATGCATGTGCACACACACACACACACACACACAGAGGTACAAACATACACACACACTAAATCAATAAATTTTTTTTAAAAGAAAGAAAAAGTCTGTCCTGGTAATAAGGAAAATAATTTAGAGTTAGATTTTTGAGGGAAAGGGTTTCACTTGTCTTATTTGTATCTTCAGTGTTTAATTTCAACATATTTGGCTTGGGTTCATTTAGATATATTTGCAAATAAACACATATTAAATGGCTGGGTGGTACTGGCACACGCCTTTAATCCTAACACTCAGGAGGCAGAGGCAGGTAGATTTCTGTGAGTTCAAGGACAGCCTGGTCTACAGAGTGAGTTCCAGCACAGCCAGGGCCACACAGAGAAACCCTGTCTCAAAACAAACAAGCAAACAAACTATGTATGTTAGATCTACCTATAAATTCAATCACTTCAAAGTAATAAGGCACTAGGTAATTTTGATTTTGCCATTCATAGATTATTTGTTATATCTGTGTGATGAAGTTCGTAGGTCTTTTCTGATCCACTCAGTTTTCATATTGGAACATTGAGGAGCAGAGAGCTAACTGATGTGTGGCTCCAGCTCCCTAAACCCCTTTGAAACTCTGTCGCTTTTAACTTTCTAGTTTTCTAGCCCAGCACACACTCACACACACACACACACACACACTTTATTTTATGTGTATGGTTGTTTTATTACATGTGTTCCTGGTGCCCAAAAAGCCCTGAAGTGGAATGTCAAATCCCTTGGAACTGGAATTACAGACATTTGTAGCCACTGTGGGGTGCTGAGAATCGAACCTGGGTCCTCTGGAATAGCAGTTAGTGCTCTCAGCCTCTGAGCCAACTCTCCAACACCTCCTCCTCATTAGGATGCTTTCTTCACTCTAGTGTACCTGTCTTATTCGCCTTCTCCCTTGCCTAGTCCTTCCTTCTCTTTCCTCTGCTCCATCCCTCCTCTTCCTCCCCCATCCCTTCTTCACAAGAGCCTGTCATTAGATTGTTCTAATACTGAATTGTTGCCAGATTTTTCTGTCCTGCCTCCCAGCTCCCAAAGAACCACATGGAAACTTCTTATCAATTATGAAAGCTTGGCCCATAGCTTAGGCTTGTTCCTAACTGGCCCTTATCACTTTAATTAACCCATATTTTTATTGGTCTACATTCTACCGTGTGACTTTTTACTCATGTGAGATATCCTTCTGTATACATGTTGCTTTTATTGCTTGATGAATAAAACTGTTTCAGCCAATGGCTTAGCAGAGTACAGCTAAATGGGAAATCCAGAGATATAGAGAGAGTAGATGAAGTCAGGGAGACACCATGTAGCTGCCGAAGGAGAAGGGAGCCAGAACTTTACCAGCAGGCCACAGCCTCATGGTGATACACAGATTAATAGAAATGAGTTAATTCAAGATGTAAGAGCTAACCAGAAATATGCCTGAGTCATTGACCAAGCAATGCTGTAATTAATATGGTTTCTGTGCAATTATTCAGGTTTGGGCAGCCAGGAAATGAACAAGCAGTCTCTGTTTACATTTTACCTCTCTCCCATTTTGTGTGTCCGACTTGTTCTGAGTCTGTCTGATCTCTCTGCCCTTCTTCCTAGCGTTCTCCCTACCTCCCAAAATCTTGCCGAGCTATTGGCCATTTAGCTTTTTATTAAACCAATCTGAGTGACACATATTCACAGTGTACAAAAGATTATTCCATAAAACTGAATTATACCTTCTAGTCTTTTCTTCCTTTAGGGTTGAGGATATAGCTTAGTTGACAGAGTGCTTGGTTATTGTCAAGAAAGCCTTGGATTTGATCTCCAGCACTCTGTAAACCAGGTGGGTTGACTCCAGTTTATAATTCTAGTGCTTGGATGGTAGAAGCAGGAAAATCAGAAATTCATTGATATCTAGGGAATAGAAGTACAGCCTGGACACTAGCAGACAACAAAGCAAAATGGAACAGAGAGAAACTGGGCAACTTGTCACTTGGATTGTTTTAGTCAAGTGAGCCCCAGGGCCCACCTAGCAGTGACATCAAGCCTTTTGGGTTGATGGATTGAAATCTAAGCCTTACCAGTAGATTGCCAAGTTTCACCTGCGCTGCTGTAGGATGAGTCCTGCCTCCATTTCCGCATGGGACATTACCATTCCGCAGGGACACCAGTTTGGCATCCGTGCCCCTTGTCTCTACTGGGCGCATGGTAGGAGTGTTTGACACGAAACCTTTTACAGCCATCCCTGGCTTTATTAGCAATTGGTTCAGAAAGCAAACTAAGAGAAGAACACAGTGGGGAGGGGTGGAGAGCTGTGAGAGGTGTGAGATGAGAGCTAGCTTCGGGCTGCCCCACCCATGCCACTGGCTGCCCTCTGACAGGCCTGGGTGGGAAAGCCCAGCACCTTGGGTTTTGGTCACTGTCCCCCTGCCCAAGATTCTGGAAATTTCAGTGAGAGAGAGACTCATTTCGCCAGTTTACACTTAGCTAATATATCCAATCTAATTGCATCATTACCCAACCAGGAGAAGCTTCTTGGATAATGAGTGACAAGCAGATAGTCCACAAAAATGAAGGACATTTGCAAATGGGTGTGGCAGGAGCTGCCTTTACCGTGAATATTGAGTCAGTTGAGGACTTTTGGCTTACACTGTGAACAGGTGCCAAAAAAAAAGCTTATTTTTTCTAATCTCCATATGTAATTTCTACTAATAAATATTTCTTCACCTTCACATCTACATGGAAAAATCACCTCCTACACAAGCTCCACCTTCCAGCCAGGTCCAAACCTCTTACTCCCAACGTTATCATTATACCCAGGATTCCAGCTGCCTTTGGCTATGAAGGCTTCATGCAAATATGAACCAAAGGGCGTGAAACACGAAATGCTGCCACCTTCCCCTTCCCATTTCCCCCAAGTGAAATAACAGTTTATTCTGCTGCCTTTCAAATCACTCCCACAAAATTGGCAATACAATTGACACATTCCTGCTAATCCACCCCGAAGTTAATACACGGTGGTAAAGCTGCGACATTTACCAAGACCACAGCTCCCCAATTACTGAAGAATTAACTAGGGATATAATGAGGAGGGTTAAGTGTAACTCAGTGCAGAGAGAAGCAGCCTGGCCCTTCTGTGTCTAACCCGCCAACGGAAACTTTCTATACATTCGAGAACGTGGAAGTACAGCTAACTCCCATGTTTGCTCTAAATAAATAAATAAATAAATAAATAAATAAATAAATAAAATTGCACCACGTTTTCTTGAGTTCAATCTAAGAACGGACAAAATGTTCCCAAGAGATGCTAGCTTGAGGGCTTTTCTGGACTAAGCCAATTTCCTGGCATGCTTGAAGAACCCCTGTGGGAGTGTCTGTTGTGAATCCACACAGCCTGGAGTTTGAGCTTTGCTGGGTGTTCATGGAAAGCAAAAGGAAGTCAGCTGTCTGGCTGTCTATGCATGCTGGAATGAGGGTCAGAAAACCTGGGTTTGGGTCCCAACTTTACGCTAGTAGCAATAATAGTTCTAGGAACAATCAATTTGTTTAATGCTATACATCATGTCCCTGGAGGTTTTTAATATGCATTTTAGCCTTACAGTGATCCTGGGAGGCAAGTAATACACTTCTCAAGGGCCATGATGAGGAAACCCAGGCTCAGAAAGGTGTTAATTGCCGGTTACCTTGTGGTGATCTCTTCTACCATATAGCTAAAGCCCAGGTCTAGGTCCAGAGGAAGCAGGTGCTTCGCTTTGTACACAGCAAGGCTGATCAGAAAAGGGCATACTTAATTTAGAATTTCCAGCCCATTGCTTAGGTCGTTGGACCATGATGTTTCTGAGCACCCGAGCTGGCCGGGGAGGTGAACCATTACACATTTCATCCCTTTGGCCAGGAAACCACTTCTGCACTCTGATTGGATCCCAGCAACCGCGATAGCCATAGATGGGCAGTCAGGAGAGGAAAGGAAATGCTAATCGCGTGTTTGGCTGTTCCAGAAGTATCTTCCAGCCTATAAACGGACATGTTGCAAGACTCCTTAGTGGTTATGATCAGTAAAGATTTGCCAGCACTTTAATCTCTGAGCCCAGTCCACCCACAGGCCTCGAGAAAATGCCTGATTGATCAGACAGCATCGCCTATTTCAGCTCCTTGTCCATTGGAAGGGGAAGAACCTTCCGGAAGCGTGGGCACCCTGGAAAAAGGCTCTCTGTTCCTGGATCACACAGAGACAGTCTAGAGTCAAGGCCATGCCTTAAGTGAGCTTGGGACCACCAGAACCCCATAGAGGGGAACACAGGAACATTCTTTTTTCATTCAATAGGCACTTAAATATAACAGAGAGGATTTTATTGCGAGTATACTCTGTATAGGAACAACTGAAAATATCTAAAGAGCTCTGCAAAGCTCTGTGTGCTGAATCTTCCTGTTAAAAATGCAAAATCTAAGTTTAATTTTAATAAGAATAGAAACATAGTTTTTGAAGACAATGAAAAGCGAATGAAAGTATTACAGAAAGAACACAGTCACGCCACACCCTTTGAAGGCACCACTTGTAAATTTCAATTCAGTTGACTTAGGAGCATAAAGCTCATTTTTTTCTTTTTTTGGTAATTTGGTTTGTTTATAAAACAGTCCTATTTTGTGAGTTCTTGAGTATTGAGATCTAAAAATAAAAACAAAACAAAACTTTCAGCAAAATTCTTCAGAAACAGGAGCCCTCCTCTTTACAAGTATAATTTATTCTTTTTCTGTGGTTACTAATTAACTGTAGCAAAGTTGTTGCGAGTAAGGCTATGGTGACTGGTGAGAAGAAAAGCTCAGTAAAACAAGGCAAGAGCCACATCTCTCCAAACAAAACCAACAAAGCAAAACAGCAAAGAACTCTCAAACTGGCAGCTTTTTACATAAATTCTTCTATCCCAAATTTAGATTCCCCCCTCCCCAAGTCACCTCAGACTATTCTTCTTCTTCCCCCATTTCTGATTTCTTTCCCTTCATTTAATTATTGTTTATCAAACGACCTAGGAGTTTCTATGATGTTTTTCCACTTAATGAATCAGTTTCTTTTTGGCTCCAAGAACCCATGTTTGTGCTCTCCTTAGTTGCCTTCTGGGAGCTGTCTGTGGTCCCTGCTTCATTTTCTTCTGTGGTCTAAGGACTCAAACCCAGGCCCTCCCACCAAGCTAGGCAAGTGCCTTGACCAGCTACACCCAGCCCCTCCCTTGCTGGCCTTAAGCCTCCCTTTTTCAGCTAGAAGTGCTCAGTGTATGAGCTCAGGCCTCAAGTGGTCTTGGATAGATTTATACTTCTCAGTTGAAAAAACATTTTTGAGTTTCTTTCCTAGGCAGCGAAAATAGATATGTGTGAGGAGGAAAGGCGGAAACACACACACACACACACAAAAAAAAAAAACCCAAAAAACAAAAAACAAAAAAAGAACCGAAGTCCGCATTAGTGCCCCTGCAAATGAATACCGTTTGGGTAGATAAACACTCCTTAAGAGAGGAGAAGATGGTGAGAGGGGTCAGCAGATAAAGACACCTGCTGACAGCTGGGAGATCTGTGAGTTCTGGGACCCATATGGTGGATGGAACAGACTTACAAATCATCCTGAGTGCTGAGGCACATACTCCACCTACTTCACGTGATTATACAGACAGACAGACAGACAGACAGACAGACAGACAGACAGACAGACAGACAGACAGACAGACAGAATAAGAAATAGCCAAACTGACATTTACTAGATTAAGAAAAACCTTTTTGTCCCTCTGGTACACACTATCACTCAGTGTTGAGTGAACATTTGTTGAAGCCCGGTTATGTGCCAGGCCCAGCTTTGACTGAACTTGAGAATGAATGAGACAGTCTTTGCTCATATTTAGAAGCCCCTAAAAGATTATTCACGCCCAAAGCAGTAGTGAGAATAGCAATGCTGTCAGCAAGAAGGTTTGTTTCCTTACTATTCACTTGTTTTCAGGTGGGGGTTCTCTGTGTAGCCCTGGATGTCCCAAAACTCACTTTACAGACCACCTGCCTCTGCCTTCTGAGTGCTGGGATTAAAGGTGTGTGCTACAACACCTGGCAGGTAAGAATGTTAACTGATGCTTGACGTTCTCTCTCATTTGATCCCACAAATATCTGAGCAGGCATTTTGTAAGGGAGAAACCGAGGCATAAAGGGAATAATGTGTCCAAATCCTAAGTCCACAAAATGAGGTAGTGGTAGAAGCAGGAAGCCAGTTCAGGTCTACTTGAAGCCAAGACTCCATGGATTTTTTTTTTTATCTTATTTACTTATTTGAGTGTGTGTGTGTGTGTGTGTGTGCATGCGTGTGTTATATACATGTTTGGGTGCAAATACACATGTGTGTACAGAGTCTATGGAAGCCAGAGGTTGACATCAGGTGTCACCCTCCATCCTCCATCATTGATTGGCTAAATTGGCTGGCCAGCAAGCTCCAGGGACCAGGCTACTGGTACCCTGCACCCCCCTCAACCCTCCTCTCCAGTGTAGGGGTTACAGGTGTGTGCTACTGCCTGTCTCCTTTGCTAAGTCATCTCCCTGACCCCAGGGGCCTAAGGTGTTGTTTTAAGATTGTTTTTATACATACGAGTGTTTTATCTGCAAATACTCTGGTGCTCAAGGAAGCCAGAAACAGGCGTTGGATCTCCTGAAATTTGAGTTATGAGTGATCCTGAGCCACCATGCCTGTGCTGAGAGCTGAGCCTGGGTCCTCTGTATGAGCAGTATGCATTCTTAATCACCGAGTCATCTTTCTGCCCCAAGAGCCTTTGGTTTTAACCACCAATTCCTCCCAGCACTTTGTGCTAGTCATCTGTGGTCTTTGGTAAGGATGCAAATCCCTCACCATCATCCTAGAACAGTGGAGTCTGATTCTCTGCAGAGCAGGCCCAGGGATCCCATTTATCCAAAAGCACTGGTGTGCTGACCTAGGCATTTTGGAGATTTGTCTGTATGGTCCCAACTTTCCCATATCTATCCTGCCTAAGATTCTCAGCTGACCCCTAAGGCAAAGAGGGAAGATTCCAGGAAGACTGGAGGAGGGAGCTGGAGGGATCCCACTGTAGCAGGATGGCAAGTGGTACCACCAACATTTTGGCTTTTCCAGGTTTTTTTTTTTCCTTGTAAGGGAGCTGTTGGCAGCCTTTCAAACAGCCAAGTGTGGCAACATGGAAACGCATATGTTATAATAAGTAGAAAGAGGCAGGTGGGGGGAGGCAGAACACAGAATTGCGCGGCTGCTGCTATTCAACAGCGTAATAGCACGTCTGCATGTGAACTGGGAACATCCACACAAAACGAGAGCACAGCGGGCTGCCCTAGTGGGTTACAGGCAACTGTAAAACAAACAAACAAATTGACTTAAGACAGCAATTTTCACTATTAATGCCGGAATGTTTATGCAATGAAAGCTTTAAAAGCCACCAAATGGCTCATGGGGAGAAAGGAACAGCCCACTGTTCTCTTGCCTTAGGGGGCAAAACGTCTTGTGGAACAGTTGCTTTGGGCTCTGGAAACCAATACAGTACACTCGCAGGGGTCTGCTCTCCCCACTCTGCTTACAGAAGCATCCAGAGCTAGATGTGTGTACACAGACAGAGCTGCAGAGGATGGTGGTGCCCAGGAGACGGGCAGCTGTTGGCTTCTGAGTCACTGTCCAAAGCAGGACTGGTGGGACCACAAAACCCTGAAAGGACAGAAGCAGGGAAGTCATCAAGACCCCACATGTTGAATTTGTTTCCATAAACCTGGTTCATTGCATATTCTATATTGCTTGAGAGGTTGTACAAAATGCCCATCAGGAAGAAAGCTGGTACTCCTGATCCAATAATGCACTGCGGTCAAATGCATAACAACAGTGGTAACATTAGCACCATATCTAGGGTAGGCATCTCTCGGGTAGGCATCTCTCATACCTTATTATCTCATTAGTTTTTTTTTCTGATAACACCCAAAGTACAGATTTACTTTCCCATTCCCCAGGCATGGAAATGGTCCTGGAGAATTGAAGTAACTTGTTTCAGGTCATGTTAGGATGAAATGGAATGGGACCATGATGTCAAATTCCCTCTCTCTCTCTCTGATGTACAAGAAGGGTGGTCACAGCCTCCTGAAAGAGCTGCTGGAAGATGCTGAGATCTAAGAGGAGAGGGATGGGGTAGAAGAGGACCAAGCTGATGTGTAGAGAAGTAGAAAGAAAGATCCAATCTGTTGACATGCAGAGGGGAGTCAGTGTTAGAAGACTCTGGCAAAGAAGATGATGGACTCAACTCAAGGCTGATGTGTTTGAATTGAAGGCATGTTCTGAACATGAGGTTAAATTTTCTAGTCATGGGAGAGAAGATTTTTATGGGAAAAGTCAAAGCCAACAAAGCCTTAGCATAAGCGTTGAGACAGGGGCTCGTCTGGGACTGGTGTAGAAGCTGTATGGTCAGTCATGCATCTCCATACTCCTCTACTCTTTCAAGGGGATCGCTTCCCTTGGGTCTTGATGGTGCTCACACATGCCCGAGAGGCTCTCTTTGGAGGAGTTTGAAACATATCAAATGTAAGGCCCTCTCCTCTATGGAGTAGAGGGAAAATGTAAAGATGTAGTCAGCGAAGAGGTGACTGCAGCCAAACACCCACAATATACAAACACATATTTTCAGGTGTGGCTGAGGACAAACTATAATGCAGGAAAAAAATGTATCCAGTTCACATGTATGAGGGTGCAAGTGGGCATGCATGCATACCTGCATGTGTGTGTAGGCTTAAAGTTACTTCAGACGCCTTCCTCAATTGTTCACTGCTTTAACTGAGGCCAGGTCTCTCACTGATCCCAGCTGGCCTAGCCAGCAAGCCAGCTCTGGGGAATCCCACCCCTCTACTTACCAGTGCTGGAGTTACAGGCAGCTGCCATGTCTGTGTGGTTTTTACGTGGGCTCTAAGGATCTGAGCTCCGTTCCTCACGATTGTGTGGCAAGTGCTTTATCCACTGCACTATCTCCATGGCCTGATGCTTGGAACTCTTGAGTGTACAGTGACAGTCATGCCATGAAATACGTGACATGACAAGGCAGAATGGACAGACATCAAGAGTGCCCACAGAAGGGGCAGCGACTGGGATATGCGTTCCAGTGAGGACTATAAGGGTCTCAGTATTGTGTCATGGAATAATCTCTTTGTACACTGTGAAGATGTGTTGCTCTCATTGGTTTAATAAAGAGCTAATGGCCAATAGCTAGGCAGGATGAGGGTAGGCAGAATTTGTGGATGGTGGGACAGGGCTGGGGGCGTATGAGGATGAAGAAGCGGGGAGCTGTCAGCCAGATAAGAGGGAACAGAATGATTATAAGATGACGTAACAAGCCATGAGCCACATGGCAACATGTAAATTAATAAATATGGGTTAATTCCAGCCGTAAGAGCTAGTTAGTAGTAAGCCTAAATTATTGGCTGAGCATTAATAATTAATAAGTCTCTATGTAGTTTCTTGGTGAAGCCGGTGGTCCCTGTGAAAAACCCCACCTACAGAATTGGGGACAGTGGGGGGCCCTGAAAGAAACAAGATGGAGTGCTTTTTGAATAAGAGATTTACTAGTAGAGTTCTTCTTTTGTTGTTTTGTTTTGAGACAAGGTCTCACTAATAAGTGCTGGCTGGCTTGGAACTCTTTGTCTCCCAAGTGCTGGGATTAAAGTCATGCACCACCATCCAGAATTAATAGAGCTCTTAATATCACCAAATGACAGCATGGCTGGGGCTCTCAGTGGAGTTCAGGTCCACAAAGATAAACAGGCACCCCTCTTGAAGACGAGAGAGAGAGAGAGAGAGAGAGAGAGAGA
>LOEQ01000259.1:651539-667571 GCA_001685075.1 Bramus lutescens | reverse complement strand
AGAGAGAGAGAGAGAGAGAGGCTGGGAGGGTCCCATTCCATGTACTTGTTGAGTTCCTGGTACTTGGTAGTCATATTGTCTCTAACTCTAAGGTGGCAGGGGACGGGGAAAGGTTTACCACTTTGCTTAATGCAAGTCCATCACATGGGGATGTGACACTTCCAGCTCCAAGTTGCTAGGGTGAACTTACTTTGGGGAAGGAGTTTATAGACTCACAAGCAGATGCTTGATGGGTGCCTGTCACCCCCTCCCCCAAAGAGTGACAATCACAGAGTCAGCTATGAAGGTGGAGAAAGAGGTTGTCACAAGTGAATGTGGCCTGAGTTAGCCCAACCCTAACAAGGACTGATAGGAAAATGGGTATGAACTGCTTTGTGAGCTTAAGGTTCTGTGCCCTGTGGAGTAAGAAGAAGACACGGTGAAGGCGAGAGGCCGGCGATGAAGGTGCCAAGGCGAGGAAGCTGAGATGCTGATGCTCTGCGGTAAGGAGTCTGATCACTAACTGCTCACTTCATTCATTCCTAGAAGGGCGGAAAACTAACGGTATCCGAGGGGCATCTCTGCGATGCACACCACTTTCTCATTTCTTATAAATCTCTTCTCGTGCTAATAAACTTTGACTAGTGGAATTCCTTGAGGGCAAGGGAGTGCGTATCCCAGAAAGAAATATTGAAAAATTAGAGAAGCATTCTCATCGCTAATGACTTGGTCAACTGAGATGGGGCATTAGACCTCATTTCTGTTTTGTTATTAGGCGGAACGGGCTTTATTCCTTGGTGTCGAAAATATGAGCTTTTGATATTGCTGCGGAGTGTAATTGACTCTTCTGAGCCCCGTTTGAACTCAGTGATTCATCATTTTTAAAATTAGTAAGGACAGCATTAGGGTAATCTGAAGTGATCCTGAGTGAAAACTTCCCAGCGCCTTCCAAAACAGTGGAGGAAGCTGCCACCCGCATATCTCTTACCCTGTTGCCATTTAGGTTTAACATCCAATTGGAACCCTTTCCTTTAAAATTTTTCCCCCTTGAGGTGTTTTTCTCCTTGCTCCTGGCAGCCACAGGAAGTGTGTCCATGCGACGCACACAGCTTGGTTGGTTGAACCGGGTAGAAGTGACCGCCCTTATAAAAGACAAGACACTGAAGAGTCAGGCCCTTTCCGAGCCATCCATCTTTAGAGCTTTCTCCACCCACGGGGCTGGGCTGTAGGCACCCAGGGTTGGGCACTCCGCTTTCTCTTTGTCATTATGTCATTGTCAGTTCTGCCGTGTATTCAGTGATTAATCATCATTTGGAAGGGGCTGCTGGGAGCCCATAGAAAAGAGGCAGTTCCAGCGGGTGGCTCCCCTGGGATTAGTCAAAAATGGTAATGGCTTGCTGCTGAGGCTTTGTCGGGAGAGGCAAGGATGCCACCTCGGTTTCTTTGGCGGGAAGGAAATTGAGTTGCATAAACCCGGGAAATCAACCCAGTCACACAAAAAATAAATAAATAAACAAACAAATAAATAAAATAAACCCGCATTCAGAACGAGTCCTTTGAAGGTGTCCCCTAGGGGTGCTGTTTATCGTTAAAGCACACGTGCAGTTACAACTTGTTCCTGCGATTACTTTCAAGTTTTTTTTTTAATTCGGGGTATTCACATGCATATTCCTGTCAACATAACTGCTTAAAAATAACTCTGAGGAGGATGAGGCACCTGACGTTTCACCAACAACTGCTTCTGACCTGAGTAAAATATCCAAGATGCTTTTACAACGATGGTCATGTGGCTCTTTAAGTTGACATTATACTTATAATAATAATAAACAACTATTATTGTGATAATTTAGAAAAAAAGAACCTGGCAACAAAGGCTTTGGTTCTGAAATTTAAAGATGATGGTTTCCATAGAAATACATAAAGGATGGGCAACGGGCTCCCCGAGATAGAAATTAGGGTAACTTAGTGTTGCCAGATGAGGAAATGAGGTGTCTGGGTGGGGAAGGGAGGTAAACCCGGGAAGAGTACAGGGAGGAGCTTGGGAACGCCACCCAGCAGCCTCCTGCTGCCCGCCCAGCCTGCCCCAGTTATCATCCATGTGACTTCTAAGTAAGAAGGTCGGTTTCCAGAACAGGGCGAGTGAGTCATCTATGGAAAGTAAAAAAGATTCTGTGTGTGAATGTACATGTGCGCGCCTGTTTCTTTTACTTCTCTCTTGATTGATGTGATCATGGGGGAAAACTCCTCCTTTCAGGGATAGCTGGGATCCCAAACGGGTTCTGCGCACTTAATTCATTTTCATCGTAACCAGAATGTGAGTTTCAGTGAGCCAGTGAAAAACACATGAAGGGAACTGGCATTTAGTCTGAGAAGCAAACTGACCCCTTGTCCTGCGACTCCCTTTTGACCCAGCTTTGCCTGAGACGCGATGCTCCCTTGTGTTTCTGCTTGCTTGTTCTCAGCTCCGTCTCTGAAGTCCAGATGCCATCTTGAAGGGATGCCCAGGGTGTGTGTGTGTGTGTGTGTGTGACACACACACACACACACACAGAGAGAGAGAGAGAGAGAGAGAGAGAGAGGCAAAGTAGGGGATCCCTCCCCCAGAAGAGCTGCTACTTAGGCTTGAGACCTAGTGGGGTGCATTGCAAGGGACAGCTGAGGGCCACAGTTATTCCTTGACGGGCAGTTGCCTGGGGCTGGAAGCAGCTACTGCCTGGCAGGGACACAGGCAAGAGTAACAGTGAAGCAGGCAGCCTGGGAGGTGGAGGAAGGGGTCCTAGAGAGGAAGCCTGGGAGGTGGAGGAAGGGGTCCTAGAGAGGATGATCAAGAGGAAGGGAGGCAGGTGATGGAGGCAGGAGAAAGGTGGAGTTGGTGAGCATCCCAAAATCTTCTTCTAGAAAAAGACTGAGATCCTGAACCCAGGCCTCAATTCCACACCCCCACAATGTAAACCATTTTGGCATTTCACCCTACTCCTGGCAGTAAGAAGCTGCCAGAAGACAGCAGAGACAGATTCTCTCAGGTATGGCATTGCCTCTGAATAGGCATCTCTCTGTTCAGAGCCATGGGTCCTTAACTGTGGTCCCTGGAGCAGCACTGTTGGCATCGCCTGACAACTTCTTAAAAATAAAATGTTCTTCCTTAGGCTCCCATAGACTTAACTAAAGCAGAATCTCAGCAGTGTTTATGAGTGTGTGTGAGTGTGTATAAGTGAGTGTGTCTGTGTTTGTGTGTGTGAGTGTGTGTGTCTGTGTTTGTGAGTGTGTGTGTGTGTCTGTGTGTGTGTGAGAGAGTGTGTGTGTGTGTGTGCGAGAGAGAGAGAGAGAGAGAGAGAGTGTTGCTGGAGGCAGCAAACTTTTAACAAGCCTTCTAGGTAAATCTGTCTTATGAAAACCACAGACCTAAACGTAGAGATTAGAGAACAGATGAACAAAAGTGCTTTTGCTTTGTTTGTTTGTTTGAGATGGAATCTTGCTATGTGGTCTATGATTACCCTGGGACTTATTGGATAACCAACAAGGGCCTTGAACTCATGGCATTCCCTCTCCACCGATTCCTATGCTGGCCACCAGGCCTACCTCATTTGGAGCCATTTATCAGTGGATTGGGGCAATTGGATGAAGGCAAACAGGGCCTTTTTAGTCCTGTCCCTCTTACAGGGGCAGAAGGCGCCTACCCCACTTGGAACTCAAGTTCTCCAGCCAAGATCACTGAGCTACTGAATGCAAGGATGGAAATAGATGCTAGGGGAATTTCAGCTCCAGACATAGACTCCTGGAAAGATGAAGAGGCAGTATCCTTCTTCCCTTCCTCCAGCTTCTTCCCTCCCTCCCTCCCTCNCCTCCCTTCTTTCCCTTTCTCCCTTCCCCTTTCTCTCCCTACCTCTTTTCCTCTCTTTGGAGCTGAGAATGGCCTTGAACTCCAGTCTCTCATGCCTCTACTTCCCAGGTGCTAGGCTCACAGGTGATGGCTATGTCTGGCCTTTCTCCCCCTTCCCCACAACGCTACTGCTGTGTCTGTGTGAGGAAGAAAGGAGGTCTTTATTACTTTAAGACTTGGCTTTATTGTTTTAAGACTTGGCATGTGCATTGTGTTAAGAAAGAGTGTAAGGACATGGGGATTTCTCTACCTTAGGTCCTCCTTCAATGTTGCCAAGGACTTTTGACGGGAGAGAACAGGCCTGTTCTTGGGGTTCGATGATTGTGCCACTTGAGTTACAAACAGTTGAGAGTGGGCTAGAACTTGACAGATCCTGTATCCCTTAGTCCCTTTGGTCCTAATCCACTAATAAACAATGACTCACAAAAGAAAAACAAACAAACAGAAAAAACAAAACCAAGCTGTCCTGATGTTGTCCTAAATAAACACAGTTCATTGATCCAACTTTCTTGAACCCACTTTTACGTTTGCTTTATATAGGTTCTTGCAGTGACGAGCTCCAGACAACGCAATTCATTAGCTACCCACAGACTAGAAGAATCTGTGCTTTTAATTATCCCAACATGACCTCTTCCAAGTTTCAAGAGTGCTTATCTGAAATCTTGACTTTTGGGTTTGGGTGTTGATGCTTCCGAGTCTGAGACAGTCTCTGTCAAGTTGTGCAAGCATGAGTCAGTGGCATTGATTAGCAGGGCTCCACCACATGGCAGGAGAAACCTCAGGTGGAAGTCTCATATGATCTCGGGCCTTGTTCACCTCTATGGCATGGTTTGAGGAGCTCTCAAAGACCCCATCACATTCTTCTGGAATCAATGAGCAAACCTGAGCCATTAGAAACTGGCTTCTGGGCCAAGGCAGTAGCTCAGTCCATAAAGCGCTTGCATTGTGAGCATGAGCTCCCTGGTGAAAGTCCCCAGAATCAACATGAAAGAGCTGAACAACAGAGCCAGTGAGCTGGCTCAGCGAGTAAAGCCACTTGCTACCAAGCCTGATGACCTGCGTTTGATCTGTGGGGCAGGATAGAACTAACTCCCAAAGGTACACAGAGGCACACACACACATACATACGCACTCAGGCATGAATGCAGAGACATAAAAAAAACAACCAAATTAACTAATGTAAAAATGTTTTTGAATACCACATGTGGTTTATCATGCTTGTAGTCCCAGTGCTGCAGAGGTAGAGACAGGTGGCTTGGTGGGGCTTCTTGCCCAGCCAGCCTAGCTTCACGCACTCACATATGTGTGCACATGCACTTTTGATCATGGCCACATCTCATTGGTATAGCATTGCATTCACAAGTATTTTCTCCAGCAGATTTAGCTTTCAAGAAGGAAAAGAATGTACTTCCATGACCTCGGTAATTGTCAGAGAGACTAAAACAACAGATTGGCCAGCTCTTTGGGGATTTATGTATCTGGACAGAGTCTTGACACTAGCTTACCTCCAAGTGTCACTAGGGTGTGAGAATGAATTTGGCTCTACATTTGGTGACAAATGCCCAAGGCATGCTCTATGCAGTCATGAAAGTTCAGTCTACTGAGAGAACGTATCCCTCCCTCTCCACGTGAATTTCCATTGGTAAAGTTTAGGCATTGCAGGTCTGGCCAGACACGTCACCTTCTGCCCTCTCTTCTCCTTGTGATATCTGAGAGGGATCTGGTTTCAGAGGAATCTTGCTTTCTATTCCTGGAACCAAGAAGACCGGGGAAGTGTGTAATGTTGAAATAATGGTTGGTGTTTACTGAACATTTACTATGTTCCAGGGAGTCTTTAGTACCCTCACCCTGATTCAGCCTTGTGTGATTTGTATGAATAGGCACCCAGCCTCTCTCTGTTGCAGAAGAGGACAGCGACAGGAAAGTAAAGGACAAGGACATCACCTAGGGAGCGAAAGGACCAGAACTCAATGCATAGCAGGGTGAAGTCAAGGCTTGGCTTGGATAATCTGTATATCGTTTCCTGCTGGAGGACAAAGTGCACTGCAAAACAAAATCAGGTCTCAAGAGAATCATTCTGTTGCACCTTGGAGTGTGTGTGTGTGTGTGTGTGTGTGTGTGTGTGTGTGATCACAGGAGAACCCAACAGGACACGTACAATGCTCTGGAGAACCAGACTGAACATTGCCGAGGATTCTGGGAGGGAAACCTTGAAACAGAAGCCTGACAAGATCTCATTTTTGGGGGAGGGTATAACAGGGAAGGAAAGGATTGCACAGTGTGGAACAAAGCTTCCTTTCTCCTCTGGTGGTGACCTCCCTGCTTTTGTCCACCTTTCCCTAATAATTTGTCAATTCTCCCTGAAAAGCACTTAGTTGTTGTGGTAATGAGCACTCTAAAAATATTAACAGAATAATATAGAATACCAGTTCATAACAGAATTAGCAGAATGCCAGGCTCTGAATGCAGAACCTCCTAGTATTTGCTTTGAACCTTGGGGTCTAATGGTGGGACCCTAAGCCATTTGGCTTAAAATCCCATTGCACACATGTGCAAATTCTGGACCTCACATACAACTTTCAGAGCTCTGGGGTGGCTCCCACTGAAGTGTTTTCTAGGCCCTGCTCCCCTCTTCTCAAGGGCTGTACACGCCACAATCCACAGTCGCATTCATCTCTAAAGTGAGATTTAATAGAAACAGCTGCTTCTCTCATTAGTCAACAATTAGAGCATTAAAGACATAAGGATTTGTCAGTTTAGAGCAGGAACAGGTCTGAATGTTAGCCTCTGTTGAAATCTCAAACTCCGTGCCTACAGGTAAAGTCAGAAAAAGAACAAAGAGAGAGGCAGCCTGTGAACAAGGTAAGTATTAGAAGTCACCATGGTAGGCCTGGAACTTGGAATCTTCTAGATGGTAGATGTTTGTTTAGCCTCAGGATTTAAAATTACGTAAGGAAATGCAACAAAAAGAAATAGGGAAAAGGGTATGGGGAGGAAATGATGATGGGGGAAAACTGAAACTAAGGACATGTTTAAACAAAATGTCTATCAAGTCTAGTTGCTTGATGTACGTCCCAGCAGCCAGTGTAACGAAAGAATCACAAACACACATTCAGGAGATGCACAGATGACTTTCGGCTGCGAAGCCTTTGGTGCTTCTGGGCTCTTTTGAAATCCTGCAGTCTTTTGGCTTTAAATGTCCTTCCATTTCTCACATAATCCTACCTGAACATCTTTTGGAGATAGCAGAAGCAAAGATGATGGTCAAAGTTTCAGTTATAAAAGGAGGGCAAGCCCCACAAAGGGGCTCTTGACACTACACTGTCTACTTGGAAGTTGCTGAGGCGGTAGATGCGACTTCTTTGTTGTGTGTATAACGTGCACACACTCACCACGTGTGTGCACATGCCCTGGTGTGAACATGGTGGGGAAAGAACAATTTTCAAGTGTTAGCTCTTGTTTCCCACCTTGTTGGAGCAGGGTCTCTCTTGTTTCTGTACTGTGCAGCATACTCCAGGCTAGATAGCACGTGAGCTTCCAGTCTCTATGTAAAGGACTGGGCTTATGGATGCATGCTAATTTTTTATTTTTTTTGTGGATTCCGAGGTTAGACTTTCAGGACTTCTGATGTTACCCATCGAGCTATCTCCTCAGCCTGGAGAGCATTGTCTCTCCTGAGTCCCTCTTTTTCCTAACACCCCCCACCCTGCCCCCATAGACTCATACACAAGATAGCAAGTTGGCGAGGTGACAGATGTATTGGACTGATTATGGTGACGATTTCACCATGTATATAGGTATCAACATTCTTTAGTTGTACACACACAGTCTAAAAGCTGGGAACGAAAAGAGTTGCAACAGGTACAATATGCACGAGTTTATTTCAGCAGGGTTTGCCTCTGTCTTCAGTGAAATTGAGTCATTATCTCTTAAAGTAGTTTTGTTTACAGAAAGCAAATAAAATCCTCTGCTCGTCTTTCATTTTGACAGTCCAAGTAAACATGGGGTTTGTGTTTATCCAGGATGGAATTGATTATTGTATTAGCGATCTCTTGCTGTCTGACAGATCACCAAAATCTCAGTGACTGCAAACAAACACGTATCATTGCACACGGTGTGGGTTGGGGATTTGGAGGCAGCGGAGCTACTGGCGGCTTGAAAGTGGAGATATTGCCCACACAGAGTGGCGGGAGGATCCTATTCCAAGATGGCAAGCTCAAACTGCTGGCAAGGGACTGAACTCTTCACTTAATAGACCCCCCCAAATAAGGCTCCTAGAGTGTCCCCATGACACAGCAGCAGACTTCTCTCATATACAGACATCAAAAGCAAAGACAGGTGGAGACACAACGTCCCTTCCCATCCAAGCCATGGGAGTTATATACCTCCCCCTCCTGGGATACTGGTTAGATACACTGCCATTCAGTGTGGGAGAGGTGTCTGCAAGCCCCTGAACACTACGAGGTGTGAATGTTGAAGTCTACTCCAGAGGCTGAGTCAGAAGTGATCCGCTTAATAACTCCTCATGAATATTCGCTTGTCAGTGTGAGAAGAAGGAAGAAATGCCGAGGAGGAGGGTGGGGAAGGAGGAAAGCTCACGGGTTCTTTTTATTTCCTTCTATGAGCGACTGCCCATTTCTCAAGCAAGGCAGCAAATGATATCAGGTGTAACTCTTTGGTTGTGGACACATCGGGTGAAGTCTGGCCAACTCAACAGGGGAACATGAGTCATTAAAGCATCCCAGGGTTCCTCGCAGGAGGTGAGGACAGATGAATGACGAGGTTAATTGAGAGCAAATATCTCTGCAGCTCGAGACTGCAGCAACAGGAATACAAAGCAAGAGCTTCAGAGTCCATCAGTGGCAGGATCTGCTCAGCAGACCCTCTGAGTGCCCAGAAGAGAGAGTTTCACTGGTCTAGTCTGTATCTCGTGGCTACTCCGGTAGAGACACAAAGTCCTGTGATTTGTAGCCTCTCAGAACTGCAAAGAGCGGGGCTGACTTTCTTGTAAAAGAAATTGTACACCAGACCCTCATTTGCAGACCAAATGGCTCTGTGTAGAATAAAGAAATTTGGTCTTTTGTTTTGAAGCGACAGGCACTATTGTGTTAGTTGCTAGTTCTCTACGTTGACAGCTTTGAAGGGGAGAGGCCATATTTTAGAAGGTAAATTTATTTAGAAGGTAAAGCAGAACAATTGCCCCAGGCACCGAGTTATTTTCAACCTGGAAAGGCACTCATTAATCTTGGGTATCTAGTATATCTAATGAACTAGCCTGAGATTTTCCTAAAGGTTGTCTTCTGGACGAGATGAATTGTCCTTTTCCTGTCCAGAAGGAGGGACGCACTTGGGATTTCCCAACAGCAATTCCATTTGTTCTTTCATGCCACATGCCAAAGTTGATAATTATTATTTATTGCTATCTGCAATAATTCACCTCTTTCTTATTTCTCTGACATATTTATCCACATCACTGAACTTCCAAGGCATAGCCGGGCATGGTGGTGCACACCTGTAAACCCAGCATTTGGGGAGCTGGAGGCAGGCAGAAGGTTCAGGAGTTTAAGATCTCTAAGATTCCTTACATAGTAAATCGAAGCTGGCCTGGCCTACTTGAGACCCTGTTCCAAAGAATCAAAACCAAAACAACATGAAATACAACAACAGTCTTATTGAGCACAGTTTCTCTACCCGACTCTGGTTAAATTTTGGATAACTCTTGTGATGGGCGTGACCAAAGAATTATCAGTAATGCAGTCATCTGAGCTGAAGAGTGCCTGCCATCATTTTAGGGGCCTTCTGACTGATACTAGTTGGATTCCCCATCATGGTAACCACATGTCTCCAGATGTTTCTGGGGAGTGCCAAATAATCCCTAGTGATTGAGCCAATTAATTAGAAGTCTCATTCAGAAACTCAGTAGGACTTCCAAAGCCTTGAATGTGACAGAGGAACATTCGCCTATTCGCTTGTTCTGATTCATTTATCGGTCTCTCTATTTACCAAACCTTCTCTGAGGGTCTGTATAGGAAGATGTTGGAGTATTGGTTAACCATCTTTCAAGGTTCAGGAGCCATGTTGGGCATTATGGAGTAAACACTGAAAAACAGAAACAAAACGGAAATTGCCCTCCGCTTACCATGTTCCAGGGAGGATGGTAGTTCGAACAGCACCCTGTCTGCCATCCATTCCTGGCTCTTTCCTGCTTTCTGCATCTTAACCATCTTTCCCAAGTTCAGCCAATGGGGTCCAGGCTTAGCGTTCTCTCCTATAGCTGCACTGATGCTTCATGTATTAATCATTTACTCTTCGCCTCTACCACTGCTATAGATCTTATAAACACATCTAGACTTCCTAAATAAACTTTTGGGAGAAGTTTATTAGAATTGAAAACCCCTTAGATAAAAATGCACCTACAATCTTACTCTCGCCAACCCTGGGTCGGTTTCCAAGTTGCCCGGCTCTCCTTTGTCTAGGAAATAGAAATGGTTCCACCTGTTCTCAGTCATCAGCATGAGGCTAGTGAGGGTGCTAAATGAAACGATAGACACAGGTGTATTTTGCGAATTGAAAATAGAGACTGTATTGGTGTGATTTAAAGGCTTAATAATACAAATTTCTGGAGGCAGAGAGGGCTGTGTTTCATGCCCTTGTATCTATGTAAGAGTGGGCTCCACGAACGATGATGAGGCTGCCGTGGTGTCTTGTGAAGTGCAGATCTCGTTCATTATAAACTTGTTATCTAATTATACACTAGTCAATAAATAGTTGTAGAGTCAAATTGAATTTCAGATAATCACCCAAGAAGTCTTTATTATTGCTCATGCATATGTATGCTGGCACCTTCTGAAGCTCTGAGTTGTAAATATTCCATGGGAAACATATTTTAAGGATATAATGGTATCTTGTGAATTTTTTATGAAGAACTTTAAAGATATTTTATTTGATATAGAAATACATCACATAAGGTATAGATTCTGAAAGATTTCATTCCAAGGCATATTTAAATAAAAAGCGATGATCCATGATCTATTTCCAGCCTTAGATAGATTTGTTTGTTGTTTTATTTTTATTATACAGGAAAGTGACAAATACTTTAGAGTCTAATAACAGACTAATCTACCAAAAATACTCAAGTTTCCCAGCTCGTTCCCGAGTTTAAAAATTATTTTGACCAATGTGTAAATTTAGTAGGCTAAAATTTGTTATGGTTAAGCTCACAGTGGGTTTAGCCTTTCTGATACAAGTATATTATGGTGATGCTAAAATTGAACACCATAGTAACAAATTTGTTTTACTAAAAATGTTGCGATAACACAAATAAGACATTAAGGAAGCTCACGCATTAGCTAGTTGACCTTTCTTGAAAAGTAAATACTAAGAAAATATTTCAAGGGAGTTCCTTCTTTTTTTCTTGACTTAAGGTTCATTTCCAGTCAAACACTGCTTTTGTTTAAAAAGAATTAGGTTAATATGTGTGAAATGTGGCAGTAAAGTTTTACTACATACAATTAAGTTGTAAAACTAAATGGGATTTATAGGTAAAGTTTCTAACGTAGGCTTTCTATATTTTAAAGAAAAATAGCTGACATTGGTCAAGGTACTAGAGACTATGCTAGCTACAGAGCTTTGAAAATATTTAGTTTATTTTCCTAAAGTGGGAAATTTAAACACTGTCTCTTAAGTCTGTAAAGAAGACCCATGGATGTTGCATTTAATGAATATTGTACTGAACTTTTTATGACTCTGGATTTGGAGAACATTTCGCGACTGTCTTCTATGGGCTGAATGTGGCATTAGGCATGGTCTTTCTCCACACTGCTGTGCTGTGCTGTGCTGAGGACTGCTGACCTCCCTCAGGATGAGCAGACAGACTCGTCAGAGCCCTACGCTTCTATATTGCGTCTCTAAACTTTACAAAGTAACAGTTACTGACAGCACTCTTTTTGAAAATGTCTGCTGGTTACTATGTTATTTCAAGACACTAGGCTCCTAATAAAAATTGTTTTAATTAGTTCTTTCCTAAGTTATAGTGTAGAAGACACACAGGAAGTGCTCAATACTCGGGCAAAAGCCACAACTTCATTTCAGTCAACACTAACTTCACTCGGCCACATGCTTCTGTTTCTAAATGCTTTTTTGTCTGTCTGGTTCTGTCGAAAGACTATGGAGGCATTTCCACAGGACTGAACCTGCTTTTTTAACAGAGATACAGAGATGAGTGGTTTTTTCCTTCTTTTTTAAATCTTTCTTTCTTTTTTTTTTTTGTCCTTCACTTCGTTGTTAAAACCAGCTAATCCTGGAACACAAAAATATGCTCAGACAAGGTTAGGGAAGGCAAGGTAGTGATCTGATTGGGCAGATTTAGACTGATGCTACAATCCTATCCCAAGGGATTAAAAAAATATAGTCCAACACAAATGCATTAAATTCAAGAAGAGTCAGGGTCAATGATGGCATCTCTTAGCCAAGGCAAGCTTTCACATCTGATAGCTGGTCCAATGGTGAAGATCATACTAAATACTATTCAGTTCTTAGCCAATCTTTATTCTATCTCTTACGACTGTTGACAGAAATTTATATCATTTCCAAAGTGAATTTCTTTCTCTTTTAGAATGGGGGTTCTACATCTATCTATATAAATATTCTATATTTAATGGTCACTTATAATTTATTTCTCAGCTTCCCTTGCAGCTAGGAGACACACAATGGTTGCAGACAGTGGCACATGGGGCTTTCAGGAAGTACTTATCTGCTGGTTAGTTTACTGTAGCTAGTTAGGTCAGAATAGACATAACCACTAACACCTATGATGTGGAAGTTCCATACAGTCTTCCAAACCAGTCCTAATCTGCCTACATGAGCATGAAGTTAAACCTCACTTATATACTATGTGGTCTATATTCTACTGGCAGTGATGAGGTAGTCAATATTATGATTATATGCTCTCATCTTTTTTGAAACTATATATGAAATGTACTTTCATTCCAGACATTGAAATGAATGGAATCTGTACAGGAATTCTGAAGATATTTCTGTATGCCTTTAACTCTTTCTTCCTGCTGTCTGGAAAATAGTGATGGGTGGATCTCCAGAAGTGTAATATTTTGGAACAAAACATATACGCTTCTCTCTTCGGGACAGAAAATGTAGGAGGAACACGAGTTCCCCAAAATGTTAAGAAACCAACTTGTGGGGCTAGAGAGATGGCTCAGTGGTTAAGAGCACTTGATTGCTGTTCCAAAGGACTTGAGTTCAATTCCCAGCAACCACATGGTGGCTTGCAACCATCTACAATGGGATCAGAGTCCTTCTTCTACTGTGCATAAAGATAGAACACTCATATACATAAAATACATGAATAAATAAATCTTAAAAAACTTAAATAACAACACTGTCAAAACAGAACATCTAAGCTGTCCTTTTCTCCCGGGTGAGCTCTATAAGCAGTTATGTGGCCCTTAATCAGGCCGAAACTCTCAGCTCTGCCTCCTCCTAGGACATGTGAACCAGCGGCAACTGTGCAAGTTATTGTGGTCACTGTAGAGAGCTCATTTACCCTCTGGAGATTGATTTGAGTGTGGAAACACAGGTTTCCAAAGTGTGGGAGATCAGGAGACAAGACAGTTGAACTCTCTCACTGCACAGGAGCCCCCGTCCTCTTCATTAGCATCAGCTGAAGACCAGGCAGGCAGCTTACTTGCTGGTGTTCAGAGAGACTTCTAGGGAGTGTGTCTCGGGGAGGCAGTCCACTTCTGAGTAAAGAGACAGGTCTGCAAGCTAGAATTTAGAAAACTAGAAGTTTGTATGGGAACTGTCAGGCCAACACTTCCAATGAAGAATGTCAAGCAGACAGGTGGATACTGAAAGTATAAAGCCCTGCATAGATGGTTCCAAGGTCACTGAGGGAAGGACTAAAACCATCATTACTTTCTCACTGCTACCAAGACCACAAGGTTCCAACCCTTTCAATGGGCTCAACCATGCTTTGTCTGCTAATTAATTTCTTCTTATAAAGCCTGCTGTATGGAGTTCATATATTTACTAAGATCCCACAGGTTGTGAAAAGTTTGCAAACAGAGACAGTTGTTTGCCTCAGGACCTCCACCTGTCCACAGATGACTTGTTCAGAACATTACTGCTTACTGTGAAGTAATCCTTGTATACTGTAAATATGTATTTTTCTCATTGGTTAATTAAGAACTGACTGACCAATAGCTGAACAGAATAAAACTATGTGGGAGAGCCAAACTGAGGCTGCTGAGGAGAAGTGTGGAATCTATAATTACAAGTAGATATAGAAAGAAGCAAGATGGATGTGCCATACTGAGAAAAGGTACCAAGCCACATGACAAAATATAGATAAGAAATATGTATTAATTTAAAAGTAAGAGTTAGCTACTAATAATCCTGAGCTATTGGTTGAGCATTTATAATTAATATCAAGACTGTGTTCGTTATTTAAGAACTGATATGGCAAGAAAGAAACTTCTGCCAACAAATGGCACCCAATGTGGGGTGTCAGATGAAAATGATTCTTTTACCATTCATTAGTAAACAAATACCCATATGGGGAAGTTTCCCTGCTCTTCTTCTCTCTGGAGGAGGGCCATGAGCAATGTAGAGCCTTCTGAAGGAGAAGTGTGAAGTAGATGGAAAACACTTGTCAAGTCTGACCAATGAGGTAGAACAAACAGAAATTTGAGCATACTCATCTGAGTCTCCCCTGAGTTAACCCAGCTGCACAGACCTTTAGGAGAGTGTGACTTAACACTGGAACCAGATGGTAAGATAATAAGGGGTCCTTGTTTCTTCAAAAGTCAGTTTCCATTAAATGGTCCCTCTTCAGAGTGCTGCTAATGTCTTGTGAAAAGATAGCAGAGAGACTTCTATGGGTTTGGGTGTGAGTCTGGGACCTCTGAGGGAGTAGACCTGAGCCAGAGACCTTTGCAGGACTGGGCCCAAGACAGGGACCTCCAAGGGAGTGGGCCCAGACCAAGGACAGCTACGGAAACAGGTCTGAGCAAGTGACCTAGGCTGGATCAGGCCTGAGCCAGCAAACTCCACAGGACAAGGTACAGAGAGCAACTGCTGAGGGAGTAGGCAGGAACCAGAGACCTCTGTGGTTCCAGATGTGAGTATGGGACCTCTGAGGGACTAAGTAGGACTGAGCCAGAACCTCTGTGAGAGTGGGCCCAGGCCAGGGACATCTACAGAAACAGGTTTGAGCCAGCGACACCTGCTGGCCTCAGGCAGCAAACCCCACAGGAGAAGTCACAAGGAAACAACTGCTGAGGGAACAGGCCTGAACCAGGTACCTCTGCCATACCAGGTATGAATTAGCAACTACTAAGGTAGCAGGCCTGAGCCAGCAACATCCACTGGACCAGGTCTGAGTCAGCAATCTCTGCCAGAGCACACCCAAGGCAGCAACCTCAGCAGAAAGAGCCCCAAGCAAGCAATCTCTGTGGGAGCATGCCCAAACAACCCCTGATATTGCAGGGTGGACCGTGGGAACACTGAGAAACCTCCAGGAACATGGAGTGACCAATAAGGTGACTGGAACTGTGACCCTGACTGTACCATGAGGAACAACCATCTGAGCCTTGGATCCACTGGTATCTAGAAGATTGATCACCAGAGTCACAGACAGCCTCAACTACACCAATCAGAGGAAAAGATGAGTAGACAAGATAAGAACACACACAACACCACAAAGAGCAACATGACACCAGTAAAAACTAGTGGTCCTACAACAGCAAGACTTGAACAACCAAATATAGATAAAACAGAAGAAAAAGACCTAAAAAATAACTTTAGGAAAATGTTTGAGGCCCTTAAAGAGGAAATGAAAAATTTCTTCAAAGAAATGGAGGAAAAGACAAACAAAAATTGGAAGACATCAGCAAATCCCTTAAAGAAAACCAAGAAAAAGCAATCAAACATATTTAAAAAAAAACTACTAAAGACTTGAAAATTGAAATAGAGACAATAAATAAAACACAGGCCAAGGGAATAATAGAAACAAAAATCATGAGAAAATAATCAGGAGCCACAAATGCAAGCATAAACAGCAGAATACAAGAGATGGAAGAGAGAATCTTAAGCGCTGAAGATGAAATAGAGGAAACAGACTCATTGGTCAAAGAAAACATTAAATCTAACAAAAGCTT
>LOEQ01000259.1:626606-646191 GCA_001685075.1 Bramus lutescens | reverse complement strand
CCAGAAAGACAAATATAATATGTACTCACTCATAAGTGGCTTTTAGACATAGAGTAAAGAAAACCAGCCTATAATCCACAATCCCAGAGAACTTAGACAACAATAAAGACCCTAAGAGAGGCATACATAGATCTAATCTACATGGGATGTAGAAAAAGGCAAGATCTCCTGAGTAAATTGGGATCATAGGGACCAAGGGAGAGGGTTGAAGAGGAGGGAAAAGGAAAGGAGGGGAACAGAGAAAAATGTATAGCTCAATAAAATTCATAAAGAATACAAAAACAAACAAATCCCATGCACAAATATTAAAGGAAAAGGGAACGCTGAGATGGATGAAAGCTACTGTAAACACACCGCTGCAGATGGCTTCCCAGTAAGGGCCGGAGCCTTTTCTCACTCTTCTTCCCCCTTGTCCTGTCCACCCCTAATGTAATCCCCACCTCTGGACTAAAAAGTACTTTTCAGGTGGATAGTGGACCAGTGACAGAATTCCTGTAATGTAGAACCCAGACCTTCAAAACTAACCTCACAATGCAACATATAATATATAATCATATCAATCCTATGTCATGTCTATCATGACTTACTCCATCTGCAAAAGTATATCCTAGGTGTCTGCTTCATTGCGTTTCCTTCCTCTTTCTCCTCGTTTCTCTCCTTCCTTGTATTCTTTCTTTTTACTTCTTTCCTTTCTTCCTTCCTCTTCCCTCATTCCTTTCTTCTTCATTGTCTTTTTCTTCTTGTTACTTTTCCTCCATCTCCCCCTTCTTTCTGTGAGACATTTTTGAATAACCCATTTTGCCATCGTCTTGAGGATAACCTTTACCTCTCCTGCTTCTGTCTCCCAAATGATGGGATAGAAGCATGTGTCACCATGCCCAGCTTGTGTTTTCCAGAGACGTGGTCTTTATTTTTATTTTATGTGTATGATATGTGCCTGACTGTATGTCTGTGCACCACACACGTGCAATGGCCACAAAGACCAGAAGAAGATATTGAATCCCCTGGAACTGGAACTTCACATGGTTGTAAGTCACTACACACATGCTGGGGTTTGAACCAGGGTCCTTTGGAAAAGCAAAGAGCTCTTAAGTACTGAGCCATCATCCCTCTAGCCCCCTGAGATACAGTCTTGATATGTATAGTCTCTGACCTCACGCAACTTGAACTGACCTTGAATTCTCATCCCTCAGCCTTTTGAATACTGGGATTGTACACATGTACCGCCACATTTGACATTCTGCTATTAATATGCGTTACATAAATAGTAAATAAGTATATATAACTATACTGGGTTAAACAAACCAAGCTGGAAAAATGTTGTGGAGTGTGTGGGCCTCTGAGCAGGAAGTCTCCCAGGTGTGAGTGCATTGGTTGGGGGGGTGTCTAATGGGTCACTGATAAATAGTCCATATAATAGGAAATAATTCTGCCTCTGTCCAAGCTTGTGTCTTCAAATGCTTTAAGCAAGGCACAAGATGATACAATGATTCTTTATGGCTCTGGCTGTGCTCTAGTCTGATGATGATGATGATAATGATGATGATGATGATGTGTGTGTGTTTCCACAGCACCCTTGCTTTCTGTCCTTCCTACCTGCTCTGTGAGCATCTTTCCAAAACCTTCTATGCTCTCCTTCTCCTTAGGTGACATGACGTATGACCTGTTTTCCATAGCCCTGGGTGTGAACTGTTGCAGAATTGAAGTGGGTTCTTCTTAATATGCTATTTTGTGTTGTGATTCCCCCAAAATGTGACAATTTCCAGAATTTCTAACCAGGAACTTACTTTTACACTCCCCTTGCTCAACTCTCCTTCCTCACCACCCCCCAAATCTCTTGGGGTTGGTCTTCTACGGAAACATGAGAAGAATGCCTCTTTAGTTAAAGTCAGGGAATATTTTGTTGGTGCAGAGTGCTTCATTTAACTAAAATAAGGTGAGCAGTTTTCTCCATGCTCTGTAGCAAACCCAAGATCATGGTCTTATGATGGGCTATCATGGGCTCTTCTCCAGACAGCCTCAATGGTTTCCTGTATCCTTCCATAAGCATCCTCTAAGCTGGCAACCAGAGCCGGGGACCACTGTGGAGCCTCTTGGAACACAGTAGAAACCAGATTGCATTTTATTTTCACCCGACACATTGCATCCGCTAATGACTTAGGTCAAGTGGGTAAGCAATATGGTCATTCCTAATTAATTTTGCAGTCCATTATAGCCAATTATTTTAACCACTGGATCATTTGTATTTTTATATTATCTATGGCCTTCCAGGAAAATACAAAAGGCTTAATGGGCTGTATAATGTTCAATCCCTGATCCACGATTAACATACTGTTTAATGAGTACAATTCTAAAGGAAGCTTGAAATTTTCAGGTCCCTGGCTTCTTCCACAAACTCAGACAATGGAATGAAAAGTTTGAACCAATAATGGGTTTTGAATGGAAGGTTATCCTTCTGCAAATGAGATTCTTCATGCAACCTGGGAGCATGCTGCCCTCAGACAGCGAGTATGTGATGCTGAGCATGTTGACAGTTCTAAGTTCTGGCTTCCGGTCTTGGTCTTTTGGTCTTGTGGGTCCAGGGTAGCTGAGACATGATGTTTTGCTACAGTTGTGACAAAGAGGTTTCTAGTTCATGGTTTCAACCCACTGGCTGGAAACAATTTTTGCGTGTTTCTTGAGTGTATAAGAAACTGTGTTGGGGCTGAGAAGATGACTCAGTGGATAAAGCTTGCTATGCAAGCTTAAGGACCCGAGTCTGGATCCTCAGCATCCACATACAATCTGGGCACAATAACACGTACCTATAATTCCAGCACTGAGTCTGGATCCTCAGCATCCACATGCAATATGGGCACAATAACACGTACCTGTAATTCCAGCACTGAGTCTGGATCCTCAGCATCCACATATAACCTGGGCACAATAACACGTACCTGTAATTCCAGTACTGAGTCTGGATCCTCAGCATCCACATACAACCTGGGCACAATAACACGTACCTGTAATTCTAGCACTGAGGACTGAGGTGGGGATCTGAGATAAGTGGGTCTTGGGGTCTCATTGGTCAACCCAGATGCCTGAGATGGCAAGCATCTGGTTCGGCGAGAAGCCCTACCTCAAAATAGAATAAAATAAGGTGGAGAATCCACAGAGGAAAGATATCTGCATGTAGAAGCACTCCTATCCTCATGGGTGAGTGCACTGTACACACGTGCCCACTGCATCCTTCGTGTGCATATACCACACAAACACAAATATTAAAAAAAAAAAAGAGTCAAGAGCATCTGAAATTTGTAGACCTTCCCTAACTGTTGAAATTTACAGAGCTTCCCTAATGGCAGGCATATAGAGCATGCTAGAAGTTTGTCAGGAATCTTGGGTATAGAACGGTGTAGTAAAGCTGAGATCTCTATGCTTTCTGAATCTTATTTTCTATACATGGGATCTCCATGACATGGCCGTGTCTCCTCTTGAGCAGATTCAAAGCTTTAAGAAACAGAACTGAGTTACGCTGTGATGGCTCCTGTCTGCACGACTGCCATCAGAGTTCCAGTGATGTTCTTGTCCTTGTCTCCGTACATGGAGCCTGTGGAGACTGGTGTGTGTGTGTGTGTGTGTGTGTGTGCTCGTATGTCCACTGAAGTACCATGGTGAGCACTGATGGTCACTGATAAGCGTCACTTATTTAATCTAACAATTTCTGAGCATTTACCTTTGCTTCTCAGGGCAACTACAAGCAGTTACTCAACAGTCGCTGTTTCCCCGAGTGATACATAACCCACTAAGTGTTTTCCTTTTAGGGCTGTCGATAGGATTAGATAAAGTGTATAAACTATTTAATGTGTTTCCTGTCATAGATGAACCAAAACTAGCTTTCTCCTTTCCCTTCTCTGTCTTGTCTTCTCTTTGATCCTCTTTTCCTCACTTCCTGACCCCTTCTCCCAAGTGACAGGCAAGGTGTGTAATTTATAGTTAGGAGGGAAGCTTAGATCACACGATCAGATTCATAAGTAAAGAGGAACGAATTATGTAACCCTCTTAAGACCAAGTTAGCTACGTCATCTTCTCTTGGCCACATGTTTCTTGGGATATTGAGTATGGGTAGTGTGACTCCCACAGGCATTCCATGGCACGATCAGATACTATGTTATGATGTTTGGAGAGGAAAAAAAATGATGGGAATCTCTCTTTCCCCAGTGAGTAGAATTTATGGTTTGATTATCTAACTGTATTAGGTACTTTACAGTGTGATAAAACACCTAACAGAATGCCTAAGAGAGGGATGGGTTTATTTAAACTTGTGATTTCAAAGAGAACAGCCTGTCATGGTGGGAAAGACATAGCAGCGTTCATAGTGGCAGAGTGTGTGGTAGATGCCACCCATCTTGGTAGACAGCACACGGAGAACTCAGACCAGACCCAGAAGTAGGTATCCCTTTGGAGGTCTACCTCCAGAGTCCCACTTCCGCGAACTGGGTCACTGTTCTAAAATTTCTACAGCTTCTCAAAACAGCACCACTCTCCAGGGAACCAACTGTTCAAATGCATGAACCTGAGGGGGCTGTTTGCCCATTCAAAACATGGTGTCTGTCTCTGGTCCCCATAGGCTCATGGCTGTAACACAGAATGCTTCAGTGTAACTGCAAGAGTCCTCATTGTTCTAATAGATGCAACACTGTTGAAAAAAAAAATGTCCAGCGGCAAGGTACCTTTGCAAAGTGCAATTTCTCTCTTTGGTAGCTCTTACCTCATAAGTGATAATAGCTGTGCTGTCTGCACCCACTTTGTCCGCATCTTCAAATGTATGTGTGCTCCCAAACTACACATCTCCAAATGCACGTGTGCTCCCAAATTGCATATCTCCAAATGCACGTTTGCCCCCAAACTGCACATCTCCAAATGCAAGTGTGCTCCCAAACCACACATCTCCAAATGCACGTGTGCTCCCAAACCACACATCTCCAAATGCACTTGTGCTCCCAAACCGCACATCTCCAAATGTATTTGTGCTCCCAAACTGCACATCTCCAAATGCACGTGTGCTCCCAAACTGCACAGTTTCTCACATCTTTTGCTCCACTTTCTTCTCTTCATTCCAACTGTAAATCTGGCTAAAGGAAGTGATCAGTAAGTGAAATTTCCACTGCTAAACAAGTTTGTTAATTTTGAATTCAGCCTCACACAGATTCTTAAGAGACAAGAAGAATACAACCTGATTGTTTCCCAGAATAAAACAAAAATAACTTTTATACCAATATCCAATACAACTGTTTTTTGCCTGAAGCCTCATGAGAATTGTCTCTATTGAACACTATTCTGCTCTGTCAGAGTTCTGAACTTCAGAATGCTCAGAAAAATGACCCATCAAATTCTGCTCACAAAATTCTAGGACCTCTCCAGCATGCAGCTCCAAATCCTTCCAAATTGACCCCACGGAGCATTTCCAAGCCTAAAGTTGCACGGCCAAGCTTATCACAGTGAAGACCCCACTCCTGGCATCAATTCTCTGTATTCTTTCCTTTTTATTTTCTGTCACTGTGACAAAACACCTGGAATGAAGCGATTTTCAATCCCCCTGTTTCTAAGGATCCAGCAGGGCTTCACAGTGACTAGAGTCTGTGGTAAAGGCTCCTCACATCATTCTGGATCTGGGAGAGAGATCAGGTAGAATCACAGCCAGGCTATATCTCTCAATGGCCTTTCACCAACCATGCCTGCTACTCCGAAGTTTCTACAGTCTCCAAAAGTGATACCAGCAAGTTGGGGGGGGCAATAAAGTGTAGTGTTCATGCATATGAGTTGATGGGAAGCCATTTCACAATCAAATCATAATACCACAGAATAAGCCAACTAATGTGACTTACATTAGATCAGAGGTGCCCATTGTCTGTGGTAGAGAAGAGGGAGCAATTAATTACTGGGTGATATGTTAGTTCTATATTCAGACTCAGAAGAAAGGATTTGCCTGTCTGCTAAAAATAGTGATACAGCCATGTATTCATTGCATCTGGTGGGTTATTAGGGAGAATACAAGCAAAGACAATACTGTAAATATCAAAGCCTACCTACAGGACCAGGAAGAAAGTGGTAGCAGAGTGGATCTGAGGAACATATTCCCTCCAGCGGAGGAGTTCTATGTTCACACACAGAGACCTGTCAGGGGAGTGCTACTCACAAGAGGAAGTGGGGAAGGAGAAGTTGAGAGATACCAGGGGAGCCAGTCTTTGCCTGGAGTTGTAGGTAATAAATTGTGTGGGAAATGCCAATTTTCAGAATTCCTCCTTTCTGTGTGATTCAGTGTGAGTGAGACAGAATCGTTGTCGGCGACTATAAAATCCATCTCAGAGACTCAAAAATCATTAGCGTCCAATAATACTGATTAGTTTTGTGTTAAATCTGAGTCTTGTGGGTTCTATAACTCTCTCCTTTGGCAGAAAATTCAATAATTTATTATCACTGAAGGTAAAAGTAGTCTTAGAAATATTTAGCTTAGCTTCTATCCTGTTTCCTTTTACTCCATAAAATGGTAGTCATGTCCCCATAATTCCCTGCTGCAGAGTTAATTAAGTTTCGTGTTTCTGCATTTGCAACTTGACTAGGATTTTGCTAGAGGTCTGCTGGGAATTTTTATTATTTTCAGTCTTCACTTTATGGGTGCAATCTATGTTTAAAAATTACAAAATGGAGACTCATAGGCCAGTAATGTTATAATTCAGTAATAATTTTTACTAGCTTACTCATTTTAATGAAAACAAGACTGGCAATATTGATATCTGACTTTTTTTTAAAAAAATCTATTTCCTGAAAGTTTTCAACTTAAAAAAATAGTTGTGTTAATTTTAAGACATGAGTCTTATATTTGAGCATATGCTTTCTGGAAGACTAGACACTCTACTTGTCCAGCAGTGAGAAATCCCACTATGCAAGGAAACCCACTTGTGAAGGTTCGTGGATAGCAGAAGCAGGAGTTCCTCACCGGTTCTGGTGGCACAGGCTGTTAGGATTTGCTGAAGGAGGCAGAGGCAGGAGGAAATTGCATTTTTAATGGGCTTGGAATACAAAGAGAATATGAGCTCATTAGTTTAAGAGACTAGTCCAACTTGGACAAACACTTTGAGTTTACTTAAATGTAGAATATTTTAAAACCATTTATTCCATTATATATTTATGTATATATGCATGTATGTGGGTTTGTGAACATGTATGCAGAAGACGGTGGAGTCTGGAAGAGAGTCTTGGGTCTGCAAGGATGGACTATAGTGAGCTGCCTAACATGGGAGCTGGGTATTGTCCTTAGGTCTGCTGGAAAATCAGTGCATGCTCTTAACTGAGGAACCATCTACTCAGCCCCAGATGCAGAGGGTTTTTGTTTGTTTGTTTTTGTTTTCAAAGGATAGGTACGAGAAGGTATCTGATGGCGTGGGTTTAGATTGACAGCATGCACCGGGCCTAACTCAGGTGGGCTCCAGATTGCAGATTTCCCTTTGTTCGTGAACTTTGAAATCAGGGGCAATGTTTGTGACAACAGCATATTGGCAAAGCAGCTGTTAAATCGGACAGAGCTAATGGCTCGTTTTAAATGTGCTGTAAATGGTGATAAATATTGCTATAGAGACCAGACCTTGGGCTTCTGTCACAGTCCCTTAGTTAGTCTTTCCTCGGGTCCCACATTGTCCCCTACCTTGTCCTTTTAATACTTTAGATCTCCTTATTCTCTAATGGACTCCCAATGAAAGGAAACCCAGCTACAGCCTGGCTAAGTCAGATTGTCTCTCTTAAGATTTGGATTTGATTCCCTCCCCCNCTCTCCTCTCCTCTCCTCTCCTCTCCTCTCTCCTCTCTTCCTTTTTCCCCTCTCCCCCCATTTTTTTGAGACAGTCTTTCTAAGTATCCCTAGTACTCACAGGGCAGACAGATTGGTCTTGAACTCATAGCAATCCTCCTGCTGTAGCCTATTTAACGCTGTTTATATGTACTACAACCTTTCTCTCCTTCCCTTCCTTCTTTCATTCCTTGCTCCCACCTTTTTGAGGATGAAACCCAGGGTCTCAAGAATGCCAGGTGGGCGCCCTACCGCCGACCGGCTCCCCTCTGCACCTCTTAAGCTAAGAGCAGGACTTGATGTGGATTGCTGCCGGTACTGAACGGAGAGGTTCCGAAGGATGGAAGCTGCAGAAAGACATAACATCCCGAGATGACGGCTATGTTAAGTAGGCATGTTCACTGCCACGATGAGATACTCGGCACAAACAGCTTAAGGAAGGAAGGGTTCATTTTGGACTCTCGGTTTTAGAGGTGTCAGCCCGTCATGCTGAGACTGAGGGCGGGGGGACAAAATGAAGTAGAGTGGCTCACAACAATGAGGAGAGGGAGCAAGGATCCATTGATGCAGAGAGACAGAAACTGAGAGGAAGGGAGGGGTGGGACACACACACACAGAGCTTGCGAGCTGTGCTTCCTCCTGCTGCTCCCTGCTGCACTGTACTGGGTATCTATCTGGGTGGAGAGCCAAAGAGGTAGGAAGTCATGAGCCGGAGAGCAAGGAAGTCATGAACCTGAGAGAAGGAAGTCATGAGCCAGAAGGAAGGAAATAGGAAGTCGTGCACTCTGGATGGCACATGATGAGAAGCTCATTGCAAGGTGAACTGACCCAAGGGAGGGACAAGGAAAAGAGACAGACGCAAGATGCTAAGGCAGTGAATCTCAACCTGTGGGTAGAGACCCCTGGGGGGGAGGCTAAACAACCCTTTCCCAGGGGCCACTAAAGACCATCTGCATATCAGATATTTGTATTACGATCCATAACAGTAGCAAAACTACAGTTATGAAGTAGCAATGAAAGTCATTTTATGGTTGGGGGTCACTGCAACATGAGGAACTGCATTAAAGGGTCTCAGCATTAGGAAGGTTGAGAACCGCTGTCCTAAGGGATAGGAACAAAACCTGGGAATGAGACAGCCAGGATCTTGCCTCCTGGGTCTTAGTGAGCCCCGGCCATCATGCCTTTCTGTTGGCCTTCAGGTCTCAGCTCTAGCCCTGGAATATCTTTGGAACAGTGAGTGTGTACTTCTCAGCGTATTCCACAGGACCCAGCTTTGCGGCGGCTGTGTAGGACATTCACAGGTGAGCCGCACAGGGTCTTGTTCTCGTCTGACTCAGGGGCGTTCTTTCTTGATGAGCACCTGTCCTGCCCCGTCCTGACCTAAGTCACCTTCTTTGCATTTCTGACATTTGCGATTTCTTGCTTAGGAAGACAGTGTGCCTCCCGAGGAGCTGCATTAAATTGAACTGACTGTCAGACATCAAAGAGCGACAACAAGAAAGAAGGCGGACCGTGTTCATCTCCCCGGTTCTTTGTACGCAGGTGCAGCTTTGTTCTCAGCCTGCAAATTAAGTCTCTGCTGGTTTGGTGTGGTCAACCCAGTTTCCTGTCCTAAAACGCTAAGCAGCTGGAGTTGATTCGGGAGCGTTGAGGCTTCAGCAGCCCTGAGGCTGGCCCAGAAGGAGTCTCCCGTTCATCAGCATCCACATTTCTTCTCGATGCAAGCCAAGCTTATTGAAATATATAACGGCAGCCCGCCTTTGCTGTTCGTGGGCAATTTGGTGGATGGGAAAATGACAGTGGGCTACAGTGAAGATGAATGTATGAGCTTCAAACTGTGAGTTTCTACACAGGCAGATTATTGTCGTTAAGCACCCGCTTGAGGACATCCCAATTACTAAAAAGTTGAAGAGAGAGAAAATGCTTGTCTTTGAAGATGGACATTATTTGCTATTCCAAGATCCAAGGTCTCTTATGAATGAAATGTGGAAAAATCATGAGTTAGACCAAATGACTTTTAGAAACATATTTACTTTATTTTCAATTAAGTGGACATGTGAAGGTATGTGTGTTTATGTGTACAGGCACTCGTAGAGGCAAGCTGTGTTGGACCTCTTGGAGTTAGAGGTTCAAGTGATTGTGAGCTACCTGACCTGGATGCTGGGATCTGAACTCAGGCTTCTACAACAGCAGTGTATGATTTTAATGATTGAGCCATCTAGCCTCATGGAGCAAATGCTTTAAAGCAAACTCTAGAATATAATTATGACTGTATATGTTTGCACAGGCAAACCAGTCAGATAAATCCGGGTCTCTGGGTAGCTTAGCTGGCTCCACCTGTGCTTCTGGTAACTATAGGCCCTGCCTAATCATCATGATCCCCTGTGCCCAGCTCTGTCTCTTTTTTCTTTTCTGTTGCAATTTGCCAGAATGCTTTCAATATCACTGTGCCTGAAAGATGATCAGAACTCTGTGGCCTGGGCTATGTGTCATACATGCTCACGCACGTGGAAGCCTGAGGTCAACTTCAGGCGTCGCTCTGTACACACCATCAACCTGGAGACAGCATCTCTCATGGGTCCTGGAACTCATCGGTATTGCTGGCCAGCTAGCCCTAAGGATCCACCTCTTTTTGCCTTTCAAGTGCTGATATGGAATATAATTTTATGTGTTTGGTTTTGGCCATAAGGTTTATTAATATAGTTAAGTTCAACTTTAATTTTTTCTATATTACAATTAGACTTCAAGGTTTCTTTTTTGTTTGTATTTTTGTTTTTTCAAGACAGGGTTTCTCTGTCGCTTTAGAGCCTGTTCTGGAACTAGCTCTTGTAGACCAGGCTGGCCTCGAACTCAGAGCTCTGTGTGCCTCTGCCTCCCAAGTGCTGGGATTAAAGGCGTGTGTCACCACCACCTGGCCGACTTCAAAGTTTCTATTTTGTCTGGATTTGATACTGTTAACCATAATTTTTTTTTTTTGACCAGGAATTTGACTCAGGGCCTTGTACCCGCTAGGCAAGCACTCTGCCATTCAGCTACATACTCAGGCCCCGCTGACTGCACAGGGCGCAGTCATAGGCCTGGTGAGTGAGGCAGCAAGGGTGAGAAGAGCGAGTTCCTGTCTCTTGTCAAGAGAAGACTGACACACAAATAGAAAATGGAAAATGGGGGGCCTTGTCTGTGGTTATTTCCTTGGCATCTCTAATATCTACCAGAACATTTGATAACACGAAAGGATTGTTTCTCAGTGGGGAAAAAATGGCCATCAAGAGCACACTAGAAAGGCAGCTTCCTTGTATATGGCTGGTGTTCAGGCACATGTTGGAATGCAAGTGGAATTCAGAAAGCAGCCAGGGCCTGCTTCTGACCTCGCAGAAGTGATGGGGATGTAGCTTTCACAGACTCAGAAGCTTCCGGGTAAAATAAGAAGGGGGTTCCTACTTCACTTCAGACTGACTAGGTGTTGTGGATTGAATGTGAAATGGCTCCCACAGGCTCATGTGTTTGAACATTTGATCCCTATCTTGCGGCACTGCTTGGGAAAGATAAGGGACCTTCAGAAGGTGGAGCCTGGTGGAAGGATGCACATCGGTGGGGCGGGGAGGTGTAAGACTTGGAATTGCATAGTCTGGCCCCACTTTCTATTTCCAGTCTTCTTCAGGGTGGCTGATGCAATATGTTGGGCTCACATTCCTGTAACCATGCTTTCCCTGTCATGATTAACTGTATCCCTCTGGAACTGTAAGTGAAAACAGACCCTTTCTCCTTACCTTGCTTTGGTCATGGTATTGTATGGAGGCAACAGAAATGAAACAAAGATACAACATCAGAAGACGTGATTAACCCAGTCGGATTATGGGGGAGGAGAGATGTGCAGACTGAGGGCTTCTGAGAAGGCTCTGTAGCTGACCTTGCAGGATGGAGAGATTCCCATAATGTCGAGGCATGGGGTGGTAAAAGTACAAAGCCAGTGCTTACTTCACAGAAAAAGACATTGAGTTCTCCCTAAACTGCACTCCGCTAACATGTAAGGCGCTAAGTCGAGTCATGAAACTTAAGCAGTCGTCTTCTGTAAGACTTACTTTTAGCTGTCCAAGTTCCGGCCATTTTAAAGATGCTCGTCAGTTTTCTGCATGTTTCTATTAACTTATTTTCTGTCATATTGGGCAGTCTTACTTGTCCATGGAAACAGTACAGACTGTTCCCGACCATTCCCAGGTTCCAATTCAGAGAGTTACAGCCTCTCTGCTAGATAAATGAGGGTTTCAGTAGAGAGGATTGGTTTAATTTAAGTCACAGAGTGTTAGAAGGTCTCCTCCCCCACTGCAATTACAAGAATTATATTTAATATGTGTGTAACAGATATTCACATCTTGTTGGGAAAACAATTCCCTCTGCATGGGATAAAAAATGACTGCAAATATTTTATTATGCTGGCTATTTATCCTTCCTCAAGTCCCTGTAGTATCCCGTTCCTCAAAAAATAATCCTACTTATCACTAAATATTCTTTACTTATTTGATTCTCAGCCACTTGATACAACTTCTGATTATGTTTGACTTTGCATCTAAGCGGGCTTAGGTACAATCATAAATCCCGAATCCTTTTAGACAATAGAATTTTCAAGACTGTTGTCAGAAATCCAGTTAGTGAAACATCTGGAGATGTCACTGCACAAAAAGGTCTGGACAACAAATGCAGTTACATGTGAGAAACTGGATCTAGACCTCACGCATAAATGTGACCTAATATCTTTTTATACTAAGGTAATGTTTGAGTGAAATAAATAGGACTCTATCATGTTTACCAAGGTTAATATCTTGGATCATCACTTTTCTTTTTACTCATGGAACACGATGTTTACCTTTAACTGTCCACTTGGCGCAACCCGGAATCATCTGGGAAGACAGTTTCCAGTAGGGGTTGTCTATACTGGGTAGGCTTATGAGCTTGTCGGTTAGTGATTGACTGAGTTGATTTAATTGATTTGAGAAGACGTAGCCTACTGCGGGTGGCACTATTCCCTAGGGCAGGAGGTGCTGAACTGTGTAAATGTAGCGAAACCAAGCTGAGCCCAAGAAAGGAAGCAAGTGTGGACACACTCATTTCTCTTTCTTCTCATGGATGCCATGTGACCAGCTATCTCAAGATCTCAGTACAGTGATTTCCCCAAAGGGATGGTAAACAGCCTGGCATTGTGAGCTAAGTTAACCCCATCTCCCCTAATTCAGATTGGTTCTAGTCTGGGTGCTAATGTGTCTAACCTAAAGACAAAGTCCAACAAGTAAGCATGACCCCATTCTGCCCAGAGAAGTGGGGGTCCTCAGTGAGACACCTAGGAAATACTATCATTTTATTGTTCAAGGGGACACACTCAACCAGCAGACTTTTTTCCCCTTCCCTTTCTTCCTGCCCGAGCTACGTATGTGCAGCTGCTTTGGACCACTAGACAACAAGCACAAGGCCATATGAAGAAAGATGGGAAAATGGAGAGGGCCAACGTGCTGGGTTTTCTGGGCCGATGTAGAGAGGACACCCAGTGAATTTACCGTTGTAAGAAACGGAGTGAATTTGACTTATTTAATCCATTATTTGCTAAGTATTGTGCTACACAAAGACACATCTATTCATCCCTGACAAATTCTTGATTGATAAAGCAGAGAATGACTCATTATTTCCATAGCATTTCATCTCTGAGAAAAGCTGTTTCATACTCAGCATCAGAGTGCAGTTTGAGGGTTAGCAAGAGTGATGTGTTTGGAACGCACACATATTATCTGTGTGTGTGTCAGCTATCTTTAGAGGAACGGGATAAACATCTAAAGAAAACCCCACTTTCTTTTCGATATTTTCATCTAAAAGGCATCCGGTAGCTATTAGACTTGTCAAGAAGTTTCTAGTGTTAGTAACAGGTAACCTATCTGAAATGTTAGTCTAGTTATTTTACCCTCCATTTTGCCCAAATACTGTTTGGAAATGGCTTACAGCTGAACAATAGACAGTATAATAAGCAAATATGATAAAATATGAAGCCAGGCATTGTGGATGCCTGTCTGTGTTCTTATCTCTCTCTCTCTCTCTCTCTCTCTCTGGAGACAGACAGACAGACAGACACACACACAGAGACACAGAGAAACAGAGAGAGAGCTAGAGGCTGGAGGTTCGCGTGAGTGGAGAGTTTGGAAAGATCTGGAAGGAGATTAGGAAGGAGAAACCATAATCAGAATATATTGGTCTATTTTCAATAAAAAGAAAGAATACTGTGTTCTCCACTTTTTTTTTCGTACTAGGACAAAATACCTAACAATATTGTGATGAAATGCCTGAGCCAACACTTTATTTTTATCATCTATTTAATTTTACTTTTCAAGACAAGCTCTCTATGTAGCTCTGGCCTTGATCTTACTGTGTAAACTAGGCTGGCTCTGCAGAGATCTGCCTGCCTCTGCCCCCTGAGGGCTGGGATGAAAAGTCTGTTCCATCTTATTTTGGCTCAGAGTTTGAGAGCAGAGTCCATCATAATGGGATGCTCTGAGGGAGAGAGGGAGCACAAGGCAGCTCATCACATCACCGCATCTGCAGTGAGAAAGCAGAGGCAAACGATGCTTGGCTCATTTTCTCCTTTGTGTTCAGCTAATGGGGTGGTGCGGGCCCCCATTCAGGCTTGCTCTTTGCTCTTTCTTTAAATCTCTTAGGAAACATGCTCCTAAGCACACCGAGAAATGTGTTTCCATGAGGACAAAATCCCATCAAGTTGGCAATGAAGATGGATCATCACAAATACCAGTCTAACCACCGCATGGACCAGTCTAGATGTAGGCAAAATAGAAACATCTCAGAGACCACAGCGGAAAAGCAGTGGCATTCAGCAGCATTACGGTAGCTATTACTAGATTGTGATAAAATACTACACAGGGGTGCAAAGCTCAGAAAAGCAGCCATGTAGTCTGTAGCATGGACTTGGTCTAGACCAATGGTTCTCAATCTGTGGGTCACGACCCCTTTGGGGGTCACATGACTCTTTTACAGGAGTCGCCTAAGACCATCAGAAAACACAGACGTTTACATTGTGACTCATAACAATAGAAAAACTGCAGTTCTGAAGTAGCAATAAAAATAATTTCATAGTTGGGGCTCACGGCAACATGAAGAATTGTATTAAAGGATCGCAGCTTTAGGAAGGTTGAGAACCACTGGTCTAGACAGAAAAGAAACCCACAACTTAAATAATCATGTGCACATAGATTTTTGTCTTTGTTTGCTTGCTTGCTTTTATGTGACAAGAAGAAAAAAGCACACAAAGTTTTTTTTGTTTGTTTTTTTTTTGGCATGTGACTCTGGATGACATTTCTCACTTGGAAATTTGTGCTCCAATCACTTAGTGCTCCAGTACTGAGAAGCTGTAGCTCTTAGTTCACTGGAGCCGCCTCCTTTTCTACATCCAGGTTCTTGGTGTTTTCTTGGATCAGATCAGAGCTTCGCTATCTGGAACTCTGTTCTGACTACCTCATAGAGTGTTGCAGTCTGAGATATGGAAGAAAAGAAAACTCTGGAGAAGCCTTTCTCAATGAGTTGTTTGACCAGGTTTGCTAATGCAGGGTAAGACAAATCCCTCTGCTCTGAGTCAAGTTTATTTTTTATAAGCGTTCTGATACAGTTCCTGAAAACATATTCTAAAAGAAACAAGGGCTTTCCCAGACCGGGGACCTTCAGTACTCTGCCAGAGTTAAGACCTCATGGCATTTGCTCTCCCTCATTAACTGACATCAGGAGTAAAGTACTGCAAGCAGGGCCATGCTGAAACCCACAGCACTCAGGAGGTGGAGACAGGAGGATCCCGATCTCAAGATGAGCCCAAGCTATTCGGACTATGTCTCAAAGCAACATTAACACTTGTTAGATAACCCCAGCCAACTCCCTCAGGTACTAAGAAATAACACCAAGTTAGAGATCTGAAGAAGAAACATGCCTACCATGGGAAAAGGATAATTTAGTACACTTGTTTTCTTAAAGATTGATTTTTATTTTTTTGTGTGTATGTATGTACGTATGTCTGTGTGACAGTGTATGTTAATGTGAGTGCAGGTGTTCTTAGAGGCCAGAAGAGGGCATCAAATCCTCTGCAGTTGGAATTATAGGTAGTTGTGAATTTCCCTACCTGAAAGCTTTTGCTTCGGCAAAAGCAGCAACTTCTCAACTCCTGACCTGTTTCTGAAGCCCCTGTACCCTAGTTTTCATACTGGATAAAAAAAGCAGTTGTGATTTAGCTGTTCTTGCCTTGAGGTCAAGTTTCCTTTTCCTGATGCTTTGATGTTTGCCAGTAGTGACACCTCTTTATAGTTTGCTGCTGATGACGTGGGATGCCCTTTTGAATGCTGCAAATATGGGTTGCTTCTATTGGCTAATGAATAAAACTGCTTTGGCCTATGGCAGGGCAGAATATCACTAGGCAGGAAAGCTAAACTGAATACAGGGAGAAAGAAGGCAGAGTTGAGGGAGTTGCCAGCAGCTGCTAGGGAAACAAGATGTGAGATAATATGCCACAAGCCTCGTGGTAAAATATATAATAATAAAAGTGGGTTAATTTAAGATGTAATAGCAAGTTACTAATAAACCTTAGCTAATATGCCAAACAGTTTGTAATTAATATTAAGGCTCAGAGTGTTTATTTGGGAACTGGTGGGTGAGAGAGAAACCTCCAGTTACATGCTACTTCTAACCTGAGACTGAAAGACAACTGTATTTTTTTTAATTGTGAGTAAAATATAATATAATAAGCTTTGGTCAAGGGCCCTGGCTTGGTGGCAGTACAAGATCAAAGAAGATAAATCAAACTGGGAATATTAAACCAGCTAAGTGTAGGGCTCAGTGTTGTTCCTGTATCTGGGCTAATTTTTGTGTCTTGTAGAACCTGTAGTTTTTTGGGGTTCTGAATGAAAGGGACTCAGCCCTGAAGCTTCACCCAGGAAGTGCTAACTTTGGCTATATGTTTCCTCCCGCCAAATGGATAAAAGGAAGCCATCATGGTCCCTGCCCACAAATCCATGAAGCAGTTCAGTTCATATTTTCATATTAATAAAATGGAGAGAAAGTAATTTACTCCAGGACAGAAAAAAAAGTCAAGCGAGAATATAGTTCATTTGTATAATAGCTTGCTAGAACACACCCAAGTAACAAAAACACTCAAATCATATTAGCTCCAACTTTCTGAAGTGAATAGCTGATTGGTGAAGAATATTTGAACAAGCCAACTTATGCTGGGTTATAAGAAGTCAGCAACAACACAGAAGATGAGCTAGCTAGGACACTGAATGAAATAAGTTATAGCACAGAGACCTGCATGAATCCCATGGGGTCGCGGTCATGTGACATCAGAGATTCCACTGTATAGATGTAGACATAGACTATTAGTTTCTGGAAGCTTGGCAGGTTGGGTAAAGAGAATCTGGTTAGGGGGTCTACATTTACATCTGGGTGGGAGGAATATGTTTTAGAGTTTTATGTAGTATAGTATAGTGACTGTAGTTTGTGTCTTCTGTATATTTCAAAATAGCTAGAAACAGGATTTTGGACATTCTCAATGCAGAGAAAAGGTAAAGTATTTAAGGTAATGGTCATACTATTACCTGGATTTGACCACTACATGCTGTGTTCATGTATGGAAAGATTATCTTACAAATCTACAATGATAATAGGGTAATTAATATTTTTTAAAAGGATGGCCCCTATGTAATGTCTAAAATTGATGAAACAAGAGATCATGTACTACTTAAATTATGTAAGGTTTTAGGGTGAGTTACAAAGAAAAAAAAAAAAGAATTCCATCAGAGATGAACTGGTTATGTCTGGGTAGGTGGAAGGTGAGGCAGAAACTGTGCTTTTTATAGCTAAGCATTTTAGGCCGTTTGACTTTTGAGCTTTGATAAACTTGTAAGCCAAAAACATTAATTTAAAATTATGTTTTGGGCCGGGCAGTGGTGGTGCACACCTTTAATCCCAGCACTCGGGAGGCAGAGGNAAAGGAAAAAAATTATGTTTTGGACCGAACAAAAAGGGGGATTGAAGAGGGAGAGATCAAGAGGGAGCGGTTCCTGGGGGGCAGCAGTTGACAAAGCGAATTACAGAATATACTCAGTGAGACGCAGATGAAACACTGGAGATAAAAGGCTGCAGACCGAGGGGTCCCAGCGAGGCATTCAGAGGAGACCCGCTGCAACCAGGAAGTCCGCACTCTCACAGCTGCTTCCGGGCCCCGGTGCTACACCATAACAAAGCCGCTTCTGTCTGGAGAAACCACAAGAGCAAGGCAAGCAGTAGAAAGCCTTTAATTGGGGTGGAGAACTGGTGGCCCTGTGAACTCTAGATGCCTCCAACAGGCTGGGGCATGCTTTGCCCTTCCTGCCTTCTTGGCCACCAGCTGATGACCGTGTTCTCCAGGGCTCTCAACAGCCATTGTTGGCTGCTTGCCTCTTCCCCCACTCCAACTCTGGGACCATTCTTCCTCCTTTCTCGGCTCCATCCCGAGCTCCCAATGGCCCAGTTTTCCATGCTCCCAACCACCCTCATCTCCTGTCTGACAGGGTGTTTCTAGCTGGCTGCTGGGTTCTGTGACCTCAGAACCAATATAGTGACTAATTGACTAATTAACAACCCAATAATTAAATTGTTGGTAACTTGACAGTCAAACACACAAACCCTCCAGTGAACACCTTCCTTTAATAGTGGCAGTCAAGAGTTTTACTTGGTAGAATCGCTTATCCAGGCAGTCACCCCTGGGAGGGAGGGACCTCATGAGGTATTCCCTTTGGTTTCCTGAATATTCTTCTCTATAAAAACTACACATGCATAAGCCTTAGTTCACAATCTTGGTGTGGATCTGACCCCATGTTTAGCTCATCTTCCCAGCCTGTGAGTATCCAGTCTCTTCTGAGGTATTTGTGTTTCTTTACAGGTTACCTTCTTTTTTTAAGGTCACACGTGTTTCTGACTGGCCTGGGACCGCCTAGGGATGGCATCATATTTTTTCAAACCATTTCTTCACAGAGGCAACCTTTCTTGGCTAAGAAATCCATTGCAAGATGAGTAGTGGTGGCACATGCCTTTAATCCCATCACTTTGGAAGCAGAGGCAGGGTATCTCTGTGAGTTCTGAGTTCAAGGCCAGCCTGGTCTACAAAGCAAGTTCCAGGACAGCTAGGGCTATGTGGAGAAATCTTGTCTTGAGAAATGAGAGAGAGAGAGAGAGAGAGAGAGAGAGAAACCATTGCAGTCAGGAGTCCTGAGAGATAAGAAAGGAAGGATTAAGTCCTGAGCTGGATAAGGTGGCACATGCCTGTAGTCTCAGTCCTTGGGAGGTGCCACAGGTGGATTGCAACAACTTTGAGGTCAGGTTTGTATACATACTGAGTTCTAGGCTACAAAGTGAGACTCTGTCTCCCAATAGACAAGCAAACAAAGACGACAAACAGAAAGGCCTTCCCATGAAACAGACAGCTTTGCCAACACCTAGCACCCCATTGCCCAGCAAGAGACTTCTTCAGGATAGAAGTCACATCAGAAGGGAAGCAGACATTTACATGGAATTCTGGGTACTCTGTTACTTTACATAACATCTTTGGACTTTTATTCTTTTTTCTATCTATCTGTCTGTCTGTCTGTCTGTCTGTCTATCAATCATCTATCTATCTATCTATCACTATCTATCATCTCTCTTTATCTCTATATCTATCATCTATCTATCAATCAATCATCTAATCTATCTATC
>LOEQ01000259.1:584610-603989 GCA_001685075.1 Bramus lutescens | reverse complement strand
GTGTGTGTGTGTGTGTGTGAGAGAGAGAGAGAGAGAGAGAGAGAGAGAGTATGTGTATCTGCTCATGCTCACGCACTCAAGCATTCCACCATATAGGAACTCTAAGATTTAAGTGAGAAAAATTCATACCTACACATACATACACATGCGAACACACATGCACAGCCATACACACACACACACACACAGGCTTGATTTTGTGCAGGGCTTGTGTTGGTACCCTTAGCTGTTGTGAGCCCATGAGCACAATGACTACATTGTTCCCAGAAAACAGCGTCTCATAGCGCTGCTCCCAGGCCTCCAGCTCTGACATCCTTTCTGCGCCTTCCTTTGGGATGTTCCCAGAGTCTTTGGGAGCTTGGTATAGATTTCCCGTTTGAGGCTGAGCTCTCGCAGTCACTCAGTCTCAGCATTTTGACAAGGTATGAGTCTGCGTATCAGCTGCCCACTGCAAAAAGAAGCTTCCTTGAGCAGTTTTGTGAGCAGCACCATCTATGAGTTTAAGCATGAATCTTCAGAAGGCAGTTTGACAAGTCCAGTCGACAAAACACTTCTTTTTTCTAATATACATGGTGCTAATATACTAATATACACAGTACATGCATATATGCATATACATGGTACTGCATGATGAAAGGACATTTTCATGTCTCATACAAGTACGTATTGTATGTTGAGTGTACCGCCACACACCCTACCCCCTTCTCTCCTTTCCTCCCTCCTGTTAGTCCCTTTATTCTCTAGATGGTTTCACTTGAACATTTCTGTAATATATTCATGCATGATTTTATGTATCTTTATAAACCTTGGAGCTATAAATGAGAGAAAAAATTACAGTATTTTCCTGAGATCGACTTAATTTGCTTAATATGATAATCTCCATTTGCATTCATTTTTTCCTTGAAAGAACATTACTTTGTTCTGTTTTATGGTTGAAAAATTGACATATACATATATGTGTATGCATATATATCACGTTTTCTTTCTTTTGGTGTATGTGTGTGAGCATGTTCATGTGTGGAGGGTGCACACATGTGCATGGGTGTGGAGGCCAGAATTCAACCTTGAGGGTCATTGCTCTGGAGTCATCCTCCTTGTTTTATAGAGACAGAATTTCTTACTGGGATCTGGGGTTCACTGATTATACTAGGCTGGCCAGACAGAGATTCCCAGGGACCTCCCTGTCTCCACGCTGGCATTACAAGTGTGTGCCACCACACTGTTATAGAACTTAGAGTCATGTCTAAGAAGAAGTCAGTATTGGCCAATCATCCTTGATAAGCCAATTAAAAGTCAAGCTAGTAATAAAAAGCAGAAAAGTATTTATTCAATGTGACCCCATTGGGAGGAGAGGCAAAGAGACCCAGTGACCCTTCTAGTCCATCTTCAGGTTCTGAAGTAAGGATATATACGAGATCCAAGCATTCCCCGTCAAGGTGTGGTTCTACTCACCATTGACCCCATTATTATCTCTGCAAGATTATATTTCATTCCTGATAGAAGAATTTCTGGGAGAAGTTTCTTGAGCCATTGTTCTACTAGTCTAATAGCCAAAGAGTCTCTCCAGAATACATACATTTCTGCTAGGACGGTTACAGCACCCAGCTATTTTCCATGGGCATTGATCTAACTCAGGGCGTTATACTTGCAAAGCAACACCTTACTAACTGAGCCTTTTTCTTAGACCCCATATTCCACATTCCCTTCCATTCTTCATCTGTGGGACACCTAGGCTATTTCTATAACTTGGTGAACGGAGCTGCAGTAAACACTGTTGTGTATCCCTGTGATGTGTTCACTTGGAATCCTTTGCAGGGAACACCCAGGAGTGGCTGAACTGGGTCCTGTAATAGAGCTTTGTTTAGGTTTTTAGAGGAACCTCCAGCCTCCCTGCTTTCTAACTACCCAGATAGCCTTTCTGAACCTCTTAAAGTTCTCAGTTTTTGCCCCTGTCAGGCAAAAATATTGAAATAGGGTAGTTATGAGCATCCAAGGAGCAAGTGTTCATTTGTTTGTTTATGTGTGTGTTATATGCTTGTGTCTGTGCACACAGATGTGTGTGTGTGTGTGTGTTTACCTATGTGCTTGTAGAGGCCAGAGGTTGGCACCACAGTATGATTCTCTACAATTTTCTACATTATTATTGAGACTGGGTGTCACTGAGCTGGAGTACACCATTTCAACTAGACTGGCTCTGTGGATGGAGGCTCCTGTAATCTATCAGTCTCTACCCCCAATAACAGGGTTACAGGTGCCCAAGGAGATGCCAGGCTTGATGCAGGTGCCAGAATTCAATCTCAGGTTCTCAGGATAGGCATCAAGCACTTGATCCACCAAGCCATCTCCCCATTGCTAAAGGAAAAAAAATATGAATTAATGTGTCCAGTTCCTGAAAAACAGTGATAAATGAGAACAATTTTGGCCACTTTTAATTGCCACTACTATCCCCATTTTACCGATAAGCTTGTAGATTGAATGGAGAGAGAGGTGGAAGAAGGACATTCTCCATAGGTGAGGCAAGATGTCACAATGAGTTAGAAAAGTATTGTCCCAACTTTAGGTTCTGCCAAGTCTCCAAACTGGAATCAGCAGTTGGGGATTTCCAGGGTTTTAAGGCCCCGCCTCTTCTCTCAGGTCTGTTCTGATCTTTCCTACGACTGTCAAAGTTGTTCTGAGAATTGACTCATGACTCTTCCTGATTCTTTTCTGGAGCAAAAGCTCAGCTTTTGCTGGTAGACTATCGCCAACAGCAATATTATTTCTAGAAGGATAGTCCTTATCTCCGTGGCTGCTTTCTAAAGTAAACAGAGAGGAGAAAATAAAAGAGAACGCTTTCCTTACTGTGTCATGGAGACACAAACAGAGATGGCACTTGTCCTTGCGATACCAAGAGCTTTTTGCACGCTCCATTACCTGCAGCAGCGGCTGGCTGGGTTCCTTTCGTGTGGCCTGACCTTTAGACTGGAGCCTTTAAAATACAAGCCCAGCACCTTCTACGGCCAGGCTGCTTAGGAACAAACTCACAGACACACCGTGTCTGCCTGCTTATGCATGTGCAAAGGGAGATTAAGAGTCCTCTTTGACATCAGCAGGTTGGGAGCACAGTCGGTTATGGCCCCTCTATAGATTAGGACCTCCCTATAGACTGATGGCCTCAAATGACATTAGAGTACCAGGCACCTCCTTCTCTAGCGACCACATGTGATGATGTTTCTGTGGTAGACAGGTTCTCTGCCTTGGATGGAGTCCTGGGCTCCTGGCTGAATAATTAACAGAAAGAAAGTGGGGGCCTGGCACAGGTTTGCACACTTCTGTGACATTTGTGTCTTATACTCTGTGTTTTGTTTAGAGTCTCATATAACCCAGGCTGGTCTTGAACTTGCAGTATAGCCAAAGCCAGCCTTAATGTTCTGTTCCTTCTGCTTCCATTTCCCCAGTCCTGGAATCACAGGTGTGTATTACCACACCTGGTTTTATGCAGTGCTGGGAACCGAACCCAGGACCTTGTGCTTACCAGGCAAGCACTAGACTAACTAAGCCACAGCGCTGGCCCGTTGCCTCATGCTTGATTCTGTTTGAATCTAGACACTGGAATGTCTACTTTAAGAACAAAGAACTCTTTGCACAGCCCTGCCCTCCTCTCTTCTAAAAAGGAAGCAAGATTATAAACTTGCCACGAATTCATATGCTAAAAAATCCGTGATGTCCGGATAAGAACAGCCCTACAGTGTGTAGTGTGTGGGGGAGCGGGTACTCACAGAGAGAGCCGTTCATTCAGACACATTTCAGTTTATTATTTTATACTGTTTTACTGTCATAACTTTTTAGAGGCCAAGTCTTGCTATACCTTGAATTTATCTGCTTCCTGCTCAGCCTTCCAACCAAGTACCTGGAGGACAGGTCTTTGCAGTCACATCTGGTTTGGCTACATTTTAAATAGCGTGTTTACCCTCATTTATTTCTTTCCATTTATGATAAACATCGGCAAGAGAAACATTTCATTAGGATAAATGAATATAAGGCATGTTGCAGTGGCCTGAGGAAAGAGATCGTCACGGGACGTAGCATATCGTGGCCGATGTTAGGTTTCACAGGGAAGATAACACTTGACCTGTGTTTTACAGGAAGAGAAAGAGTTTGGTGCATAGGACTGATGTCGCCCACAAGTGTGTGTGTCATTCACACAGCAGCCAAGCCACTTCGTAATTATATCTGGCTTATTTCCAGAAGGAGGGGATCTTGGAAGCTTCATTTCTAGAAAGAAGGAGACTTGTGGACATACACTGCTTTCCTTCTAAGGAGCTGACTGTGGAGTCGGTCTGACAGCACACTGAGTTTTGGGGGGTGTAGAGGTGGAGTTAAAGTCCATATCAGAGTTTTCTGCCTTGAGAGGTGAATTACAAAGCCAGCAACAGGAACCCCACTCCCTTCTCCCAAGCACCTAGTTCTACAAAGCTGTTCATTCTTGGTGTAAGTCATTTCATCAAGATCTGTCTCAGTGGGTAAAGATGATTTGGGCACTGGAAGGGGTATCTTATTGCCAATATCTGTCACTCAAAGGTGTTTTTGGTCCCACGGTCTGGACCCTTCCTCTGGTAGATGGAAGACTCACTTGGGCTCCCTTCTCTGCCGCTCTTTAGGATCCAGGGACAACAACTGTCTTTGAGGTCTCTGTTGGGCCAATGAGCTCATTGGAGGCCTTCCTGTAGCTTTGCCTCTACCTAGAAGATACTTTCCTCAACTTTGTGTTTGGAAAATTCCTTCCCACCCTTCCAACCCAGGAGGATTGATGGGACGAAGCCTGGCTCTCTCATGGATCTTATACTATGCTGTCAGCAGAATAAGAAGTTAAGTGTTTGAAATGTTGAAGTCGTTGCTACTGTCTACCCTCCACTGGATCACAAACTCCATGAATTAAGGGAATTTGTTAGTTTTATTCAAGTAGGTACATAGTAAATGGAGTCGTATATTGAACGAATCAATGTATCTAGAAATCTTATGATATATGCCTGGCCTGCGTAGGACATTTTAAACACGGCATAGAAATTGACGTCACTGGCAGATCTAGGTGAGAGAGGTTGTGATAATGTTTTCAGAGGTCTCTGCTCTCTACAAGTCCACAAAGCTATTACTCCCAGCTCTGTGTCTGTGGGATGGAGATGAGAGAAGGCCCAGAATGAGGTGCCATGATTGACACATGTTCAGCCTGATCCCCACCTTTTCTTTCTCTCTTTTTTTTGTCTTTAAATTTTTCTTCTGTCTTCATTTGACCCATCTTTTCCCTAGGTCGTCTTCCATTCCTGCTGCTGGTCCCCAGAGTCCGCATGACCACAGTTTCTTTATGATGTCTCAGTCTGAAGAGAAAGTGGTTTTTGCTTTAGAGGAAGCAAAGTTATGATGTCGTTGTTAAAACTCATAATTCAGGGTGGCCTTTCCCAGGGAAGGGCGCTCCAGTGGGTTGTCCAGTACCAAATGGTAAGTGTCTCCCTGGCAACCCGAGGTTGTGTCTATCGCTCTATGAAGCCCCAGCCTCTCAGCAACTCTTCAATTATTTTTTGCAAGTTGTTTTTAAGATGCTTTCCCAGTGCCCCAGGCTCCTGAGCTCGGTATCACTCATCTTCCTGTTTTAGTTTTCTCTGGATATACATTGGTTGATTGACACTGTCAACCTGCCAGGATTTAGGATCACCAGAGAGACATACCCTGGGCATGTCCGGGAGGGACTATCTAACTTAGTTAGGTTCACAGAGATGGAAGGATTCACCCTAAACCTGGGAAGCACCATCAGGATCAAGGACTGAATAAAGAGAGCGAGAGAGCCGAGCACCAGTCAGTGATGATGTCTCTCTGCTCCAACAGTGGATGCAATGTGACCCGTTGCCTCTAGCTCCTGCCACCGTGGATTCCACATCAAGATGGACTACACCCTTCAATCGTGAGCCAACATAAACCACTCCGTCCCTAAGTAGCCTTTGTTGGGTATCCTGTCACGGCGACAGGAAAAGGAACAAATGCCATGCTCGCTATTCTGTTCTCACTCCTGTGAAACTCGCTCTCCCAAGCCAAGGTGTTCCCTGTTGGGAACATCTCTTCCCAAATCCCCAGCCAGAATTACACATTCTCTCCTCTTCTCTCCCGGGCAAGGTGGCGCATTAAGTCACCGCCATCACCTTGTTCTGTCGCGTGAGGAGCTGGCGTTTCTTCACCTGCGTATGAGCTCTGTGAATGCAGAGGTTTGTTTTTATTTTTTTATGTTTACAACTGCCCTGCCCGACCACTCCTCCTCCAGCGAAGTGACCATTTCATTGTGTCGTTTGCTCATGTCCAGTGTGGATCTATCCAGAAAATATGGTAACGGCTTTGATTTGTCTTTATAAACCTCACGGTGTATATTGAGTGTTCAGAAGCAGCTTCACCATCGAGTTAGGTGAACTGGGTGACTCCTTAGAGAGCAGCAAGCTCCGGGCTTCTGTGATTCAATTTGGAAAAAAAAAATACGTCTTGGACCAGTTTTCTTTTTCTCCAGATGTCCTGGCAGCTGGGAAAAGTTGGAAAGAAAGGGGTGGGGTGGGGCGGGAATCACCTGTCCATCGGGAATTATGGAGACCTGAGGAAGGTGGAGGCAGTCCAAGGAATGGAATCAGGGCCATTCATCTTTCAAGGGGCCTGCCCTCCTGCATGTTGTATCACCATGTCAGCACGCAACAACAGCTTCCTCTCCTTGCCAGCAGGGCCTCACAATATCACCTTTCATGCTGGAAAACAGCAGCTGCAGCTCAGCCTGGGAACAACACCACTTCTGTGCTGGGAGCCCAGTTCCTAGGTACCCTAATCACTTCCGAGATAGCATCTCTCTAGTTCTCAGAACACCGCCCAGAGGGAGGGTGGAGGCTCTCATTGTTCTGTGACTATTTTGCATACAGTACAAACAAGCCAAGGGCAGGTTAAATGATTTGTCCTTGGTCATGTGTGAGTCAGAGGCTGGGGCCAGCCAAAGAAGCATCTTCATTCTCAATCCATTGTTCTGTCTTGATCCGGCTAAGCCTCCCATAGCACTAGTGGGGAAAACCAAAAGGGCTGTGCCCGGTGGGGCTGTCCTCCCTTCCCCAAATGGCAGTGTGGACTGTTGACGGAGAGAGTCACACACATGGCAAGCATGATAGCTGCTGTGTCTGCGCATTCTTCCAATCAGCGCATAGTTTTGGAGACTTGCATGCCAGGTACTCTGCTGNNNNTTGTATTGAGCATGGCAGTCATTGCCCCTGCCTTCAAGGAATGTCCCTTTCAATGATATCATGTATGTTATGTAGAGAAAGACAAAACCTACAATTGTCATAGTGCACCCATCATCTGTCATCTTTTTGAAGACTGAACCGATCCACTGAGAAGATTCTTATTTTTTAAAACTTTTTTTTTACCTTCTAACAGGGTAGTCAAGACTCATTGCACTTCTTCCTCAGTAGATTTTCCACCCCCAATGGCTTCGAACAGTCCCCACTACGACAGTCCCCCAGACATCTCATAAGCACAGCATGCTGTCACCTGGCCTCCGACGGCCCTTCTTTGGCTTCTCCATGGTAAATTGCTGTGGTGTGCCTGAAGTGGCCTTGTTTTCAGTTAGCAGAACTTAGAGCAGCGTGGAGCAGGGGTGAAAGTCATGTCTAGGATGCTGAAATGCCTGGTTGGTAAGCAAAGGAACCATGTTTGTTTGTTTGTTTTGAACTTTATTTTAATTTTCGCGCATTGATGTTTGGCCTGCATATATGTGTAGGGGCAGATCCACTGGAACAGGAGCTACAGACAGTTATGAGATGCCATGTAGGTGCTGGGAATTGAACCCAGGTCTTCTGGAAGAGGAGTCAGTGCTCTTAACCACTGAACCATGTCTCCAGGCCCAGCAAAGGAGCCATGAACTCGGCTGTTACAGCATCTCTTACTATGGTCTGGTAACTTGGCGTCTTAGCCAGTGCAATGGAGAGACCACTGGATTGGGAGACTGGCTCTCAGAGCTATAGTCTCTTCTAGACTCCTGTAGTTCCTCGGGTCATAGTGTGACTCTAACCTCTGTTCTCCTTGGTCAGGATTAGCTTCAGAACAGGGCTATACCTACAGCTGTTGTACCTGACGTCACATGTGTGTTTGACAGACATGCACACATGTGTTAGGCATGCACATGTGCATGTGTGTAGTAGCATGCTCTTTAACAACTGAATCAACTCTTAAGAACTCCTGACTTCTAGCTATCCAGCAGATCAGCACTAAGAAAGGGTCCTACACTTCTGATTCCCCTTTGGTTATACTGCTCTCCGTCCAGCATGGGATATAACTTCCCCACCAGCAGCAGTTCTGGGTCAGCAGACTTCCGCATCTTTCCCAAATCCTGAGGCTCTTAAAAAAGAAGAAAGATGATTCCTGTTCTCTTCGTGTCTGTGTCTGGGCCTGGGAACGAAACTGACAAAAGGTAGATGACCCATGGAAAGATTGTGAACATTGCTTGATGGGAACATGAGTAATGGACATAAAGATTTCAATACATAGGGGGAAAAAACGACCCACATAAGTCTGAGAGAGCTGGAGAGATGGCTCAGCAGTTAGGACTGTGTGCTGCTTTTGCAGAGGATAGGAGTTCAGTTCACGTCACCCACATCAAACTGCTCACAACCACCTGTGACTCCAGCTCCAGGAGATCCAGAATGTTCTTCTGGCCCTTTCAGACACCTGCATACATACACACACACACACACACACACACACACACACACACACACATTTTTTTAGAAAGAGGTCTGAGAGTTTATATATCATTTTAACAAAGACTGACAGCCCTGAAGGACAGATGAGCCACGAGCTGTAGGAAAGCAATCCGGGAACTATTGGAAGTTGAAAGTTTTTTTCAGTAGGGTTTGTTTGCACAAATTTCCCCCTGTCTTGCTCTTTCAACACTGATAATCAGAATCCTCTTTCCTTCCTGGTTCTGGGCAGACATTGTGCTCATGGGGTATCTCTAATCTTTAGGGTGGAAAGGAGGAAGTAAGATTGCCGTTCCCATACCTACTGTTCCTTAACTGCCTTCACCCCAAAGTAATTGTTATGCCAAACAGACATATTTGTGGGTTGGCGTTCTCTGATTCCCTCCAGACTCCTCTGTTGCTGCTCTGCTGAGTTCTACCAGTGGCCAAAGTGCTACAAAGTACCCTCAGCCCTAAGAAGTCTCAGTGGCAGCCATCTTGGAAGCATCCAAGGCCCTTCTGTTGGAATCTACAGGATTTCATCATGGCTTCCAAGGTAAGCCTCTGAGGCCATTTAAGGCTATCTTGATTTTAGTAATTTCTTAGTTCGGGCTAGGGAACCCATTTTCTAGTCCCATCACCACACACAGCTTCCAGTTCCTACTAAGGCAGGACATTATGTCACAGTACTAGTACTAGGCCCAACACAGCCTGATTTCTGAACAGACACATTGGAAACTTGCCTGTGCTAAGTCCTTGCAAGCATCTAGGCAAGAGAACACGTTAGTGACTCCTCAGAACAAATGCTCAGAGGGCTTCACACCAACAGGAGACTGCAATGCCGCCAACATTCATGTGTTCAGGGAGTTAAAAAAAAATCTATCCATCCTATGTGGAGCAGATCTTTCCAGCTAATTCTTTGCAATCTGACCATTGATTTCTTTTAAATAAAATAAAGGCTAGAGTCTAGATAGTAGATTTGAACCAAGTAGGTCTGTCTTCCAAGAAAGATCTTCTCTAATAGTTGGTGAGACAAAATCGTACGATTGGGAGCTATAGAAACCAGTTTCTCCCTCTCTGGGCTCTGCCAGGGTCATATCCAGACTCAGTAATGACTCAGAATTGGCAACTTGACACCTTACCTTCAGGCCTAGAGATCAAAATCCCACTGCAAGAATGTTGGTTGTTTTTTTTTTTGTAGGCAGGGAGATTCGTTAGGGAGTTAGATCCATCAGAAAGGGCTTTGCATTTTGCCTTTGTCCCTAGCTCCTCTCAGAGGCACTGATTGCACAGAAATCAGTTTTTCTGGAATTACCTACCAAGGGATGTTCCTCAAATCAGTTTAGTTCTCTATTTCTCTGAAAATGAACAAAGCTGTTAATTGACACAAAGTCTTAGATTATCTGTAGATGGAAATTCATTCAGCATACCCCTATCCTCTTATTACCGTGTCAAGTGTTAAAGCCCGCGCGTGTGATCGTAGGCTTAATAGAGAAAGTGTGCCAGGAGGGGGGCTTGGCAGGCAGCACTCAATGGGATTGGAAGGTATTTTGATCTTGGGTTTTGAAGTTACTGGAAGCTCACCTGCCAAGGTCAACTTTTATTAGTGTGTGTTTGCTCTTCAGAAAAAGTTTTAGACCAGTCTCTCCAAAGGTGACTAGTGTTTGAATCAGCCAATTAATACGGCAATGACAATGTCAAGATCCATCTCCAAGGGAAAGAGTTGTTCTGTGAAAGCCACTGTCTTAAGGGTGTCCAGGCAGACAAGCAGCTTCTCTGGGTCTATTGGGATTTTCTGTTCCAGAGCCAGAAAAACATTCTTTAGCCTTGGCTGACAAAACGGGCTTCAGAACAGGAGGTCTGCGATGGAAGCTTTAATTATGCAGGTCCTGTCAAAATCCATCTGCTGAATCCCACTGTTTCTGGGTTAGGTACTCATTTCTTTTTTCTTTTCAGCAATGCTTCTGGGTGAATGCTTTGATAGGGGTCTGAAATTAGCTCCCTTCATAGGCTAATTTATTCTGCCTTCTTCTCCGCATTAGCAGTATTTATGTCAGGGTGAGATGTCTTCATCTCCATTATTTGTATTTGCGGCTGATTTTTTGTGAAGTTATTGAAGTGACTGAAGAGTTGCACAGTGAAAGGGGTCAGTTTAGGAGCTGCCTCCAGAGCTCTCAACTTTGTTATGATTATGACTGACAAGTGCCGTGACTTGTCAAGCAAGCCACGCTGTAAGTTTTGAGGGAAGAGGGCTATCGGAAGTTGTTTTGGTTTGTGCAAGACCCAAATGTTGGACCTGCTTGTAAGTAAACCTGTGGTCTTAAAACCCTTCTAGTATGCCTCATCTAAGCAGCTGGCAGCTCTTAGGTTAAGCAATATTTACATTTATGATGAGCACTCATTTGTGTTGGGGGAGATGCTTGGGGATGAGCTTGAGGTAGTGGCTAAATATATAAACAATGAATATATCCATATTTAGGTTGGTTTTTTTTCAGCTTAAATATCAGACAGTGAACTTTAGGCTAGCAGCTGGGCTAATGAAAATGTAATGTTAGGGTATTTGTCTGGATCATAAGCTGTAAGATGAAACCAGAGGCTTCATAATCAATGATGTCATATATATTTCAGCTATTAAGAGGTCTAATCTTTTACGAAATCTTCAGTGTAAAGAAATCTCAGTAAAAACATGACAAAAATTGGAGTTGTGTCCATAGCCTTTTATGTAGATGGAGTCCACAGTTGAATGAACAAATTCATCTTTGGCCATCAAAAGACAGCCTATGTTTTTTTCTAGCATCATAGTACTTTTCATGAGCTGACCTTGAGACTTGGGGAGAACTTAAAGATGATCAGAAATGCATTACTTTCCTCGTATTGCAGTTTCAACTCATTTAAAGTGTCCATCAAGCCTTCCCATTTTTGAGTGCCCCCCATATGATTGTTCATGTTTCTGTGTGTGGGTCTGAGAAGAGAGGGGAGAGAGAGAAAGAAGGAGAGAGGGGGCAAGAGAGACAGAGAGAGTGCACCCATGCACATGCCAGAGATAAACCTTGGATACATGCCTCAGCCACTGCTCAATCTTTTCTGTTTTATTTGTTGTAAGAAGGTAAAGAAACTCTCTTGGGCCTGTGCAGGGAATAGAGGTAGGCTGAAAAAACTAAACTGAATGCTGGGAGAAAGAAGGAGGAGTTAAGGAGAAGCCATGGAGCCACCACCAGAGAAAGATGTACTGAAACTTTGCTGGCAGGCCATGACTGTGTGGTAATGCATAGATGAATGGATATGGGTTAAATTAATATGTAAGAGTTAGCCAATAAGAAGCTACAGCTAATGGACCAAGCAGTGATTTAAATAATATAGTTCCTGTGTGTGATTATTTCGAGAGTCTGGATAGCCGAGAAACAAACAAGCAGCCATCTCCAACACCTTACTCTGACTCCTTTCTCCCAGCATTCAGTTTAATTTTCCCTGCCTATCTAAGTTCTGCCCTATCAATAGGCCAAGGTAGTTTCTTTATTCACCAATTATGTATTCACAGCATATAGAGGGGAATCCCACATCACTTTCCCTTTTCTGTTTAAATGAAAAGGAAGGTTTTAACTTTAACATAGTAAAATTACATATAACAAAACATGTATCAAGCAATAATTACAATTACAATATTTATATCTATTTTATTTTTATCATAACTAAATAAAACTATAACTATATATTTAACTCCAATCAAAGACTTCAGAAGGATACAATATTACCTAAGTTAACAGGAAGTGCATTGTAAGCAACTTCCAAAACTCTAGAATTGATAGACATCTCGCTGCCTGGACAGTCACCCATTGGGGCATTCATCTTCAGCCTATAGGCCCATAGTATCCAGCATATTTTTCCATGAAGCAGGAAATTTCAAAGATAGTTCCATCTCTATTGGCAATTTTTCAGTCATATTTTCTGTGATCTGCAGAATGTCTTGTAGACTCTTCCATGAAGCAGGAACCCTGAAGAACCATTTCACCTTTAGGCAAGTTCAGCAGTCATTTCTCTGTGGGTCCTGCATGTCCAGTTTTTACAGCATACCACGAGCAGCCCAGTCAAGAGCAGCTTCTTGCCAAATGACTAACAAACTCCATGAGGAGCCTCTTCGATGCCCATCATCTCTCTCTTCCAACAATAATCCAGACTCTCTGTGTATTTTCCTTCTTTACCTGGATTTTCTTACTCTATTACTTTTTAATATTTATTTTATTAACTTTATTCCTTTAACCCATGGCTGTCTGTACTCTGTCTCTTTAAAGACTGTGGTTTTTTTATACAAACCATTTACTTCTTTTTATGGCTCTCTATACTTTTTTTTCTTCTCTCTCCCAAGCCTACGTACATTTATACAACACTGTGACCCATTTAGAGGTCTTTTTTTTTTAATCTGAATCTGTCTTTATTGTGTATCTGTAATACTTTTCTGAAAAGGACGGCTTCTTAAAATGCTAAGTGCTTCTTAAAAACTTAAGCTGTGGTATTGCTTGGACAAATACAGCCTTGCCTGCTTGCTCTGCCCAGTCCAACATGGTGGAAGTCCATTCACCACCTCTGCAAGCTATGCACATTGCCCCAGTTCCAAGTATGTAGTGGGTCTATGTCAAGCCATTTAGCAGTTTGTAATATACTGCTTACAAACCTTATTTAAATGCTCGGCTTCCTGAAAGAGCCAGAGGTCGCACTGGCAGCATGGCCCAGAAAGATGGCATTTCAAAATGGCTCAACTTTCTTCTGCTATCACTGAATCAGGAAGACCTCTCTTAAAGGGGTTGTAGCACACTGCAAGCAAAATGCTGGCTACAAAGAAGCCATGCTTAACTCTGTTCTTTTGTGTCTTGGATTCCTTTTTAAGTTTTCTCAGGCTTTATGTGGATTTAGTACACCATGTTGGCATGCCAATTTAATGTTGTGAGATCACTTGTTTGTCTCTGGCCGCTCAGCCCTGAAATAAGCACACAGAAACTGTATTAATTAAATCACTGCTTGGCCCACTAACTCTAGCTTCTTATTGGCTAACCCTTACATATTAATTTAACCCATCTCCATTAATCTGTATATTACCACATGGCAGTAGCTTATCAGGTAAAGTTCTAGCATCTGTCTCTAGTGGGGCTACATGGCTTCTCTCTGACTCCTCCTTCCTTCTCCCAGCACTCAGTTTAGTTTTCCCTGCCTACCTCTGTTCTGCCCTGTTCAGCTATGGCTCAGAGCAGTTTCTTTATTCACCAATGGTATTCATAGCATACAGAGGGGAATCCCACATCAGTTTCATTATTTTATTTTGTAGGTGGGTGTTTTACTTGCATATATGTCTGTGTATCATGTATGTACAGTGCTTTTGGAAACCAGAAGAGGGCATCAAATCTTCTGGGACTAGAATTTTAAATGGTTATGAGCCACCAAGTGGGTGCTGGGACTTGAACCTAGGTCCTCTTGAGGAGCAGTAAGTACCCTTAACCATTGAAACATCTCTGGGCCCAACCAGCTTGTTTTGAGACAGAGTCTCTCACTGTCCTGAAGCTTGCTGATTAGTCTGTCCTGACCGGTCAGTGAACCCAGGTGTTCCCCTGTTAAATCTCATCAGTGCGATTGTAAGCGTGAACTGTCACAACTGGCTGGGTTTTTTTTCAAGACATTTTATTTCTAATGATGTGCGTGCACATGCACATACAAGTGTGCTCTCATGAGTGCGGGTGCCTATAGAGACCAGAGGAGTTGGATTCCCCTCTAGCTGGATGTTGGGGGCTGTGGGCCCCCAGACCCTGAACTTCCTGTAAACAACTTGTTATGCTTGCAGCTGCTCTGAGCAAAACAACTTGTTTTCCTGTGTTTGCAGCTGCTCTGAGCACGAGACCCTCAGGATGTTCCTGATGGCAGGGGACTGGTTTCTGGTGGGTTTGGCTGGGGCGTGGCTATCAGTTAAGGATTCCTATATAAGCTGCCCTGTAACACAATAAAGGGGGTATTCTTGTTTCAAGGATGACCTGTGTCCCCGTGTCTCCGTCTGTGTGTGTTTGTGTTAAAATCTCCAGGCTCTTACCAGAGACTCATGAACCGTACCGCACAGCATAGCGCATACCGCATAGAGCACACAGAGAAGTCGATGCGTTACAGCTGGAGTCACGGGAAGTTTTGACTCGTGCAATGTGGGTGTTAGGAATTGAACTTGGCTCCTTTACTAGGGGAGTGCACGCTCTTGATGGCTTGCATCCAGCACCTACCACACCTGGTTTTTTAAACATGGGTTCTTGGAATCTAACTCCGTTTCTTTGTACCCTCTAAGCCCTCATCCCAGCCCTGGATTTTCAACCTTCAGCTTGTGCCGCTCTTGAGAGGTAAACTATGTCAGTGAGAACGCGTGGTGGCATGCTGCAGGTCTCTCTGGAGCCTGGTGACCAGGCTGAGCCCCCTGAGATTTTGAAGATTTGCATGCATGGTGGCCTACAGTTCTGAACCCTGCTCCCTTCCTCACTGATAGGTTGTGGTCGTCTCCGGTCCCACTACCCGTCTTGTAGACTACTCTAGTTCTCCAGTCTTAACGCTCTGGAAGGGAGTAAGAAATAACCTGGTTACTTTCCTGGAGGAATAATTCTGATTTTATTGTGAGTTGTGAACAACTGAGTTGATCTTTTTATTTGTTTGTTTGTTTCTTTCTTTTTGTGCCTCAATTCTGTGTATCTCTTGTTCTGATTTCAAGGGTACATATTCTTTCAAGTCTTTCTGGATCTTAAGTGTGTTGTTGACAATTTCATAAAAAAATGCATACTTCTGGGTCCCACTCACAGGTTCTAGGATGGGTCCTGGAATCGAAGTGATCTGGGCCTTGGATTTCAGATGACCTAGATAACTGAAAAACTGTTGGACAGTCTCATGAGACTGGCTCCAGCCAGCACACTCAGCAGTATTCTGCCTACTCCATCCTTAAGTCTCTCCACTCCATTTACCAGAATATCCTGAGAGATTTGGGCAAATGGGGCATCTCCATTTGCTTCCTATTGCCATGATAAATACCATGACCAAAAGCCATTTGGGGAGGGGCGGGTTTATTTCATATTACAGCTTACAGTCTAATCATTGAGGGAACTCAGGTCTGGAAATCAAGGCGGAAACCTGGAGGCAGGGATGAAAGCAATGGTCGTGGAAGGGTGATGCTCACTAGCTTACTCCTCATGGCTTGCACAGCTTGCTTTCTACCTGCCTAGAACCACCTGCCTACAGGGCACCCCCACAGTGGGCTGAGCCCTTCAATCATCAATCATCAATCATCAATCAAGACAATGCACCACAAGCTTGCTCACAGGCTAGTATGATGGAGACAGTCCTTCAAAGGACAGTCCCTCTTCCCAGATGTCCTTAGTTTGTGTCAAATTGATAAAAAGCAAATAAACAAATAAAAACCAAACTAACCAGCAAAGACGGTATCTTATTGAAAATCAGATACACCAGGCCTCAAGTTTGAGCAGACTGATAACTTTATTAAGAAGAAGGTGTGTTAGTCTTAGTCTAGCTTGGCTTTGTCCTTTTGAACTGGGGTGGTCACTGTTGATTGATCATTTGACTTCCATACATACAGCTCCCTTGAGGAGGTCTCTATCTCTGGCCCAGGGAGGGAGCCACTGAAAAGGGACATGGAACCCTAAGGTGTGACTGTGAGTAATTATGAGATTAACATGGAAGAGACGTCCCCTTCTCCGGGAATGTCCATTGGATTAGAGAGTGTCTCTCTGGGCCTTTCCCGGGTGATGTCATGAGTGGGTAGGAGGTGGGGCTGGGCATCCAAGTTGCCATTCGCTATTGCCACCTGTTCTGCTTGGGAAGAAAACTTGCCCTTCTTCCGCTGGAAAGAGGGGAGTACCGGGCACACACATAGGACGGAAGTATTGCTATGTTTCTGGAGTCAATGATATTCCTCCACCCTAAAGATTTTCATATGTCTCCATTTCTGTTCCTCACGTGGGTCCCTTCATCTTCTCCCCTACGTGGTAGCGGCCATACCTTTTGCCTTCGTGCCGCAATAACCCTGAGGCCCCAAACAGATGAATCTACAAGGAGAAATTCTGCTACAGAGCTTATGGACCCCCTACCCCCTCAGTCTGAAAGCCTGGAGCTAGCAAGCCAGCATACTGTAACGAAGGGCTCATAGGTGCGGAGGGCAGAGTGCACATCCCCCCGCCCCCACACTGCCTGCAAACACACACTCACGTCTGCTGTGACGGCTGTGGGCGGGCCTCTGACGGGTGGTATTCTTTCTTGGTGCTGTATGTGACATCCTGGTCAAGCGGACAGAGTGAGTCTTCGTGATTTTTTTTTTAAGTTCCTTTGTTGCTTGGCACTTTAGTAAGTGTCTGGAACTGACAGGCAGCTATTCAGGGAGGGATGGCATTTTTTTCTCAGTTTATACAAGTCACCAGTGAAGCTAAATGTGCACTTCATTTGTAAATTACGAAGGGAGAATGGATGAATCCTCCGGTCCTCTGAACTGGGAGTTTTTCCTGACCAATCTAGCTAGTCACACAACAGGGTATATACAACTTTTGGGGTAATTCAGGGTAACTAGAGGGAGTCTGGATTTTCTCCCTTGCTTGCACCCACGTAGGCATGATCAGGTCTGGCATGAGGTCAAGGTTTTCTCTTCAAGACGCCTGAGGACTTTTAAAAGTTTCTGGAATATGGACTATGTTAGGGCTCGTCGGTGTCTCCTCTTTTTGCAAGCAAGTCTTCAGTCTCCTAGGGTATTGAGTGGTCTAGGATACTGAGTGCTTTTGTCCGCATTCCATCGTCTGAAGCAAGGTGATCCCTTGCAGGAAGAGGGTGGCATACCAGTGCAGTGTTAATGAGCATGGCATGCCCTCTGCAGCCTCCTCAGGCGTGGAGCTGTGCCAGGAGCTGAGAACACTAGCTCTTAAGTGCTTTCTGTTTTAAACCATTGAAAGATCTTAGTGCAATTCAAGCATGGAATCAGGGCCTGTGGTTTTCCAAGAGCTTCCTGGAGGGTTTGAGGTGGATAGATTGGGACGGATCCTAATCGCCTGTCACGGTCATAAGGCAGACTCTGCATCTGGACACGCTTTGTACAGAGCCCAGTGGAGTCAGTCTCCTCACTGAACACATAATGAGCTGGGGACAGGGTGCTAACCTTTAATCCTAGCACCTGAGTCACATAGTCCCGGAGATTTCTGTGAGTTTTGAGACCAGCCTGGTCTTACTAGTGAGTTCCAGACCAGCTAAGGCTGCGCAGTGAGACCCTGTCTCACAAAAACAAACCAAAACTGAAACTAAAACCATACCGTGATAGCCTGGCCTTCAATCCAGCCAAAGTGGGAAGTGTGAGGAGGTAAGTGATGGACTTTGTGTGTGTGCGTGTGTGTGTGTGTGTGTGTGTGTGTGTGTAGCACAGCGACATCAGTGCATTTTTGTTGGCTATGACAACAGCAGGCCAATCTGTTTAGTCTCCAGATCATTTCTCCGTAAATGCCAACTCTTCACCTCATTTAAAAAAAATCAATAACCAAATTATCCTAACTTAACTTTAACTTTCCTCATTTCTTTTGGGTAAATAAACTTTCTCTATGAATCAATTAGAGGAATCGCCTCTTTTTTTTAAATATCAAAGAACTGGATTGAAATGTTTTGTGTAGGAAATGCTGTCATTAAGAGGCCCAAGAAAAGAAGGCGTGCTTAATTATTGAGTAGAATATTCAAAATTTTACAAATCGATTAGCTCAGTATGTCCTTGACATGTTTTTAAGATGTAAGACAGGAACACAGTATAGCTCTTTTCTTATTTGAAAGGAAGACAAAATATGGGTCAACATAAACCTTGTTTGAGAACATTTCCTTTCCCTGGTCTTCCCCAGGGAAAAGCACACTCAAGGGTTAGCCATACCAAATGGTCAGCTCTGAAAACATACACACTAGTAGCATTATACAGGCCGAGCAGGTGGCATTCATGAATTTAGGTGTTTATGTGCTTGTTTTTGTGAGAATGGGTCTCACTATGCCACCCAACTGGCCTGGAACTCACTATTTAAACTAGGCTGGTCTCGAACTCACTGAGATCTACCAGCCTCTGCCTCTCAAGTTCTGGAATTAAAGGTGTGCACCCTCTCCCCAGGTTGTGTTTTTAAAGAGGAGAATGATTCTCTTGGGTTCTATACAAAACATATCCAGTTTCTTATCCCAGATGTCTTTAACATTTGCCTATAACATGTGATATTCATGTACACACACACACACACACACACATTTGTAACAACAGTTAATGAAAAAGAGGCCGCAGATTTAGAAGAAGTCAGGGAAAGGTATGTAAAAGGATTTGGAGGGGAGAAGAACGGGAGAAGTGATGTAATTATACAATAATTTGATCTAAAAACAAAAAAGAAAGTATTACAGAAAAAGAAGTAGAAACAAAAGCTAGTCCATCTCTCTTTAGTTGGTCTTCTGAGCTGAATTTTGCAGTGACCCTGCAAGACCTCAGAAGCATTTGGCTGTCAAGCTACTGTATTTAATCACAAGCGATCCCCAGAGCCTGCCTCTGTTTCACTCTGTCCTGAACTCCCGTTTCCCTGTGAGCACAAGGAAAGCTTCAGTTTCCTGCGACTCCACAAGACCTGCAGGCTC